>OY821517.1:222993122-223309180 GCA_963682025.1 Cordilura impudica | reverse complement strand
TTGTATTTGTATTTGTATTTGTATTTGGTATTTTGTATTTGTATTTGTATTTGTATTTGTATTTGTATTTGTATTATTTGTATTTGTATTTGTAATTTTTTGTATTTGTATTTGTATTTGTATTTTGTATTTGTATTTGTATTTGTATTTGTATTTGTATTTGTATTTGTATTTGTATTTTGTATTTGTATTTGTATTTGTATTTGTATTTGTATTTGTATTTGTATTTGTATTTGTATTTGTATTTGTATTTGTATTTGTATTTGTATTTGTATTTGTATTTGTATTTTGTATTTGTATTTGTATTTGTATTTGTATTTGTATTTGTATTTGTATTTGTATTTGTATTTGTATTTGTATTTGTATTTGTATTTGTATTTGTATTTGTATTTGTATTTGTATTTGTATTTGTATTTGTATTTGTATTTGTATTTGTATTTGTATTTGTATTTGTATTTGTATTTGTATTTGTATTTGTATTTGTATTTGTATTTGTATTTGTATTTGTAGTTGTATTTGTATTTGTATTTGTATTTGTATTTGTATTTGTATTTGTATTTGTATTTGTATTTGTATTTGTATTTGTATTTGTATTTGTATTTGTATTTGTATTTGTTTGTATTTGTATTTGTATTTGTATTTGTATTTGTATTTGTATTTGTATTTGTATTTGTATTTGTATTTGTATTTGTATTTGTATTTGTATTTGTATTTGTATTTGTATTTGTATTTGTATTTGTATTTGATTTGTATTTGTATTTGTATTTGTATTTGTATTTGTATTTGTATTTGTATTTGTATTTGTATTTGTATTTGTATTTGTATTTGTATTTGTATTTGTATTTGTATTTGTATTTGTATTTGTATTTGTATTTGTATTTTGTATTTGTATTTGTATTTGTATTTGTATTTGTATTTGTATTTGTATTTGTATTTGTATTTGTATTTGTATTTGTATTTGTATTTGTATTTGTATTTGTATTTGTATTTGTATTTGTATTTGTATTTGTATTTGTATTTGTATTTGTATTTGTATTTGTATTTGTATTTGTATTTGTATTTGTATTTGTATTTGTATTTGTATTTGTATTTGTATTTGTATTTGTATTTGTATTTGTATTTGTATTTGTATTTGTATTTGTTATTTGTATTTGTATTTGTATTTGTATTTGTATTTGTATTTGTATTTGTATTTGTATTTGTATTTGTATTTGTATTTGTATTTGTATTTGTATTTGTATTTGTATTTGTATTTGTATTTGTATTTGTATTTGTATTTGTATTTGTATTTGTATTTGTATTTGTATTTGTATTTGTATTTGTATTTGTATTTGTATTTGTATTTGTATTTGTATTTGTATTTGTATTTGTATTTGTATTTGTATTTGTATTTGTATTTGTATTTGTATTTGTATTTGTATTTGTATTTGTATTTGTATTTGTATTTGTATTTGTATTTGTATTTGTATTTGTATTTGTATTTGTATTTGTATTTGTATTTGTATTTGTATTTGTATTTGTATTTGTATTTGTATTTGTATTTGTTTTGTATTTGTAATTTGTATTTGTATTTGTATTGTATTTGTATTTGTATTTGTATTTGTATTTGTATTTGTATTTGTATTTTTTCAAATTTGTTTTTTTTTATATATTTCTGCAAAAAATAAGTGACTTTACCAAACATGGTCAGGAGCGGTCCATTCCCACATAAATACATATAGCATGCGATATGATCTTTTCCATATTCAAAGGCAAAAAAATTAATAACAGTGCCACTCAAATTTCGGGTTTACTTCAATTATAGTTCCATCATCTTAACAGTAAAATATTTTTCAAAACAGAAAATGGTTTGCTGATATAAGATTTTTTTATTTCAACACAAATTGTTGTGATATTAAGATTTTTGTGGATACTACATATTACATATTACATCTTCATTGCCAGTTATGATTCGCAGATTTTGATTATATTCTTTGTAGTTTCTCTATGTTAGGGGATAATTCTGTTCCCCAGAAATGTCCATATCGGCTTAAAATTAACGTTATAAAATACGTATGATAATCAAGAAGGTACTTAAGAAATTAAATGACATTAATTAATTTTTTTGTTAACGCATACAGAAAAAAGTCTCGCCAACCGAAGTGTTCCACAATAATCTGTTTTCTGTGTGTATATATATGTACTTTAGAGTGCCTAAAAAAATCCTCAAAAATTCTCGAATTTCGAAAATTTCACTTATTCTTAAAATGCACATCGAAATATTATGAAAAATCTGTTTTAAGACTTTAAATAACGATCATTAACTTTGTTGATGTTTTTAATGCCAATTTCATGAAAATATAAATTACTTCGTCGTTTTTTAACATTTTTTCATTTCCAAAACATAATTGGAAAGTATTAGTATAAATTGTTTCGTCTTTTTTTAACATTTTTTTCATTTCCAAAACATAATTGGAAAGTATTAGCGGACGATCGGAAAATAAGTTCTGTCACACATACAACCCCGTGGTTTTTTTAAAAAATTGAAAAAAGTGAATTTCAAGTGCTCATTACACATTATTTCTTGCGAGAAAAAAAACCATCCATCAAACCAAGGAAAAGCTTGATAAATACTATGGGGACCCTGCACCATCGATTTCAATGGTAAAAAAGTGGTTTACTAACTTTTGTTGTGATCGCACAAATTCAAATGACGCTGAACATTCTGGACGGCTAATTGAGGTCAATACACCCGAAAGTGTTGAAAGAATCCACGATATGGTGTTGGCCGATCGAAGAGTAAAAGCGCGTGAGATTGTTGATGCCATAGGCATTTCATATGGCAGTATGGTTTTGATTTTAAATGATCAGTTGGGTTTAAGAAAGCTGTCTGCAAGATGGGTGCCGTGTTTGCTCTCAATTGACCATAAACGTAATCGTGTGACAACTTCAAAGGATTGTTTAGAGTTGTTTAACCGCAATTCGAATGAGTTTTTGCGGCGTTTTGTAACTGTGGATGAAACATGGATCCATTACAACACTCCGGAGACCAAGCAGCAGTCTAACCAATGGGTTTCTACGGGTGAACCGAAGAAGGCCTAGGTAAGTTTGTTGGCCAATAATGTGATGGCAACAGTGTTTGGGATTCACGCGGGATAATCTACATCGATTACCTTCAAAAGGGAAAAACAATAAATGGCGAATATTATGCCAACATATTGGATCGATTTAACGGGGATTTAAAAAAAACTACCCCATATAGCCAAGCAAAAAGTTATTTTCATCAAAATAATGCACGACTGCACACGTGTGCAGCCTCCAAGGCGAAATTCCATGAATTGGGCTATGAATTGGTATCTCATCCGCCATATTATCCGGCTTTAGCCCCCAGTGACTATTTCCAAACCTAAAGAAATGGCTCGGTGGAGAGAGATTTAGCTCCAACGATAAAATTATTGATCAAACAATGCCTATTTTATGGACCTCGAAAAATCCTATTTTTTAGAGGGGATACAAAAATTGGAAAAACGTTGGACTAAGTGTATTAGCTAAAAGGAGATTATGTAGAAAAAAAATTTTTTTTTTGCAAAAAAAAACTGCTTTTCATTCTAAAAGTCACGGACTTATTGATCCGCCCTCGTATATTCGGCAGTAACAGAAGAATCAGTCTACACCTCTCTAACGCTGTATTAAGCCCTAAGCACATTACGGCGAGTGCGAGAAAAAACGAGAATGAGGCAGTATGATTTTTTCTATATGTGGAAGCGAGATCGAAAGTAAAGCTTTTTTGTGTGGCGTTGCCAACTTAGGTTGTAAAAACACTCGCAAGGGAAATAGAATTGATTCTATTTGCTGTTCGAGAAAAATCAAATGACAGGAGAATCAGTTGTATATATGAACATATGACAGGAGAATCAGCTATGTTGTATTGTATTGTGACTTGCGAAATGGTAAGTTGTTTTGCTTGTAGATTTGTAAAATTGTTTGTATTTAAAAATTTTATTTCGATTTTATTCATTTTGTTATATTTATTGTTTCTTATATGAACAGCTTTGTATACAATTGGCAATTGAATTATGTTTGACAGTAGGACAATCAGCTCCTCGAAAGCATTTTGATGATTTTGTAAAAGCGCAAAGGCACTAATTCTCGCATGCAAAAAGCTTAGCTTTTACTCGCACTCGCAACTCGCCGTTATGTGTTTAGGGCTTTAAAAATGACAAAGTTATTTAAATTTTCATAAATGTAATGTTCATAATGGTTTGATGCATAATAGACCTAGCTCAATCGTGACTGTCATGATAGACAGATGTACAACAGCGATCCAATTTGTTAATCGTGTATGCAATGTACATTTATTGTATATGTTCTTACGCAGTTTTACATTGCGTTGTTGCTTTATAATATGTTTTTATTTTTCACTAAAAACAAGAGATATATAATCTTCAAACGAAACAAATCGCTAAGAAATTAGTGAGCATCATGCTCTGATCTCAAAATTAAAAAATGACGATAACAAAAATAATGTAAATGAAATATTATTGTATTAAAAGAATAAGTGACTTAAATATAGACCCAATGGCGAAGCACTTAAAAAATAACTACTTGTCAGTTCTTGACAATGACGAGAACTGCAATAAAGTATTAACAAATTCCGAAAAGCATGTGACAGAGAAAGAGAGGCCTACAATAAATATATATAATGTAGAATCGGAAAAACTTTTTGAGTTTATTAAAGATGATCTAAATATAACAGAATTCAAAATAAAAGAATTTAACAATAACAAATTATCTTTAAATACATCATCGGCTGAAGATTACTACAGAATAAAGCATATTTGGAAAAAGCAAAAACACATTTTTTTCGTTTACACCTAAAGACATGAACACAAAGACTTATTTACTAAAGGTCTTAAGTGCCAATAATGACCCAAAAGGAATATTAAATTAATTAAAAATATTCGAGAGTGATAATCTTAAATTTCTAAAAGTTACAAAAAAAATCACTAAGCAGTAGACATGAGTTACAAATTTTTTGCTTCAATTAGTGGAGAAAGTAAAGTTAATTAACTTAACCCATTTTCGGCCGCTGGTCGATTTTTCGACCAGCAACTTTGAAGTGATGTAACTCAAACGTTAGATATGTTTTGTTTAAACCGTTGATGGATAAGGCAATTTTGATCTTTTGTTAACGCATTGATTTTAGCTTTTCGTAAAAAAATAAAAGTTTGCAGATTTTCGTGAAAGGAAGAAGAAAGGACTTTTTTTGGACCAATTTTCAAAATTCAGTAAAAAGTCTTAAAACTAAAATTACTTATTTTATTTTTGCATGTTGAGGAAGCGGAAAGACCAAATAACAATAATCAATTAATATCCGCAACAATATTGAAAGTTTTCTACTTCCCAGAAGAGCGTTATTTTTGGTGGTCGAAAAATCGACCACTGGCCAGAAGTCGTCAAGTAGATATTTAATTGAATTTGACATTTTGCTAGTAGGCTGTGAAAAATCCTGCAAATTTTTTTTTATTTTCGCTGTTGCTTTGTCATAATTGTTATTCTTTTCTGCAGAGCAGACGTGTGTGTGGCAAATAAAAGTGAGATAATTGCATTTTGGTGTGGTTTTATATAAAGAAAATGTCTTTTCGAAAAGTGTTAACCATGGTAGAAATCATGGCTGCTTTGAACGAGCCGTGTTCGGATGACGAGGAAGATCAAGCCATTATGAGTTCAAAAGATGTTGATGTCGTGTATATTCCACCTAAAGTAGACTATGTGACTGATGAAGAAGATATCGACGATAATCAAATTGCTCTAAATGATGGCAATGATGATTGTGCGAATGAAATTACCGGGGAAGTGGAGTTACAGTACGTTCGAGACAATGACTTAATACCTAATGATACTGAAGAGCCGCAACCATCAACATCGAAAGCCGCAAAAAGACGTGGAAGACCTAAAAAAGCTGTTAATCCATCCTTATTCAAAGGAAAGGCAGATTTTGAAGTTCCTGATTGGCAGAAACCTGGGGATTTTACTTACACCAGAGCACCAATCAACGTGGAAGGTTTGAAAAAGGAAGAAATTTGCGCAAAAAGTGAACAATTTTTTTTAATATCATTTAGGCCCGGTTGTTCAATAGACAAACAAACCTCAGATTTCTAGCGAAGAAATTTGTAAAATTTGTATTGAATTTGACAGAATTTAAAAAATTTATTCGATAGATAGCTTATTCATGAGTTGTTTGACTATCGAACAACCGGGCCTTAGTCGTTTTAGAGTCTTAATTTTTAGTTTTTGACTTTGTGTAGGTGGTATGTCACCGTATGACATATTTTCATTGTATTTTGATGGAACATTGATCGAGGATATTACTCACTTCACGAATTTATATGTCACTCAAAATAATGCAACCATTTATGTGACACCAAAAGAAATGCGGCGCTTCATTGGTATATTGTACCTATCAGGGTATCACACGCTGCCACACATCGATAATTATTGGTCAGTTCAGCAGGACATGGGAGTACCTATGGTGAAGCAAACGGTGAGCCGAAATCGATTGAATTTGCTTGAAAATGTATCTGATCCCGATTGTCATATTATTTTCTTTGACAATTTTTTTCCTTCCTATCATCTTATGTGCCTACTGAATGAACGCCGTTTCTTTGCAACTGGCACAATACGTGAAAACAGAATGACGAAAATTCCATTAGCAAATTTAAAAAAGGCTGAACGTGGCGAATTTGACCAATTATTCTATGCTAAGCAAGAAATATTGGTCATCCGTTGGAATGACAATGCAGTTGTGAATGTCATTACTAATAATTCTACAGTCGCGCCATTGTTCAATGCTCGAAGATATTGTCGTACGCAAAGGAAAACAGTTGCGATTCCCCAACCTAAAGTGATTCGTGAATATAACCAAGGTATGGGAGGCGTTGACCTTCACGACAACGCAGTGGCCAACTATCGAATATGCATACGAGGAAAGAAGTGGTGGTGGCCACTATGGACCAACGCTCTCGGCAATGCAATGGTCAATGCTTGGAAGATGCATTGCATGTTGGCAAAGCATGAAAACACAAAGCCACTTACTCAATTAGAGTTTCGTTCTGCTGTTACTACCAAGCTACTGACTTCCAATATGATGAACGAAGACATGGAAGATAACGCTGCTGATGTTGATAAAAAAGAATGCCCTCCTGGTTTCCCACGGATCGACGAAAAAAAACCATATTGTGGTAAAAAGCCCTCAAAACAAATATTGTCGCTGCAAAGTATGCAAAAAACAAACAATTTTTACATGCAAAAAATGTAATGTTTACTTGCACACCAAATGTTTTGATGAATACCACCAAACTATTTAACCTTTTTTGCGTTAATTATTCATATCTTATCAATAAATAAAATTTTTGCTACAACTAAAAACGAATAAATTGAATTAAAGTTAAATATTCGTGAAAAAATTCCAATTTTACACAAAAATGCGTAATATTTACTTGCATACCAAGTGTTTTGATGAATATATCCAAACTATCTAACCTTTTTTGCGGTAATTATTCATATCTTATCAATAAATAACATTTTTGATACAACTAAAAACGAATAAATTGAATTAAAGCTAAATATTCTTAAAAAAACGAATTTCTTTATTTATATATGTAGATGTTGACTTCTGGCCAATGGTCGATTTTTCGACCACTTCATATCTAGAGAACAACAATTAAAAAAAAAAATTTTTTTTAAATTTTTCTAAATTGAGCTCCTAAAAGTAAGTATTTAAAAGGAATTCAAAAAATTCCTGCGATTTCTAGTAGCGGCCGATAATGGTTTAAAACTATTAAAGGCCTTCTATATTGGTGCATACGATGGGAAGCTCTTAGGAAGTCAGAAATATCACAGTGTAGGAATGGTCAACGCTTCTTCCACAGCGCAGCTAATTGCTTATTACCACGACGATGTGTAAAATGTAATCAAAATCATGATATTGGAAAATGTTCATAAAAAGAAGTTCCTCATATAGAGAGAAAAACATTTTTTTGTGTTTTTGCAATAAATATGGTCATCCAGCATCCTATAAAAGATGCGAAAGATACAAAGAAATTCAACAAAGGTTCCGTAGCAAAAAACAAACTATTTTACAAAAACGAACAAAGAAATCATATATTTTCATTAATGCAACATAAGTTTCGAAATGTGGTGAAAAACAACAACCCACAAATGGAAAACATCAACAACTTAATTAACAAAGTACTAGAACTAAATAACTCCATGCAAAACTTGACAAATTAAGTAATAAACTTAAATAAACAATTACAAATCGAATCGTCTAGAATAGACACTATTTTCTCTATGCTGGAAGCTTAATTTATTATAATGGTTGAAACAATTGAAAAGTATTATTCACATAAATGTTAATTTAATAATTAAATTAAGTAGACGATACGATTAAAATCTATTTATAAACAAATGCTGTCCTGTTTTAGTATTACTTAATGAAACTAAACTTAACGCTAAATATAAACTACATTTTGAAAACTATTGTTTAATACGTAAATATAGAAAGGGCTCAAAAAGAGGCGGTGGAACTGCCATTCTGATAAAAAATGGTATCAATTTTAACTGTTTTACTAACATTATTAATAAATTAAAATTTTTAGAAGCATATGTTGTAAAAATACCTTCAGCATATCATAAGGTATTATTTGTAATATCAGCATATTTCCGAAATTATTATTACTTTTTCAATCTTTAAGGTTAGAAAATCTAAATCACTTTTATATTTTAGAAGGGGCCTTGAATTGTAAACATAGCGATTGGGGTACAATACTTGTAACCCCCAAGGTAATAAGTTAAAGGAATGGTTTTCATGTTATAAAATTATGTTTAGAAGTATTTTGCTCGCTTCTAACTTTCCATCATACCCACGATGTGGCTCATATCTAGATTTATGTATAGCAGACTCGCGATTAGTTATTCATAGATTTAATAATACTTTAAACTGTCCAGAAACCCTTGATTTCGATAGCAATCACTAATTGGAAGAAATTTAAAAATAATATCTGTTCTGAATTGAAGGACAATCAGTCGATACCAAATGACAGAAATCTAACAAATGCAGAAATAGATTATTATCTTTGTAGACTTGATCAATTTATTCACAATTTAATTGAAAAATCAGTTCCAAAATTTATATAACACAAACAAACTTCAATCTTAAAAAAGCAAAATAGTTACCATAATTAAAAAACACAATAGACTCTAAATTAAATTGTCTCAGCCAGAAATAAATCTATTTAAATCGCAAATAAAACTCATAAAAAAACTTATAAATGATAATTTTTTTCTGGCTGTTAATAAACATTATTACGATAAACTGAAGAAAATTGATTAAAAATACCTTTCAAACATGTTTAGTGAAACTAAAAAACAATTTAAAAAAATCACACAACCGTTTAATATGAACATTATCAAAGTAGCTCAATAAAATGATATTAATAGTGGTGACTTTTCAATAACTGATGAGGAGCATAAATTAAATGTTATTGGAACCTTCTTAGAATCAGTTGACTCTCATAATGAGAAAGATGCAAGTAACAACTTTCAAGTTGAAGATGATACTTGTTTCTCTAGTTTTTTGGCAGAAAAAATCGATATGAACATGTAAAAAGGCCAATGATTTAACGGAATCTCTCATAAATAATAATTTTATTTTATTTTTCAAAACTTTAAGAAAGAAATTGTCATCAGGTGTTGATAATATTCCTAACATTGTATTTAAAAATATGCCAGATGAAATTATCTTAGAATATTGTACTCTTTTTAACAATATGTTAAATAACTCATACTACCCTCATGCGTGGAAAATAGGTAAAGTGGTTGTCATACCTAAGAAAAGTAATGAGTTTACTTCCAAACATAAGCAAAGTTTTTGAGGTTTGCATCAATAACAACATACTAAAACAATGTAAAGAAAAGAGTTTAATAAATGATACGCAATTCACTTTTAAGTTCAAACATGGGATACATTTGTTATTTTAAATATAGAATGGAACTTAAATAAGTCTTCAAGTACCGGAGCTTGTTTAGAAGATTTCGAAAATGCCTTTGATAATATCTGGATCCCTGGATTAATTTCAAAGCTGTTGAATTATGGATTTCCAATATATTTAATCATTTTAATACATAATATGCTAAACAATAACAGCCGTATTCATACAAAAATCTTAAATCAGGTTTCAAATACAAATTAGTTTAAACACATTTAAAAATTCGTTTTCATAATCAGTATTTGAAGTAATAAACGCTTTAATGTTTTATTAAATTCTATGATGGCAATATAAATTTTTTGATAAAAAAAAGATGTGTAATAGAAGCATCTCTTTCAAAATGGACTATACCATAGGGTTTCCGTGGCGTGCAGATATGAAAAAGATCATATATGATGTTATTTTTATATGGGGACAGGGGACCATATTTGCATATTCTCTTAATTTCCCAAAAATATATATAAACCAAATTTCAATAATGTATGCAATACTTTGATTTTTTGATAGATTGAAGTGAAGATTGGGAATTAGCTATATATGGGGAATATGACTTAAATTTGTTCAACAGAGTTTATTTTTGGACTTGTGATTAATGGGTATAATAGATACACATACACCAAATTTTACACATGATTAATTGGTTAACAAGCACATGCACGATAGGCAAACAGACGTATGGACGGATCGACATCTATAAATCAACTCTGAAATTGAGTCTGAGTAGATACGTACAATAAAAGGTGGATCCGGGTTAAATAGTTTAGGTAGTTACAAACATTCCCTAACTACAATCAGAAATGGGGGACGTGGACCCTTCACTGTCTCAATTTAGACAGCCAGCGCAACAGTATCAGGAAAAATATAGGTCACATGATAACCAACACAAACGCGCGGCCAATTCCAGACGTTTTACCGGACCGAAGCTGCAGCGTATAAATCATTTAGATGACGAAACGCCTGGTAGACTGTTGTATGACGGAGAGGCAGAACAAGCTGTCGACTTAGAATACGATGAAGTTAATTTTTTAGGGGAAAGTCCCTCCTACCATGGATTTCGAAGACATTAGGGGGGACAGATATTAAACTCCTCATTGACACAGGAAGATCAAAGATCTGCATAAAGCCCTTGCCAATGCTAAAAGTAATAAAATCTGTCGATAATAAATTTTCCGTTAAATCAATTCGTGGAATTACTCCCATCGAACAAAAATGCAAGATTCAAGTTCTTGGGGTAATATCTTAGGTTTTCATATTACCAATTTTGACGTCATTTGGCGGCAAAATTAGTCTAAATCTTTTGAACAAGGTGCACACTAGTTAGGATGTTACTCATCTGCAGTGTCAAGCCAAGACGGTCCCAAAAGATTACGATCAGTCATTCCTTAAAATGATTGGTAGCATAAACGGAGTTTACGCGGATCGCAATAAGGCATTACCGTTTAACACGAACGTGGTGGCAACCATTCGCACCGAGGATGAGGACCCGATGTATTCTAGGCTGTATCCATACCCTTTGGGCGTGTCCGACTTCGCAAGCAGGGAAATTCAAGAATTATTGGCGAGCGGCATAATTCGAACTTCAAGGTCACCTTTCAATAATCCCATATAGGTCGTCAGGAAAAAGGGCGTGGACGATGCAGGACGCCCATCGTCCTCGATTTTAGGAAGCTTAATGGGAAACCTATTAGTGATCGATACCCTATCCCCGACATTACAACGATTTTGTCGAATCTTGGGGGGAGCAAATTTTTTACCACCCTCGATCTGAAGACCGGCTTCCATCAGATAAGGCTAGCGGAACGTGATAGGAAAAAAATCGCCTTTTCCGTAAAGAACAGAAAATATGAATTTTGTCGGATACCTTTTGGACTCAAAACGCTCCTAGCATTTTCCAAAGGGCAATTGACGACGCGTTGAGAGAATACATAGGAAAAACCTGTTTTGTCTATGTTGATGATGTCATAATTTTTTCTGGGAATGAGCGACAACATATTAAGGATGTAGAAGCTATCCTCAGAAGTCTATTTGAGGCCAGCATGAGGGTCTAGGCGGAAAAATCAAAATTTTTGAGAACGGAGGTAGAATAATTGGGGTTTCTTGCATCACAAGGTGGGATAAAGAGGTGTCCGGACAAGGCCGATACGTTACGCAATTTCCCAGAGCCTGCTACCTTAAGAGGACTGAGATCATTCTTGGGGTTGCCGGAATATTACAGGTGCTTTATAAAGGATTTTGCTAAATTGGCCAAACCTTTTTCAAATATTATGAGGGGAGAATACGGACGAGTTACTGCTTCGCAGTCTAAGAGAATCAAAATAGGTTTGACTGATGAACAGAAAAAGGCTTTTGTTGAAGGCTTTTGTTGAAGGAAATATTGGCATCAGAGGATGTGACATTAACTTATCTGGACTTCGGCAACCCATTTGATTTGATCACCGATGCATCCTCACATGCAATCGGTGCCATCCTTTCTCAGGGGGCGGGTAAACCCATAACTATGATCTCTCGCACCTTGCCTGGTAGCGAGGAACATTTCGCCATTAATGAGAGGGAATTGTGGCAATCGTCTTTTGCGGTATCGTATAGATATCCAAACTGAAAGATTAAGAGGTGGAAAGCGTTCAGGCAAAGAAAATACTGTCGCAGATGCGTTATCTAGACAGCACATAAATGCCATGGACGATATGAGTATTGAAGCTTTATTATATTTGGAAAGAAAACGAGACATTTGATTTCATTCCGTACTGTTGAAGATTTGATTGGGCTTGTTCAGGAAGCAGTGAAGGTGGATGTCGTCAATGTAATACGCTGCGACTTGCCAATGCTGGCAAAATTTCAGCACAGGCTGGTTGAACTGTTTCCGACTGTGAAATTTAGACATACGGAGAAGTTTGTGACGGACATATCGAACACAAACGAGCCGGAAGAGATTACTACAACCGAACATAATAGAGCGCATCGAGCGGCTCAAGAGAATTCGGCGAATTGCCGCATTTGTTAAAGGGCGAAGTACGACCGCCACCCAAGGAGACAACTTATAGCCGAATCTCCCATTCCAACATATTGCGTAGAAATTCTCCACATTGACTTATTTTCCACTGGTTCGAGATATTTTCGACAAATTTTCAAAGTTTGCGATAGTGCAGTCAATAAGGTCTCGAACCATAGTGGACGTAAGGCTACAGCTATTGCAGTTTCTTAATATGCTTTGCAATACAGAGACCATTTCTTGTGATAACGAAAAGTCACTAACCATAAGGGCGACGTTGAGGAACCATTTTAATATTGAAATCGCGAATGCCCCACCCCTGCACAGTACGACAAACGGCCAGATGGGACGTTTTTACAGTATATTGACGGAAATATAACGATGCGTTAAGCTCGACAAAAATTTGGAGGACATCGAAGAAATAGTCCTTCTGGCTACAATCGAGTATAATACGATAACTGGTGCAAAACCCCTTACTATCTTTCGTTCAGTGAAAGATGATGAACGAATAGCATCGTGCCTACCGGTCGCACAGGAGGAAGGACTTGCAACCCATAACAGTAACAGAAAAGATACGGAATTCTCTATAGGAGAGCAGTTACTGGTCAAATCCAATAGGCGACTAGGCAATAAGTTGACACCTCTTTATACCGAGGAAATGGTTGGAAAAGATCTGGGCACAACTGTGCTTATTAGGCGGAGGAGGGTCCATAAGGATAACCTCTAATAAGGAAGTTAGAAAAACATTAACTATTTTTAATTTTTGCGTTTTTAGGATTGTTGCGTTGTTGGCTCTGATGCCGGTTTCGATGGGACGAGTAATTGTCTATTCAAACGCAAACTTCCAGTTGCCGATGGCGACATCATAATTTGGAAGGATTTCGGATACATCAAGCACGTTAGTAACCTGACTTTATACGATCTATTGATGGACAAAACAATGCTACTAACTACTTCCCACAGTCACACATGAGGAGACTGCTCGACGCAGACATAAATCAAATAAGCACACTAATACGGACATTGAACGTAAATAACGGGCAAGCGAGAAGTTTAGATGCCCTAGGGACAATACTGAAATAATTACGGGCACACCTGACCTTGATGACTTAGACATTCTTTCAAAAACCGAAGAACAACTGATTGATGCACGACAGACTATTAAGACGGAGATGCAAAGGGAGATATATGATTTGACAAACTGGGTAAATCGAATTCTAAAGGTAGAAAAACAAACAGAAATAGACACAGGCCATCTCTATGACATACTCTTGGCTAGAAACAGGGCAATATCTACAGAGTTGGACAGCATAATTACATCCATCTCATTCGCGAAGATTGGCGTCGCGAATTCTGTTCTACTGGATAACAATGAAATTAATACAATAATTCAAAATGAGCACCTCACAAATTTGATAGTAGCCGATATCATGTCCGTAGCTAGAACTGAGATGTTGCAAATTAATAATGTAATCTATTTTTTAATAAGATATCCTATTCCAAGAAGAAACTAATCATTCTACCATTAGCTCGCGATAATAAAGTTCTACATCTTCAAGAATCCAACTTAGCCGTATATCACAATCACACCCTTGCCGTAAGAAACTGCAGCAGCACAACTCCAACGTTCTGCATGCGGACTACAACTACATAATGCGATGGTCTGGTAGCGATTAACAACCAAATGGTCACCATAGAAGTAATAGGTGAAGCGGCCGTCACAGTTAATGGTACTTATTTGGTACTCTTTAAAGACGGTGTGAAGATAAATGGCACGATCTTCTACAACGAAAAGGCAACAGTCACAATGAAACCAGAAATACCATG
This sequence comes from Cordilura impudica, assembly GCA_963682025.1. Classification (NCBI taxonomy): domain Eukaryota; kingdom Metazoa; phylum Arthropoda; class Insecta; order Diptera; family Scathophagidae; genus Cordilura; species Cordilura impudica. The sequence continues at coordinate 223,294,336 of OY821517.1, read as the reverse complement.
GGCCTCCGTCTTTAACACTCAGAAATACTAGGTGTACCATACCTTCACTATGTAAACCAACAGAATCTTCAACACATCAAGCATTTGTAAATAAGTGTTGAACGAAGCCATATTGCTGGCATTTCCACTATAGGCCTTCTGTTGAGTATTGCACTCATTGGTTGCGTGTTGCGACGCATAACATTGGCTAAGCAGAAAATCGCCATAACCAAGTCTGTCAATATAGCAATAAAAACTGCTGCTGACAAGACCGTGGACGTTCATCACTTAGAAGGGGAAGAGTTATTATAAATAACTTCACATGTTTTGCTGGCAATGCGTTTTTGTGCAGCGATTCAACTAAGAATATTTTGAACAAGTTATCATATTTGGCTGCAATGCATTTTGTCGGCGATTTAACTTAATATATATTTGAAGAACTCAATTAACGAACTGCTGAGTAGAAATTTAATTGGAAACCCCACATGGGGGGCAAAGTCGACATTATGTGATGTAGCGACGTTGATAGAGGCATACAGCGACAGCAAATAAAAACATACAGCGACAGCTTTGCATAGAGCTTTAGAAAATTAAGTTAGTCAGTAAAAATAATCTACTCAATAAAGACAAAACAAATATAAATAAATATGTTTAATTTATACGAAGAGTTAAAAAACTAATTTAATATTTATTCTTATGCATTTCTTAAAAACACAAACACGTGTTTTCAAAATTTGATTTAATCATAGGAATGAATTTACTAGCTTCTGAATAGCCCTCTAAAAAAGAAAAAAATAAATAAAATGCACGCAAATCACGTCATCTAAAGTCTGTAAGCAATGCTCATAATAGTTTGATGCATCCTTTCAAAAATAAATAAAAAATTTAGAGAAGGTACCAACTAAATTTTTATTCGTACAAAATACCATTTTTGTAGAATTTCTTACAAGTTTTTTTAGGCTTAGTTTATCATAAAGTGGAAATATTTTGCGAAACAATTTAATATGTACCTTGGTTCAATTTCAGCGCTGTCAGAAAAATGTTGGCATCATAAAAATCAAAAAAAAGTTGACATCATACTTCATATAAATATTCAAATGTAATTTTTTGTACATGTGATAATAACGAAAATACTTATTGGTACGAGTATGTATATGATAATTATAGCCAGTAAACTTTACTTTAAAAAGGTTTTTAGAATAGAAAAAGCAGAACAGTATCTTCCGATAGTATGTTTCTTGATTTAATAACAAAAATTTCTGTGAGAGAAACCACCTCTTCGCCCATATTGTTACATGTGCATTAAATAAATGTTCCGTTGCTTTTGCGGAGATTTTTATTTAAGGAATGTTTTTCATATTTTGATTTAGCATTTTCATTAACATCATCGCCTATGGTATTACGACGTCGTCTTCATTAATGCATTTCATTAAAGGTCCCAAATAGAAGATTATATAGTTGTACTGCATATGGAACAACAGAGTTATTTGAAGCATATGGAAATAATTGAATTTCATATTAAATAATTCATATTAATAATTTCATATTAAGACTTTATGCTTAAATACAAATAAAAAATATGAAGATACTGGCAGTAGTACTAAGTTTGCATTAGATTAATAATAAATAATTAATTAATAAAAAAAAGAGTGAAATAACTATTACGAAGGAGCAATTTTATAACTTTTTTCATGGTAGAAAAAGGAAAGGTTGGAACAAAAAATGGCATAGACAAAAAAATATTTTAGTTATTTCTACGGTCCCTTACTTATTATGTATATGATATATAAATAAAGTTGTATAATAATAATTGCCAGGATATGCCAGTCGAAGCCAGTATTAACAAAAGCGATTTCAGTGTTTGATGTCAAGATAATGATATTTATTTTTATAAAGAATTTAAAAATTTATTCAGGTACGAGAACCAGGGTAGATTTTCCATTTAATCGCGCTCGTGGCGGTTGCCTCACTACTGCCCCGAGTTCTGTCTTGTCATGTCATTTTAAAAAAGGGGGGTTAGGGTATTAGTTAATACAAAGCCTGGGACCTATGGCGAGTAGTATCCCTGTGCACTACTACTACAGTGTCTGGGAACTATGGCTGTTACAAACCAGTAGTAACCCCGCTCACTACTACTACAGTGTCTGGGAACTATGGTTGTTACAAGCCAGTAGTATCCCCGCTCACTACTACCAGCTGCGTTTTCCCATCACTGTATGTGGCTACTAGGGAAGCTATTACAGACTTGCACCAGCTGTCCGCACACGGTGACAGGTCGAACCCAACTGAAGTTGTAGTAGAATGAACCTTCATACATAAATGGTATGTTGCTAAAAATGAAAGAGAATTAATTATCGTGTATGAGTGAGAGTTGGATTATAACTAATATATCTAACTTCTCGAAACCAACTGAAGTTGTAGTAGAATGTACACCCATTTAAATGGTCTGCTACTAACATAGAAAGAGACTGTATCGCGTCGTGTATGAGTGAGAGTTGGATTCTATATTCTAACTAATACCGGATTAAGTGTGGATAAGTATGGGAAGGCTAAGAGACTATTGCTCACTAGTACAGTCTTATGTTAAAAGTGTGTGTGTGAGTCGAATTCTACCTAGGTTCTCTCATACTGAACTCTTATACATTCTACTCTTAAACTAACCAGATAGAACTTAGATTTTAAATTCAATAATAATTAACAAATAATAATTCCATTTCATTTTCATGTCTTGTATAATCTTACAATTCATGATATTATACTGGTATACACAAAATAATCAATACTTTTCAATTCATAATAAATAAATCAATTCAGTTTACCTATTATTAAATTATATAACGAAGTTTAGCGGCAAAGTGATCGACAGCTTTTGACAAAACGCGTTTTCTTACCAGTACCAGATCACCTTTTCTGGGCACCCATTCACGGCGTCTAAGGTTGTAATGCGTTGCTTGTGCGCTTGTGGCAGTCTGGAGATTTGAGCGGACTATTTTGAAAACTTCTTGTAAATGTTGTGATTTAAAATCTGGGTTTTGAGCTATATCTGTCTCTTCCGATTGGGTTTTGTGGTTGAACAAGGTATTGGGTAGACGAAGTTCCCTACCTTGCGTTGGATGTGCCGCAGAGTATTTAGTTGAACTTTGTTTGCTGGTATTTACGGCTAACATCAATTCCGGTAAATTTTCATCCCACTTTCTTTGGTTCTCGTGAGTATACTGAGCTATCATTGTTTTTATGGTTCTGTTAGTCCTCTCTGTAGAGTTTTCATGAGGAGAATTAGGAGCTGTGTAATGCTGTTTTACAAAGATTTAAAAAAATGTTGGCACTCGCGGCTCGTGAATTGAGTTCCGTTATCGGTCAGAAGGATATCAGGTACACCGAAACGTGCCAGTATCCTTTCCCGGAAAGCCTTAATGAATGTTTTTTAGTAGCCTGTCTAGCAACTCCGAATTCTGACCATTTTCTGAATTTATCGTGAAAAACTATTAATGTGGTGTTGCCGAGTACTGAGCGCGGTAGAGGACCAACAAAATCAGCGCATACTGTATGCCAGGGTAAGGGAACTTGTGTTGTGCACATTTTTCCTGCTGGAGCTTGCTGAAGTGGTTTGAAACGTTGACAAGTAACACAATTCCTAACATGCTTTGTAATATCCCGGAAAATACCTGGCTAGTAGTAGAATTTCGTCACTCGCGCAATAATTTTATTAATTCCCAGGTGTCCGTTTAGAACCCGGCTCCTGCCTAATTTCGGAACCACCAATTTCCACTGGACGGAGTCTTCATCATTGTAAGCGGACGAATCAAAAACATGACGTCGAAGGTTTCCATGGTCATCGATTTGGTAATCAGGTACCTTCTGAGGATCATTGTTTAGCATTTCCAGCTTATTTGTGTACCATGATGATGAATCCTCGACATTTTTCTGGAGGGCTTGCAGGATAGGCATGGTTTTGTCATCAGTGGAGAGAGGTGATCTGGAAAGGGAATCTGCAATAACATTTAATTTACCTTTGCGGTATCGGACCTCGTAATCATCATTTCTAAAACCCAGCGTACGATTCTTCCTGAGGGTGATTGTATTGAATTCAGCCACTTCAATGATTGGTGATCGGTTACGATTACAAAATGATATCCTTCGGTATAATATCACATTTTCCTAATTCCCCATGTAATTGCCAAGCATTCTTTTCCAGTAACCGTGTAATTGCGCTCTGGTACCGAAAGGGTTCGGCTGGCATAAGCAATTGCCTTTTCTCCGTCCTCGAATTCTTGAGTCAGAACAACGCCCAGTCCAACATCACTAGCATCTGTCTGTAATATAAAAGCTCGATTAAAATCAGGACATGTAAGAGCTGGTGCCTCAATTAATTTCCGCTTGACTTCTTCGAACGCCAGCTATTGTTGCGCTCCCCACTGCCACCCTTGGTTTTTCTTCAACAGCTTATTTAGGGGGCTAGTTAATATAGAGAAATTTGCTACAAAACGCCGATACCAGGCTGCGGTGTTCAGAAATGACCTCAACTCTTTGAGTGTAGTTGGTTCGCGTAAAGCTTGTATAGCACTCACCTTTCCGGGGTCGGTGTGCACACCCTTTTCGCTTATAACGTGACCCAAATATCTGATCTATTTGTGTGCAAATGAGCACTTGTCATAGTTGATACGTAGGTTAGCTGCAACGAGACGATCAAAGACTATTTTTAGATTGCGTATATGTTCCGCCAGCGTACGCCTCAGGAAAATGATGTCATCAAGATATGCAAATGCAAACGAATCTAATTCGGGGCCAATGACCGTGTCAAGTGCCTTATGAAATGTGGCTGGAGCCGAATGCAGTCCAAATGGCATCACGCGCCATTGAAAAAGACCACGGCCTGGAACCGTAAAAGCCGTATAAATTTTGCTTTCAGTATTCATAGGAATCTGCCAGTATCCGTTTCGAAGATCGGTGTGCTAAAGAACTTGCTGTTTCGTAGTTTTTCCAGTATTGGACTAATTTGTGGAATAGGGTATGCATCGCGAAATGAATTCTCATTAATTTGCCTAAAATCCACACATAATTGCCATTCGTTGTTCTTTTTACGAGCCAGTACGATGGGAGAACTATACGGGCTTTTTGATGGTTCTATCCTTCCTTCTTTGAGCAATTCGTCAATTTGATCGTCAATGACTTTTTGCATTGCTCGATTGCGGGTATTGTACCGCTGTCTTAAAGGTCGAGGGTGCTTCATAGTAATCACGTGTTCTGTCACATTTGAGTGGCCTGAAATGGAATCAAAACGAGGGAGTTCATTATTCAAGAAATTTTGTACCTGATGGTCTTCGAGAGTATCGTGTAAGGTCACAATTGTTGATGTCACCTGTAGCGAACTAATTTGAGTAATTCTTTTTTGACGGGGAGGTAATTCTTAGAAGGGTTTTTTTTTCTCTTGGAACAATTCGAAGCTCACAGCCAGTTTGATGTAAGAAATTCATTCCAATTATAATCGGATCCAAACTCGTCCTCAAGACCAAAAACATGTGGTTATATACTGAACCATTCAGCCGAAACTGGATATGTACCGACCCCTCCACCTTTACGGTTGATTAATCAGCTAAAAGTAGAGTACTGAATTTAGCTGCAACTGTAGGTATATGCATCTCTTTAATAAGTGGCAATTGGATACATGAATGGGTTGCGCCAGTATTCATAATGGCTGGAGTCTTCTTCTGTTTAATCGTTATCCACGTGCGTACGCGAAAGTCGTCGTCAGGAGTTAGTGTAATAGGAAAGCGTACATGTTTTAGAGGTTCTCTTCTCCTTCCCTTGCCGAAGGACCTCCTCATGAGTTTCCCGCAATTTTTCTGCAACAGTCAATCGTCTTCACGCCTCTTTTACCACAATCCCAGCAAAATAAAACTTGAGGTTTAGAACAAACAGCACGATGATGACCTCTTTCTCCGCAACGATAGCATAGGTAATTCTTATTGGGGTTGGCGACTGTAGTTTGTACACGTCGAACTATTTTCTTCTGTGACAACTCCTCCGACCGTAGGTTTCCATATTCTTGTACCAATACAATTAACTCCCGCAATTGATTAAATTCACGTCTTTTGATGTGATCTTGTATTTCGCTCTACAATTTCTGAAAATTCGCTCCAATTGTAGATATTGTAGATATTTTTGTCCAACGCATAAATGATTGTAAAGCAGTAACATAGTCGATAAAATTTCATTTGCGTGTTGTATTCGATTTCTGATTTCGTCCTCCAAATTCTCGAAAAATCGTACTGGTAAAAAGAAAAGCTTGAAATCGTCAACAAAATCGTTATAAGACTTCCAGTTTTGTTTGTTATTACGGTACCATGATAACACGAACCCTTTGCAAAGTTCATGCATATAATTCAACAATGCATTTAACGATATATTGTAACACGTGGTCAACTCTTCGATTCGTTCTAGAAAACCCAAAGGATCCTTACCACCATCGTATTTAACACCCAATTTCCGCACTTTATCACATACTTCGGATATATTTGTTGCATTGGTTTCATGCGTCGGTCGTAATGGAGAAGAGTCACGGGAGGCTTGTAAATTCGGAACTTTTAATTCCTTACCTGTTTCGTAACCTAACCTCAACTTATTAATGTAAACATAACTTCTTAATCAGGCTCTCATTTCATCTACACTGCCATCGTCCTTTTTCATTGGATTGATGAAGGCACGGCTCATCTTTTCACTTTTCCGATGGAATATTTTTTTTTATAATTTTAGTACTTGAGCTTATTTTGTTTTTATTTTAAGTTTTTTTTTAAGTTTTAAGGTTTCAACGTTTAAAGTCCCTGCTCGGGCGCCACTTATAATAATTGCCAGGATATGACAGTCGAAGCCAGGATTAACAAAAGCGATTTCAGTTTTTGATGTCAAGATAATGATATTTATTTTTATAAAGTATTTAATAATTTATTCAGGTACGAGAACCAGGGTAGATTTTCCATTTAAGTCGCGCTCGTGGCGGCTGCCTCACTACTGCCCAGAGTTCTGTCTTTTCATGTCATTTTAAAAAAGGGGGTTAGTGTATTAGTTAATACTAAGCCTGGGACCTATGGCCAGTAGTATCCCTGTGCACTACTACTAGAGTGTCTGGGAACTATGGCTGTTACAAACCAGTAGTATCCCCGCTCACTACTACCAGCTGAGTTTTTCCATCACTGTATGTGGCTGCTAGCGAAGCTATTACAGACTTGCACCAGCTGTCCGCACACGGTGACATGTCGAACCCAACTGAAGTTGTAGTAGAATGAACCTTCATATATAAATGGTATGTTGCTAAAAATGAAAGAGAATTAATTATCGTGTATGAGTGAGAGTTCGATTATAACTAATACATCTAACTTCTCGAAACCAACTGAAGTTGTGGTAGAATGTACACCCATCTAAATGGTCTGCCAATAACATAGAAATAGACTTTATCGTGTCGTGTATGAGTGAGAGTTGGATTCTATATTCTAACTAATACCGGATTATGGTGTGGATAAGTATGGGAAGGCTAAGAGACTATTGCTCACTAATACATTTCGAACCCAACTGAAGTTGTAGTAGAATGAACCTTCATATATAACTGGTATGTTGCTAAAAATGAAAGAGAATTAAGTATCGTGTATGAGTGAGAGTTCGATTATAACTAATACATCTAACTTCTCGAAACCAACTGAAGTTGTGGTAGAATGTACACCCATCTAAATGGTCTGCCAATAACATAGAAAGAGACTTTATCGTGTCGTGTATGAGTGAGAGTTGGATTCTATATTCTAACTAATACCGGATTATGGTGTGGATAAGTATGGGAAGGCTAAGAGACTATTGCTCTCTAATACAGTCTAATGTAAAAAGTGTGTGTGAGAGTCGAATTATACCTAGGTTCTCTTATACTGAACTCTTATACATTCTACTCTTAAACTAACCAGATAGAACTTAGATTTAAAATTCAATAAAATTCAATAATTATTAACAAATAATAATTGCATTTCAAATTAATGTCTTGTATAATCTTACAATTCACGATATTATACTGGTATACATATAATAATCAGTACTTATCAATTCATTTTAAATAAATCAATTCAGTTAACCTATTATTAAAGGAAACTTCGTAACAGTTGCATAGTCAAAAAAATAAAACTATAGATAAAACCTTATTTAAAAACAAAATATTTGATAGTTCTGATATTTCATATCATATGATTATTTTTAAAAATTAAAAAATTTCTTTTATTTTTTTTAATAAATAAATTTAAAATGCACTAATCAGTTGTCATTTGCAGCATTCAAAAGTGTAAAAATAAGCTGTTTATTTTTCTTTAGAAATTATTTTTTTAGTATTAATAAAATTGTTTTGAATTTCCATAAAAATAACATCAATATGCCAAATATCATAGGTTTAAATTGCCGAAATCTAAATTCAGTTAACCTATTATTAAAGGAAACTTCGTAACAGTTGCATAGTCAAAAAAATAAAACTATAGATAAAACCTTATTTAAAAACAATAGTTCTGATATTTCATATCATATGATTATTTTTAAAAATTAAAAAATTTCTTTTATTTTTTTTAATAAATAAATTTAAAATGCACTAATCAGTTGTCATTTGCAGCATTCAAAAGTGTAAAAATAAGCTGTTTATTTTTCTTTAGAAATTAGTTATTTAGTATTAATAAAATTGTTTTGAATTTCCATAAAAATAACATCAATATGCCAAATATCCTAGGTTTAAATTGCCGAAATCTACACCATCAGGTAGTAATAGGATCCAGATGCTTTAGTATTTATGCCGTTCATAGACTTTATGCCATTCATAGACCACTTTTTACCTACAAGTCATGGCTTTGATTTATTTCCATTTTTAACGCTAGGTGGCACTGTGTTTTTTCCGTTAACTCTGAATATTGAAGTGTTTTCATTCAAAATAACATGTTTTTGCAGATGTCGATAATTTTTTTAGGTGGCGCTGCTATTAATCAAGTTTAATTTTTTACTTTTTAGTAGATTCACAAACCTGTTTAGGGTGACACATATATTTTTTTATATGCTAGTACCGATATTATATATTTGTTTTCAAATTTTGTTTGCTATAATTAAAACATAGATGATACTTGTGAATTTTACAAAATTGCAATTGGAAAATTAGTATGTTAACAAACCCAAACCTACAGCTTTTGCGTTTAGCTACAATATGTATTGTATAGCATTTACTTTAATAAAGGTATAACTAGAAAATTAAACTAAAAATTTTACAAGTATATTATAAATAAAAATTATACAAGTATAACAAAAAATGAAAATTTTTATGTGAACAACCCTACTAAAATTTATATATTGTAGTATTACTAACCAATAATTACATATAATAAAGAAATATACAACAACTTGTATTGATTAAGTTTTTTTTTTATATGGACGATTTTTCAATTAAGAATTAAGGTGTTTTTTTTTTTTAAATTTTATATGATTTTTCACAAGTGTTACCTAAATTTTTACAAGTATATTATAAATAAAAAAAATTCTTTATGTTTCACCCAATATTAAAATGATTTCACATTTCCTATTTCCGCTATCGTACAAGAATTGCACTTTTAAACATTCCCACAAATTTCACAATATCCGCTAACCTTCATTTCAGATTTTTTTTAGCAAATCCACAAACCTTTTTAGGGTAACACATATATTATTCCATATATTCTAGTACTGATATATATTTCGCACCTGTACCTCTAAAGTGAGTCAACTCAAAAATTAAAAATTTTCAGTAGAGGCAAAAAACGGTTTATTAATATTTACTATAAAATTGAAAAACAGTTGTTTTTGTAAGGAATTGCGAATAATACATATGTATCAACATTAGTTGTTTTTGCAATTGTCAGTGATCATCAAAAACAACAATTTTATTGGGTGCAACTCAAAATAAGTCTTTTTAGTGGATTCTAAAGATGCTACTCTTATAACACAAAGAGGGTTACAACTGTATTTTTTTTTACGAAAGGCTAGAAAAATCGATGTAAAATTTTTACAGTGGATAGATATGTCCACTGCGTATCGCTTTCTTGCGAAAAGTGAAAATTTAAAAATTTTGAGTTGACTCACTTTAGAGGTACAGGTGCGATTTGTTTTCAAAATTTGTTTGCTATTATTAAAACATATATGATACTTGCTGTGAATTTTACAATATTACAATTAAAATATAGATGGCGATAGTGGTTTTTTTTATTATATTCTTTAAAAATTCACAAACCTCTTTAGGGTTACAACTGTGACGGGTGTGCGAAATTTCTCCTCTTTAGTGTCACTTCATTTATACAAAACCTTGAACTTGAAAATTATTTTTTTAAAACAACTCTCTTTACGACACTGAATTATGGCGGGATTTTTTTGTGCTGTACCTCTGTAGCAGCTCTTTCCTTGTTAGTTTTTATGTAATATAATACCATCCATGTGTTATTATTCCATATTATCCCTATGCGTGTGGCTTACTATTATCTTGTCTAACCACTTTTGGTGGTGGTAAGGATAATTGTTTAATATTAAACCACAATATTCAAAATTTAAATATTTTATTTTAGAACACCAATAAAATTGAATATGTACAACACAATTGAAAATATGTTAGTTTTTATGTAATATAATACCATCCATGTGTTATTATTCTATATTATCCCTATGCGTGTGGCTTACTATTATCTTGTCTAACCACTTTTGGTGGTGGTAAGGATAATTGTTTTAATATTAAACCACAATATTCAAAATTTAAATATTTTATTTTAGAACACCAATAAAATTGAATATGTACAACACAATTGAAAAATATATGAATGAATATATTTTTTATAATCAATAAAAATGAAAATAAATAAAAATCAAAAAGTACTTAATTTCAAAATATTTAAATTTATAATAAAAATACAGTATATAAATTTACAGTATGAATAAGTTAATGTAAAGATAGATACACTACATATACTCCCCCTCCAGTTAAATGAATAAAATTGAAAATCATGTAATATTAAAAGTAACTTTCTTTTTTGAAGAAGTATAAGATGTAGTGTTTAAGTGTCGTAAATTGTGTGTATATTAAGACGATCAATTGGGATGGATTTAATTATATTACCATATTGAATGTGAAAAGTTTTATCAAATTTTGAAATAACTTTAAAAGGTCCGTCAAATGGTTGTTGAAGTCCTGATGAGCGAATAATTTTAACAAATACATAATCACAAGTACTTAAAGCTTTGGAACATAACTTTTATCTTTATTATGATGAATAATTTTGGAACGAATTTGTGAAAAATGTTCTCTTAATTTTTGAAGAGTTAAATCTGTATTGATTGTATCATTGTTAGATACAACCAATTCTCCAGGTAATTTTAATGTTTGACCATAAACCAATTTAGAAGAAGAACAACCTATATCTTCCTTAATGGTTGTTCGTAAACCGAGAAGTATCCAAGGCAAAAATTCTGACCTATGTAATGAATTATCAGATGAAAGAATTGATGTTTTGAGTTGTCGATGGAAACGTTCTATCATTCCGTTTGCTTGTGGATGATAAGCAGAAGTATGAATTGTGTGTGCACCAAGTAAACTAGTTAATTCATTAAATAATTTAGATGTGAATTGTGTACCTTGATCTACAGTTATTTTCAAAGGAACTCCAAAACGTGGAATATAATTTTGTACGAAAGAATCAGCTATAGTTTTTGTTGAAATGTCCTTGAGAGGATATACTTCTGGCCATCGTGAGTGTCTGTCTATGATCGTTAATAAATACCGATAACAATTTGAAACAGGTAAAGGTCCAACAAGATCCATATGAATGTGTTCAAACCTTCCGGGTGGAATTTCGATTTTTTGTATTGGTGTTTTTGTGTAAATGTTAATTTTAGGTTTTTGATAGTTGATTCAACTTGCTGCCCAATCATTTATTTCTTTCCGCATATTAGGCCAAAAATATCAAGACTGAATGAATATATTTTTTACAATCAATAAAAATGAAAATAAATAAAAATCAAAAAGTACTTAATTTAAAAATATTAAAATGTATAATACAAATACAGTATTTAAATTTAAAGTATGAATAAGTTAATGTAAAGATAGATACACTACATATACTCCCCCTCCAGTTAAATGAATAAAATGGAAAATCATCTTATATATTAAAATCTTATATATTAAAAGAATTTATGAATAAACTTTGCATTCAAGATTTTTTTTAATATTTTTCTTCTCTCAAACCTCTATAACTAGAGTTCTAATAAACATAACATTGACATAGGTCTAATAACACTCAGTGGATCAAGCTCCTTCTTTTGAGCTATTAACTGCTTAAATTCGTTGGGTTTGAGGAAAGTTATGCGTGGACAATCAACTTTACTTTTACTGTACGTTAACTTATCTTGGCATATTTTGGCATTGGCAAATTCGTTGGGTTTGAGGAAAGTTATGCGTGGACAATCAACTTTACTTTTACTGTACGTTAACTTCTCTTGCCATAATTTTGCATTACTGTACGTTAACTTCTCTTGGCAAATTTTGGTATTATATAATAAAAATTAATATAATATAATATAATGCTGCGGAGCAGCAGGGGTCCTCTAGTGTAATATTAAAAGTAACTTTCTTTTTTGAAGAAATATAAGATGTAGTGTTTAAGTGTCATAAATTGTTTGTATATGCTTGTTTACGATGATCAATTGGGATGGATTTAATTATATTACCATATTGAATGTGAAAAGTTTTATCAAATTTTGAAATAACTTTAAAAGGTCCCTCAAATGGTTGTTGCAGTCCTGATGAGCGAATAATTTTAAAAAATACGTAGCCACAAGTAATTAAAGCTTTTGGAACATAATTTTTATCTTTATTATGATGAATAACTTTGGAACTAATTTGTGGAAAATGTTCTCTTAATTTTTGAAGAGTTAAATCTGTATTGATTGTATCATTGTTAGATACAACCAATTCTCCAGGTAATTTTAATGAGTGACCGTAAACCAATTCAGAAGAAGAACAACCTAAATCTTCCTTAATAGTTGTTCGTAAACCGAGAAGTATCCAAGGCAAAAGTTCTGACCAATGTAATGAATTATCAGATGAACGAATTGATGTTATGAGTTGTCGATGGAAAGGTTCTATCATTCCGTTTGCTTGTGGATGATAGAACGTTTCCATCGACAACTCAAAACATCAATTCTTTCATCTGACAATTCATTACATTCTATAATCGCCGCATGGACGCCAGTCGTTTACTTCCTTTTTGGGAACTAAATGCAAAGCGGATGCGATAGGAGAGTTAGAAGGTGTACAGATGCCAATTTTGATGAGATACTCAAACTCCGTTTTTGGAATTTTTAATTTAATTCGATCAAGATGACGTGGTCTAGTATATGGTAAAATGCTCTTAGTTTCTATTCTGTGAACCGTGTTGTGAAGCTGGTACAACGGAAACTACTGCACCAGTATCTATCAGAAAATTGAAATTATTTGATTTATCAAAAATGAAAAGGCGGTGAGTGGGTTTGATTTTATTTCCATCATCTTTCACCGTCATAATGGAATTTTCTAGTTTAAATTTTGATTAAAATTTGTGTCAGAATGAATAAAAGCACAAGGTTTGATGCATTTAATAGCTTTATTATTAAATTTTCTATGATACCACATATATTATTAAAATTAGAATTAGAAAATTTAGGTTTAGAATATCTTCTATGACTTGATGGATTCCATTCTTGAGATCTTGATCTTGTTTTAATTTCTACAATATCCAACGAAATTTTATTCAAATTTTGACAAAGTGTTGCAGTTATCTGTGTCAAATGATGTAAACACTGCTCCATTGGGTTTTGATTAATGCTGTAAATTGTGGAATTATTTTGAATTTTGTTTGTAACATCATAAATTTTGTCCGCAAGATGAAGTTTGTCTTCAACACTTTTATCACTACAAGATGTTAAATGTACTTGTACTTGTTGTGGTAGTTTACGCTGCCACAACTTGTATAATAATTCACGACCGACAATTGAATCAGAACCTGCCAGGGACCTCATGTCTCTGAAAAATTCTGAAGGTTTACGATCTCCGAGAGTTGAATTAGAGAAAAGTTCTTCTAATCTTTTTTCTTCACTAGGAGAAAATCTTTCACACAATGTTTTTTTAATGCACTGATACTTATTAATAGCCGGAGGAGTTTGAATAATATCTACAATTTTCCAAATTACACTTTGTGGAAGTGCAATTAGAATGTTTTGGTATTTAAAATCATCATCTGAAATATTATGTAAAGAAAATTGTACTTCCGCTTGTAAAAAGCAAGCATCAGGGCATTCAACCCCAAAAGTTGGTAATTTGATCATTTTATTATATATTGGTGTAGGATTTGTATCCTGATGTGTATGTAAGTTATTTTCCATTATTGTGTTGTAGTTTGGAGAATTTTGGATTGGTGTTGATGTTTCTGATGGAGATATTTGTGGTGTGGTATTCTCAGTGGTGTGTAATGTCGCAGCAATTCGTAAAGGATTGTTTCTAGTAAAGGATCGCGTTAAAACCATTAGGATTTAAAAATTATGGAATTTTATAATGATGTAATATAAAATTTATTAATAATAATAATGTAAAATAATTAAATTAAAATTTTAAAATAAACTTAGCTGTTTTTTTCTTTTTTTTTGTTGATATAATGTTGTTGTAGATGGTATTGATGCTATTGATTATACTGCTGCTACTGTTGTTGAATGTACTGCTGTTATTGTTTTTGATTAATACTGCTGTCATTACTGTTGATTAATACTGCTGCTGTTGGTGTCGTAGTTGGTGTATTGACCACAATTATAATTTAAATTTTGTTTTAATTTTTAGATGAAGCTTTATTAATGTATATATAGTCATTGGTTAAACAAAATATTTTAAGATGAGAGTTCGATCGCGACCGTGATGAGTGATACACGTATTACGGAGATCAGAGCATTTCGTTGGTGTTATACTAAAAACAAGTGTCTTTCTATTCATTTAATTAACATTGTTTTGTTGTGTATAATTAAAAACAAAAAAAGGATAGACTAAAAATTCTTATAAACCGGTTATGAGCGAGCATAATGCTCTAAACTCAAATAATTACAATGTAAACACAGATTACAATAATAATAATACTGAAAACAATAAAAAAAGAAAATATAACAACAACATGGATAGCAATTCTAAAGCTAAACATTTCAAAAATAATTACTACTCAGTGCTCGACTGTGAAAACGATGATCAGTGTGACAATGAATTACAAAAAAATATGAGAATCATGTGATTAATAACAAAGAGAAACCGCAAACTTCTCAAGCAG
Source organism: Cordilura impudica (assembly GCA_963682025.1). NCBI lineage: Eukaryota > Metazoa > Arthropoda > Insecta > Diptera > Scathophagidae > Cordilura > Cordilura impudica. Next base: position 223,278,995 of record OY821517.1, on the reverse strand, counting down.
CTAATAGAAATAATACAAACAATTCAATCGAAGTAAATTCTATTAACACAGTGGTTAATGTGCAAAAATCAAAGAACAACAAAATACCACCAATAACATTGTTGACATAGACACAAAATATTTGATAGAATTCATTAAAAATGGTCTAAAAATAACAAATTTTCAAATTAAAGAATTCAGAAATAAAAATCATTATTTATGGAAAATCTTCAAGACTTCCACCAAAAGACTTAAAAATCAAAACATATATACTTAAAGGTATTGTGGTGATGTTGATAGAGATGAAATTTTATTTGAACTGTCAAAATTTGAAAGTGAGAAATTGAAATTTATGAAAGTCAGCCCGTTTTCAACAAAATCTTCTGTTGAAAAAGGATTAAAATTACCAATGTTTCTCGTGCAAATAGCTCCAGAAAGCAATATAAATCAATTAAAAAGCATTAAAACTCTATTATACCGCTGTATTACATGGGAACAAGTAAGACGTCCCGAAATAACACAATGTCACAATTGCCAAGGTTTTTTCCATAGCGCTGCAAATCGCTATTTGCCTACAAGATGTGTGAAATGTAACGTAAATCACGAAAGAGGAAAGTGTCCTACTAAAACCGTTTCAGCAGACGAAAAAGAGAAGTTGTACTGCGTACTATGCAACAGATATGGCCATCCGGCATCTTACAAAAGTTGTGAGAAGTACAAACAACTTAAACAAAAACTTAATATTAAGAAAAAAGATCTCTCAGAACATAAAACCAATAATACAATACTCTTTATTCAAGAATCATCTTTTGCATATGTAGTCAAGGGTAATAATGCACTAAATTTAGATTTAAGCAATTTAAATAATTCATTTATGCAAGAAATTAAAAATTTCATGATAAATATATGTAACCAATTTGCAAATGTAGTCAAGGGTAATAATGCACAAAATTTAGATTTAAGCAATTTAAATAATTCATTTATGCAAGGAAATTAAAAATTTCATGATAAATATAAGTAACCAATTTGCCATCTTACAAAAACAATTAAATTTACAAGCATCTAGAATAGATACTATCTTTTCCATGGTAGAAGTATAATGGCATATAACAACCAAAACAATACAATTTCAAAAAAACATAAAATTATACCAATCAATGTTAATTCCATAATATTAATAAGTCGAAGATATGACCTTCAGCAATTTATTAGTAAACACAATCCAGATATTGTACTTTTAAGCGAAACAAAACTTAACTCAAAACACAAATTCAATTCGAAAACTATAATTTCATTCGAAAGGATAGAAAAAGTGCAACCCAAAGTGGTATATTAATTAAAAATAACTTAAAATATAAAGTTATACAAATAGTCACATAAACTCATTTAACACTTTAGAAGCGTGTTTAATTAAAATTTCTATGACTGCAAATAAAATATTGTATATTATCTCAGCGTATTACCCGTCAGGCAACGACAATTCTAACCTGAAAAGAGAACTTCATAAGCCCTTTGAAATAATGAATTTACAAAATGAGGATAATTATTACATTTTGGCTGGGGATCTTAATTGTAAACACACAGAATGGGGCAACCCATCTAATAACCAAAAAGGAACTCTGTTAAAAGAATGGTTAGCAGACAATGAAATACAATACAGATGTAGACTTTATGCCTCAAGTTCTCCTTCATACCCTCGTACTGGTTCTTATTTAGATATTTGTACAGCGGACTGCAGACTGAACTTTGCTACCAAAAATAACACCTTAAATTGTCTCAAACTTTTAGATTACGATAGCGACCATAACGCTATACAAATAATAGCTTCTATGAGCAAAGAAGAACAATGTTTTACATTTTTAAAAAATGATTCTATTCCTAAATACAATTATAAGAGCACTAACTGGAACAAATTTAAAAACAAAATTACACATAAATTAAATCAAGATATACAAATTCCAAACAATCGAAACCTCACAAACGATGAAATAGATTTCCATTTAGACAGATTGGACAATATCACTGCCGAAATAATAGACGAAACAGTCCCAAAATTTAAAAGTTTTGAAACTTTTTCCAAAATAACGAACTCTACCATATTTGGAAAAAAGTAAAATGTTACTATTATAAAAAGACACCACAGGTTGGAACATACGCTATCTGCAACATCTTTAAACATATTTAAGGTTAAATTAAAAATGATCAAAAAACTTCTTAACGAAAACTTTACAAAAGTAATCAATAATCGCATACAGGAAAAGCTAACAAATATAGACCCAAAAGATCTTAGATCTTCATCAAATAAATATCCCAGAACATTCTAAATATTTGTTAAACAGCTCGGGAATAAATCCGACGAATTTAAGAAAAGATGTTCAAAATAATTATATTGTAAAAAGGAAATAAGTCCAGAAAATATTATACACTCATATTCAATAGGTTTCTACAAACAAGGTCATTATTTGTGAGTAACCAAACCACTTTCATTAATTTTAGCGAATCCTTTTTATCAGATAATATAGATGAATCACACACCCATGGTTACTTCTTAACGAAGAACAATATAGAATATATCTTCCGCAAACTAAGAAATTAATTATCTTCTGGGATCGACAATATACCAAACATAGTACTAAAGAATATTCCTCGAAATATGATAAATGATTATATTAAACTATTTAATAATATGATTAATAGCTCACATTTGCCAAATAAATGGAAAACAGCAAAAGTTATTCTCCTGCCAAAAAAAGATAAAGTACCGAATAATCCCAAAAATCTTCGTCCAATCAGCTTATTGCCAAATATCAGCAAAGTGTTTGAAATTTGTGTTAAAACTCTAACTGCCACGCCAGTCAAAAAGGCAGACCTAACTGTACGCAACCACCGCAATGAAAATTATTAAAATGTTCGCTGCCACCTCAACGATTTTTTGTTGTTGCACACATCTGATGTTAATAAAATTCATTTGTGTTATAAGTTTTGTGGTGGTAAGACCTTTGGTAATTTTATTTAGTGTCAGTCGTTTTTGTGTGACAGTGTGTTTTTAAGGTAAGTTTACAAAAAAAATCGAGTGTCAGTCATATTTGACCGATAGATCCCAATTTTTTAGATGAATGAAAGAGAAATAGTAGCCTGTTTTGAAGAAGAAGATTTTGGTGATAGCGATTCACTTGAAGATTTTAGTTCGGATGATTCTGTAGCAGATCCCGACGCTTTATGACTGAGGAAGATAGTAGCGATGGTAAAATTTCTGGAGACGAAGTTGAAATTCCTGTACAACCTATACATGAATTTTTTATTCCTGAACAGTACAAAAAAATACTGTGGTCAGCTTTTAGTAGTCGGCAAAAGGAGTTTACATTTACCGGAAAAGAAGGCTTACAAATTTCGATTACCGCAGATGCTACACTTATAGGTATTTATCGTTTGTTTATATGTGATGAATTTAGTAATTTAATAGTCACAGAAACAAATCGTTATGCCGCCAGTGTTCGAAGTATTACAAGATGTTCCAGGATGTCAAATTGGGAGCCTCTTACTGTAAATAATTTTGAGAAATTCTTAGGTTTGTCAATATGGATGGGTCTGAATAAAAGACCACGAATTACAGATTATTGCAGCTCGGATGTTCTTTACCGAAATGATGTATCCAAGTTAATGAGTAGAAATACATATCTGCTGATCCTTAAAAATTTGCATTTCTCTGATAATGATGCGGCTGATAAATCTGATAAAATGGCTAAGATAAAACCCATGCTTGATATTCTACAAGAAAATTTTACAAAAGTGTGTTCGCTTACGAAACAAATGGTAATTGATGAATCAATGTTTCCTTGGAGAGGACGCTGGTCATTTCGGCAATACATTCCTGGAAAAACTCGTAAATATGGAATGAAAGTATTTAAATTGTGTGATTTAGAAGTATATACATGGAAATTTAAATTATATTCTGGGGCATTTGAGCATGATGGGCGTGGTGCTGCAGCACAAATAGTAATGAGCCTTGTAGATGAAGTTCTCAATGAGGGAAAAATTTTTTATGATGACAACTATTATACAGGTGTACCATTAGCAGTTGAATTACTTCAAAATAAAACTATGTGGTAGGAACACTTAGAAAAAAAAGAAAGTATATTCCAAAAGAAATCGCTTCCAAAAAATTAAAAAAAGGTGTATGTATTTCCTTCGAAAATAATGATGGTGTTGTTATTCTAAAATGGAAGGACAAAAGAGATGTGTTGATGTTGTCAACTATTCATAGTCCTGAAATTAAAGAAATAGTTATTAAAAAAAATCCGAATAAAATTTTACTAAAAACTATTATGGTTTTAGACTATAACAATGGCAGGATTGGTATTGACAAATCAGATCAAATGTCATCTTACTGCAATCCTTGTCGGCGTGGCGTGAAATAGTATCGGAAAGTTGCAATGGAATTGATACTAGGAACAGCAGTAGTAAACGCTTGGATTATTTATAGAAAAGCTACTGGTGAAAATATAACAATTACCAAGTTCAGAGAAGAAATTTGTAAAGTCTTCTACTCCTACTAACCAGGATTCTGCAAAACCACAGGACAAACATGTATTGGAAAAAAGGACAGAAAGTGGAACAAAATATAGGAAGCAATGTAGCTTTTGCTATGCTAAATTGGCTAAAAAAAATTTCAAGAAAAGAACCTCGATCAAAGACAAAAAAATTTTAATCGGTTTGTTCTGGCTGCGCAGGAAATCCAACAATGTGCTTCGATTGCTACGTGGAACAGCACTAACAATAAAATATAATCTATATTTCTTACTAATTTATCTAAATGTTATGTTTGTTTTGTTATTTTTATATTTGTTTTTGCTTTTGTATTTGAATTATTAATCTTTTTATGTTTATTTAATTGAAATAAAAAGTAACATTTAGGTATAATTTTGTTTAATTTTTTTTTCTTTTAGTGCATATAAGATACCTTTGAATTTCAGGAATGTTCCGTTCCAGCTTCAAAATTTTTTCTTCATTTGTCTATAATGACCGTCAGACTCTCAAATGCATTAAAATATGTTCTAAGGGTGTCTGACAAGGCAATTTTTATATAGCTCTTTGTCAGGTCGAAGTGTCTGACAAAACCATTTTTTAGTTTATTTTTGTCAGGCTTGTTTGACCGACAACTAAATATTCGAAAAATGCTTTAAAATGTCGTGGCAGTTTGAGTGTTAATAGTATTATAATGAAGTTTTGTAACGATAAAAATATTAAAAGTGAAAAACAATTAGGTTTTAAATATAAACATTCGCCTAGTAATGCTATACATAAACTTACTTCTGATATTAATTGGAATTGGAATAAAAAGCTTTGTACAGGCGCTTGCCTCATTAACATGGAAAAAGCATTTGATAGTGTATGGATTCCTGGACTAATATACAAGTTATTTCAATACCAATTTCCATTAAATCAAATTATCTTAATATATAATATGATAAGTAATAAAAATTTTATAGTTTGTCATCAAAACATAAAAAGCAATAAAATGTTCCGGATTTTTAACGGTTTTCAACAAGGAACCGTAAACTCTCCCATTCTCTTTAACTTATACATACTTGATCTACTAAACGAGGCCGAAAACATAATTTCATTTGCTGATGATATTATTATATATCATGCAGATAACAAAATCGAAAATATTAATTTAAATCTTCAAAAACTCTATAATTTAGTTGAACAATACACTATAAACTGGAATATGAAGATAAATGCACAAAAATGTGAAACAATCCTTTTTAGACCACCAGTTTAAAAATGTAATTGATTATAACATAAGGAAAAATTGGAAACAGTTTGAAATTAAATCTAATGCGTCTAACTGTAAAATTCCAAATTAGGATACTGTAAAATATTTAGGTATTTACTTAAGGTACGTTTAGACGATGCTAATATTTGTGCAAAATCATAAAAATTTTGTTTGTCCTAGTGTAAACACTCGAATTTGTTAGCCACCAAATATTTTTCGACTGTTTGTTGGCTAACAAAAATCTTTGTTTGTGAAGAAAACTTTGCATAGTGTAAACACTTTGTCAGCACGTCACAACAAATATTTGGCTCGATATTTTGTTTGTTCTCGCAATATTTTTGGCGGAACAAACAGCGACAAATAATTGTAGAAACGTGACCGTGCTTAACATATAAAAAATTAAAAAATTGAAATGGCAATACTGGTCAATTCGTTTGACAGATTGGTAAGTAAAAAACGCGTTTCTGTAATTCTTAATTATAAAGCAAATTTTTCTGAAAGAGAATGGACGACAAAGATGCAGCAGTTATTGAATCGCCCCCATCATTTGCCAAAAAAAAAACCAAAAGGAAGAAGATGACGCATGACTGGAGCGAAGAAGATATATTTAAATTGATCGGCGAAGTGGAGTGGCATCCTTGCAATTGGAATGCATCAAGTGCTGACTACCATAATAAACCCATGCGGGATAATGCATCGACTGTGAGTGGCAGTATGCTAAATATTGGAAAGGAAGAAGTTTGCACAATATGGTCGAATTTGAGGATTCAGTACCGGGGCTACCTCAACAAAAAAACAAAATCTGGACAAGGTGCAGACCATTCACCAAAGTGGAAATATTTCGACTCCATGGCTTTTGTTGGACGTGCTGAGGTTAGCCAGCGGCAACCAACAACAACAAATTTATATATTCCATCTGAAAGCGAAGGTAAACTAATGAGAATGTATTCATTAATTCTTAATATTGTTGCTATCGGAAAACCTTTTTCTTACAGAATCAGCCCTATCATCTGCGCCCACGTCGAACAACACAACGACAACTGCAACATTTTGTGATGTTGTCCAAACTATTAAGGACAGGCGCAAATCATTAAGCCCTAATGAGGAATTCGGACGCTAAATGGTCAGTGAGCTCAATGCCCTGAATGAAGGCGATGCTGCAAACATAAAAAGTCTTGGAGGTTTTTTGTTTAAAGAATTAAGTGAGCTCAAACAAAAACAAAATGCAGCGACAGAGTTCCAAGAGAATTTGAACCAGCTTTTTAATTGAAAGTGCAACGATGAATGTGATAATTTTCTTAATATTAATATTATTGCCAACGAATTTGCTTTATTTTTTTTGTTATCAAACATTAATTTTAAGATTGCCAATGAATGTGCCTGATTTTTAGTTTTTTTACCAAACATTAATCTTAAGATTGCCAAAGAATGTGCCTTAATTTTTTTTAATAATAATAAAAAAGTACCTCAAATTGACAAATATTATTTTAAAAAATAGACAGCAATTCAGTTATATTTGTTGATATTGAAAAGGTATTTCTCCTTCATTTATGAAGTACTGACTGAATTCATTCTTAATTTCGTCTATTATTTCGCTGTTGTAAGAACGTTGTCTTGTGAGAGGATGTAAAGATGAGTCAATTGCATCATTCCGCCATTCTCCTGGAGTAATGGTACCATCGGCATTATCACGATCAACCAATGAAGACGTGAAGTAAGTTCTTGCGTTCCTCATCAATAAAAAATTGTGTAATGCACAACAAGCAGTGGTTATTTTTCTTGCGTTTTCGGGATTAAGCTGTATTGGGCTGCGGAAAATGCGAAATCGTGCTGACAATATGCCAAATGCATTCTCTACAATGCGTCGTGCTCTCGATAGGCGATAATTAAAGATGCGTTGAATACCATCAAGCCTTTTCTTATTGAAGGGTTTCAAAAGATTTGTGCTTGCAGAAAATGCATCATCAGCCACTAGGACAAACGGCATTCATTTTGTCCTTTCGGGCAATGGCACAGGTTGAGGAAGATGGAGGGAATTGTTTTGTAGCGCATCATAAAATGCAGTTCTCCGGAAAACGCCCCCATCAGAAACTCGACCATTTGTTCCTACGTCTATGTAAATAAATTTATATGACGCATCGGCAATGGCTATGAGCACAATACTATGTATAAGTTATTTTATTTGCCCAAACCCGTCACTTAATTTAAATGAAACTCTTTTATTTATTGGTTCATAAATTTATTCAAATAAACAAGTCTTATTTTAATGTTTAACGTTTTTAGATTACAATTTTATTAGTTACAAATTTATACTTCGCGATACCGAAGTCTGTTCTCTTGCTATGCAAGCTTTGAGTAACGAGTTTGAACTGAACTCATTTTCACATAATTGTCATTTATTAAGGGAACCAACAATTAGAATTTGCTGAGTTACTAAAATTAATCAAATTGCAAAACTACCTGACACCGCTGCTTTGACTATACGATTTTTGCATTTATGTAAATGCTGCAAAATTTGTTTGACACAAAAAAAAATATAATTCGGACAGAAGTTAAAACTATTTTGCAACTAATGCAGAAAATTTGAATGAATACGGAAATGTTAGTGTAAATTTAATTATGTCGAAATGTTGAGGGCAACGTGCCTTAACTGCTCCCCCCCTTGAGATCCAGACGTCCCCGGCTGGTCGTAATTATTGAGGATATTACTAATTTCGATTTTACGGTTCCTCTTGGCTACAAAGTATGCAGCGCACAGTGCCAAAATCAGGGCAAAAAGGGAAGCGGAGATATAACAAGTTCCTCTAACTTTGGAATGCAAATGAGAAATATGGTCCATATTTTTAATATTCAGCTCGTGTAAGTATGGGAGTGATAGGATGGAGGTATGGTCAGCAAGACTGACAGAGTGAGCTATGGGAGTTTCCGGACTTTTGAAAGCAATTTTGCGGAGATTTTTGAACTTTGTAGAGTTAATAAATATTTCACTCTCGAAAGTTACTAGAAAAGTCCCTTTTTGGACGATTGTGGTTTCATTTCTGTCCATTAGTTTAAAAGATTGGTCATTGATAATGACGATCCCATCATCGATTTCCGAGATGGATGGCATGTTATGAGCCGAAAGAGTATTGCAAGTGGCCGTGTAGTTATTTAGCAAGTCATTAAGGCATGAGTTGTTTCCATGGTTTAGTTCTTGGCAAAATGAAATTGTTGATTTCCTTTTACAATTCGTCAAAATTGAATATTTAGAATCACATTTTACAACATCTTCACTTTCGAATGATAGAATTTGGTTTTCGTGGATAACAGGATATATTTGTTTTTTCTTACATACAGATTTAATTTTAGGAAATTTTATTAAGAATGTTATTATATTTTCATCCTGCAAAATTTTGAGCTTAGAGTTTACAATTATTTCGCTGATGCTAATGTTCAAATTTACCTCTGATTTTAAAATGAAATCTACTTCCGAGCTATCCAACAAAATGGGGTTGATCATTTGTAGCTTCCCCAAAGTTATTGACAACGCTATATTATCTAATTCCCTAATGATTGCCCTATTTCTACCACTAAGCAGATTGTATAAATGACCGGTGTCAATATCTGTGGTTTTTGTTCTGTTAAGCAAAATGTTAAGGGTTTTTGTTAAGTTATTTATTTGGTATTGCATGGCCGTGTTGATATTTATTTGTATGTTACTTGCCGTAATTAACTCGTTTTGTTTGTTGCTAACTTCTGCAAAATCGTCATAATCAGGGGTACCAGCTATATATTTCAGCGCTGTTCCAATAAAATTTATGCTGCGCGAGTGCCTGTGGTGTACTTGAAGTGATTTCGTCATTTTAAGAATTTGGTCCACGTCAGCTTCCAAAAGTTTTCTAATGTGCGACTGCGGCAGCAATTCGGTTAACTTCTTGGTGTCATATGATATTCTAATGAAGTCCGTTAAGTTTGTAACGTGAGCCAAAATTCCATAATTGTCGAAAATTGCTGCGCTCCCATCCGATATCGGGATGTAATGTGAGGAAGAGTAGTCCAAAATGGTGCCATGGTTGAAAGCAAGGATGTTGAGGATCATTGAGCAGAAAAAAATAAACATGTTGAAAATTGGAGCTGCAGCGGCAAAGTGTTGAATCCTTAAAAGCCTTTTCCGGAGAAAGTTAAAGTTGATTTCGGCCGTTGAAGTGGTTTTTGGTCTTCTTTATTGGTAAAGATGATTTATGTTTGATTTGATTTGTCTTTTGGTAGAGATGATTATGTTAGTTTTTTTTAATATGTGTGTCACTTCTGACTGCCTTTTCGTTAATCTTGTGCACTTTTTTGCTATATTATGTTTCTTCTCAGGTTTGAAAGTTTTATTTATTTTATTATTTTTCACAACGTTTTTGTGCTTTTGCGAAAAACTTTTTGTTTTTTTTTTTTTCTTTTAGAAAGAGTTTATTATTCTTAGGTTCAATATTTCCTATGAATCCTGTTTTTTATTTATTTCTATAATGATAGTCACTGCTTCACTATGTGAACTTGTTCATTATTTCAATATTTCCTATGAATCTTGTTTTTTTTTTATTTATTTCTATAATGATAGTCACTGCTTCACTATGTGAATTTGTTTATTATTTCAATATTTCTTATGAATTTTGTTTTTATTTATTTCTAGTCACTACTTCACTATGTGAACTTGTTCAATAAGATTTATCTTCTATGAAGATTGTCACTTTTTCACACTATGGTGAGCCGTTTTTTTTCCCTTGGGCGCCAGTTATTTTATTTGCCCAAACCCGTCACTTAATTTAAATGAAACTCTTTTATTTATTGGTTCATAAATTTATTCAAATAAACAAGTCTTATTTTAATGTTTAACGTTTTTAGATTACAATTTTATTAGTTACAAATTTATACTTCGCGATACCGAAGTCTGTTCTCTTGCTATGCAAGCTTTGAGTAACGAGTTTGAACTGAACTCATTTTCACATAATTGTCATTTATTAAGGGAACCAACAATTAGAATTTGCTGAGTTACTAAAATTAATCAAATTGCAAAACTACCTGACACCGCTGCTTTGACTATACGATTTTTGCATTTATGTAAATGCTGCAAAATTTGTTTGACACAAAAAAAATATATAATTCGGACAGAAGTTAAAACTATTTTGCAACTAATGCAGAAAATTTGAATGAATACGGAAATGTTAGTGTAAATTTAATTATGTCGAAATGTTGAGGGCAACGTGCCTTAACTTGTACCTGCCAAATAGAAAAAAAGAAGATTAATTAATTTGTCAATTATTTTTGTATAAATTTTGCACAACCTTTATAATTATAAAATACGCTTCCTGAATTCTTAGGAGCCACCATCACCACGTGCTTGCCATCTACGGCACCAAGGCAGTTTGGAAAATTCCATTTTTCCAGAAACTCATCTGCAACGCTTTTCCACTCCTCTTTGTTCGGAATCTTTTAATTAAAAAAAACGTAATTGAAACATTGGAACTAAAAATACTGTTACCTTCATAAAGTCTGCTTTTAAAACATTGTAAATAGCATCGCACACTTCTGGCACAATATCCGATATCGTGCATGGGGGAATCCTAAAAACATATTGCAGCGACGAGAAACTTTCGCCAGTCGCCAAATACCGCAAAGTCAGAGCTAATCTTTCAGACGCAGATATTGGTTCCCGCAAATGTGTGGTTTTCTTTGTTATAATCGGCGCCACTAGATTCAGCTGTATGTGAAAAACATAAACATACATATATTTAATGTTAATATGCTGAATATTGTAATCAAATTACCAAGTAATCGAAGTCATTTGAACCCATGCGCACGAAGTTTTTATGCAGCGAAGGTTCTTCAGAACGCAATTCCTTCAGAAGTTTTTGGCAACATCCTTCCATTTTACGGCGCTGCATCCAAGCTGGAACCCACATTCTTCTGGATCTTCTTTTTTTCTTTTTTGCTTTTTGCTGGGTTTCTGAAACTGCTATAGCTCCAGCAGTTATAAATAATAAATCTCCAATATCACTGTCACTAAACATTTTAACTTTTCACATTGCTTCACAAACACAATTTGATACTGTTTGACAGATGTTTGTCATACTCACCGGACAAATAAAATTATTAGTATAGTGTAAAGGGGTATACAAATATTTGTACCAAACATGGCTGACACAAAATTGTCTGTTATTTGCGCAAATAAAATTCAAACAAATATTAGTGCAATCTAAACCCATGCCCAAACATTTGTCACAAACCATACTATTAGCCCAAACCATTATATAGTCTAAAAGCACCTTTAGACAAATTTTTATACTTTAATCAACATATTAACGAAATACTTGCAAAAGCAAGAAAAGCCTTCTTCTTATACAGACCATTATTTTATTCTAAATACTTAAAACCTAGAGTTAAAACAACAATGTACCAGACCCTTATTAGACCTGTAATAACATATGGTTGTCCAATCTGGTTCAATGTATCGCCTTCATACATGGAAAAGATTAGAATCTTTGAGAGAAAATGTTTAAGAGCATGTACATCTTTGTATAGATCTCCAGAAAATAACTATTTAAAATATGTGTCCAATAAGAAACTGTACAATAATGTTAATGTAATAAGAATCGATAACTTTATCATAAACCTGATTAGAAATAATGTTCTAGATGCACGCAATGTATAGAAAATAGTTTTATAATGGCTCCTTATTATACAAATGATGAATATATAATTGTTTCCCTACAAAAGGGTTTTGTACCACCAGAAGCTTTTGTGTACCCTGATAAAAAGCATTTTATACAGAACGAACTCGGCATCCCTATTTTTTATCATAATTATAGACGAGCCAATATAAAAGCAGTGAACTGCGATTTGGAAAATTTAAATATAAAATTTGATACAAGTATATCTGCAAAAGATTTAATTTCTTTACAAAAATCAAGAACCAAAAATTTTGGTGGCTATGGGAATAAATATTATAATCTTCCTCCTTTTTACCTCTTGATTTTAACTTTTTAACCTTGCTTAAATATAAAAGCAATGTTTTTTTTAAACTTTCCATTGCATTAAAAATTAGTTATATATTTATCATTTGGAACAAGAATATCCTTTACTTATTTGTTAAAAGCAATTATTATCATATCAATAATACTAGAGTTCGCGATCATGAGACATTGTGTTCTTTTTTATATTATTATTGTTATTGTTAACTAGTGTTTATTATAGTTTAATTATATATATTTTGGAAATAAACGTTGAAAAAACAAAAAAAAAAGATATTTTAAGATGAATTGTTGATTTTTAAAATAGTTCAAATTTGCATTTTGTATTATTTTTAAAAGTTCTTTGGTATTTGTAGGATTATTATTGAAAGGAAATGATTTTAATTTTGTAGGGTTTTAGTTATTGCACTTATTAATGTTCATAGAATTTTGTTTTATTTAAAGGTAAGTCCTTTAATTGCAGGATCTTTAAAAATGATTAAATTTAAATTGCAATGTTTTTATTTAATTTTAAATTTGTCCTTTGATTTATTTGGCAAAAAGAAAAATATTTTAAACACAATATTTTTGTATTTATTCATTGTCCTTTTTATTGTCCTTTTATTTATTTTGTAGAATTTTTATTTATGTAGTCCTTTTAAAAAGGTTCGCAGTATCGCCAATTTGGTGGTGGTAAGGATAATTGTTTAATATTAAACCACAATATTCAAAATTTAAATATTTTATTTTAGTGCACCAATAAAATTGAATATGTACAACACAATTGAAAATATCAAGACTGAATGAATATATTTTTTACAATCAATAAAAATGAAAATAAATAAAAATCAAAAAGTACTTAAATCAAAATATTTAAATTTATAATAAAAATACAGTACATAAATTTAAAGTATGAATAAGTTAACGTACAGATAGATACACTACACCACTTTAGTAATAATAGTAAGCTAATGCTCAAAGCTTCGACGGGTAATAGTTGTTGCAATCTCACGACTCTATTAGTACACATAAGTGGGTGTGTCTAAGAAGGAGAAAGCTGTGTGAAGAATTTGCTGAATGAACGATATTTGGTTTTTTATGTATTCTTGTTCAATAAAGGCGGCTGGCAACGATGAAATAAACCCATCAATCAGAGCATATATGTGAGAGTCGAGTGTTTGAAACTTTAAAGGCGACGCACTGTGAACTATATTTTGAGAAGGTGTCCAAAAATCATTTTTTTATGGTTACCGATTTTAAAGTTGTGTTAGTCATTTGAAGCAAATACTAGTGAACCTCGCGAGCCAAAAAAATTGCGACTCTATTTCAACTATATCACAGCGAAGAGGGTCTTCGAAAATGGACTTTCTATGTATTTTGCCAAAAATAAAAATTTCTTTGTAAATTTTAGTTTTTAAATGACTGTAACTTTTTTCTTTTAAAGGATTTTTAAGTAAAATAAATTTTGTATAATTTTGCAACTTCTAAGCTATAAATTTTAGAAATATAAAGTCACTGAGTCGTTTAGAAATTAAAAAAAAAAATTAAAAAAGTCAAAATTTATATATATATATATATATATATATATATATATATAACATTAATTTTTATATAAAATTCAGCAATTAGTATACTCGCGTTGGCAGTTAACTTGACGTGGTGCGGGGCTTGAGTTCACAATGATTCAAAAGGCTATGCTGATGGGATCTACATAGTAGTAGTATCCTGGCGGGGTCACCCTTGTCAGACAGGCTTTTGATGAGTGAAGGACTAAAAACTGCCACCCCCTAATCCAGGGTGTCATGCGTCACCGTGCCCATTGGATGAGTTTTGCAGTCAGGGGGTTACGTTAGACTGTATCTTAACGGCGCCTCTCCGAAACCAGGCCGAATCGGGGAGTAACTGTGGCCTTACCATAGTATGGGGCACTGCCATGGCGGACCATATGATTTCCCCTTTTAAAGAAGAAACAGATGGAGCATAATAATAAAAAATTTGAAAACATTAATATGCGGGGCTTCTCCGCAACCGACCTAGCTGACCGAATGGAGCATGAGCTCTGTGATAATGGTCAGTGGGGCAATGCTGCTGCTAGCAGGAGCAAAAATCTATTGCCTCAGCGCAAGAAGCCGGCAACGGCGAAGAAAGCTGGTGACAACAATAGTCAACCAGTCAGAACTGGTGCAAAAGCACCAAACATGAACACCAAGATATTGATGTCGCCTACAAAAAGTGTAACCGGCGCGGGCCAAGATTAGTTACGATGCCAGGGAAAAAATAATCGAGGTTTTTGTCGCGCCAGGATTAGTTACGATGCCAGGGAAAAAATAATCGAGGTTTTTGTCGGGCCAGGATTAGTTACGATGCCAGGGAAAAAATAGTCGAGGTTTTTGTCGGGCCAGGATTAGTTACGATGCCAGGGAAAAAATAATCGAGGTTTTTGTCGGGCCAGTATTAGTTACGATGCCAGGGAAAAAATAATCGAGGTTTTTGTCGGGCCAGGATTAGTTACGATGCCAGGGAAAAAATAATCGAGGTTTTTGTCGCGCCAGGATTAGTTACGATGCCAGGGAAAAAATAATCGAGGTTTTTGTCGGGCCAGGATTAGTTACGATGGCAGGGAAAAAATAATCGAGGTTTTTGTCGGGCCAGGATTAGTTACGATGCCAGGGAAAAATAATCAAGGTTTTTGTCGGGCCAGGATTAGTTACGATGCCAGGGAAAAAATAATCGAGGTTTTGTCGGGCCAGGATTAGTTACGATGCCAGGGAAAAAATAATCGAGGTTTTTGTCGGGCCAGGATTAGTTACGATGCCAGTGAAAAAATAATCGATGTTTTTGTCGGGCCAGGATTAGTTACGATGCCAGGGAAAAAATAATCGAGGTTTTTGTCGGGCCAGGATTAGTTACGATGCCAGGGAAAAAATAATCGAATTTTTTGTCGGGCCAGGATTAGTTACGATGCCAGGGGAAAAATAATCGAGGTTTTTGTCGGGCCAGGATTAGTTACGATGCCAGGGAAAAAACAATCGAGGTTTTTGTCGGGCCAGGATTAGTTACAATGCCATGGAAAAAATAATCGAGGTTTTTGTCGGGCCAGGATTAGTTACGATGCCAGGGAAAAAATAATCGAGGTTTTTGTCGCGCCAGTCGAAGATTGGGGCAATAGCTCCATCGAAGAATAGCGGGACACCAGAGGCAGCGACAAGCGATATGGTTGGTGCGACGACGTCGAAGGAGGCAACCCAAAGGGCAGAAGCTAAGCGGAGCGACATACCGTCAACATCCGGCAATTTAGCATGGCGACCGAAATTGGGTGTCAAAGCAACGGAAACTGCGGCTACTACTGCAAGAGTAAAGCAGAAACCTCGAGGGCATGAATCCCGCAAAGTCCCAAGGGTACCAGCACCAGGACAACCAGGAGCCTTCGACGACCCACTAAGAAAAGGTCTCAGTGAGGCAGGCTGCAGATGGTACCTAAGGTACCTTGAGAAATGTCTCGAACCGATGGAAGCAAGAAGAAAGGCCGACGAACACAAGGCCAAGCCAGAGGAAGCAGCCCAGGCACACCAACAAACGGGCAAGCGTGGTAACAAGCAAATTTCACCACCGCAACTGGCAGAAGGCAAAAGGCCGAGGTTCGCAGATCAGTCAAGAAACCCCACAGCAAAGACGAACACAACAGCGAGCAAAAGCTACGCGAACGTCTCCAAGGCGGTTAAGATGGCAGTGCTACCAAAGGGATATCCTGAGGTTAACCTAACCACACAGGAGCTGACAGCACTAGAAGAGGCAATCCTGGCAGATGTTGCAAAGGGATGGGACCACAAGCTAAAGTTTGAGGGCATCCATTTCCGAGCGGGGTACATACTCGTGGACTGCAAGGATGTCCAAACAGCGAACTGGCTTAGGCAAGCCGCCCCCAACTTTCAGCATGGGATGGGGCACCGCTTATAGCATGCAATGGAGATGAGGTACCCAGAATGCATACAGTAACCATTTTCCTCCCCAGAAGCGCGGGCCAAACAACGGAGCAGATTATGGCTCTGATAAGCGCGCAAAATGGTGGCATCAACACGCCTCTTTGGAAGGTTATAAGAACCAAAGAAGAAGGCAGCGGCCAGCTGATGACAATAGGCATTGACGAACAATCGCTGGAAGCCATTAAGAATTCGGGCAATGCCATTAGCTACAGGTTTGGTGAGGTTCCGGTTCACGGAATAGCGAGGGGCAAAGAAAAAGAGAGCGGCCCAGCCCCCGCAGAAGCCAAAGAAGAGACGGAGCCGATAGCCGCGCAAAATCCGTCCATATCCGAACCAAAGGTAACTGAACCAATTGAGACGGAGCAGCCACCATCCATTGAGAGCGACATGGAGGGCATAGATCTTGGCCATCCTGATCCTGATGATCCAGTAGATGATGAAGAGGAAGAGATGCTGTTAAGCGACAACAGCTTGGGCACTAGCCCGAACAATAACTAGCATTATGGCTAGTAACATAATGCCAGATAAAGGATCACGTATCAAATTCGCCCAGGTTAACGTCCACCACGCAAAAGCTGCATCCGCAGTGATTGCTAGGACATTTTCTAAATTTAACCTGGGCATGGTATTGATCCAAGAACCCTGGCACTATAAAGGTGCAATCAGAGGATTGAGCTGCAGCAGTGGCAAGGTATTATGGGACAATAGACATACGTCGCCCAGAGCACGTATTTTAATTAGTAAAGATATTAATCATATTTGTCTTACAGTATTTATGACGCGGGTCTTGGTTCCTATCCAAGCTCTCATCGACATCGAAGGCAGCCAAAAGATGATAGTGATAGCATCAGCATACTTTCCGGGCGAGGAAGCTTCACCACCGCCGGCAGGGTACGGCAGCTGGTGGACTTCTGTACAGAGCAAAACCTACAGCTTATACTGGGATGCGATGCTAACGCACACAACACAGCATGGGGCAGCACTGATAAAAATTATCGAGGTGAGTACTTATTAGAATACCTAGTAGCATCTAACCTAGAAATACTAAATGAGGGTAATAGACCTACATTCGTCACAAGAGTTAGAGAGGAGGTCCTAGACATCACAGTAGCCAGTCCAAGCTTAGCTAGGATTGCAAGAAATTGGAGAGTATCCGATGAGTTTCATTATCCGATCATACAATAATTGAATTTTCGCTAGAGGGCCTAAATACTGAGGCATCTTCCTATAGAAATTCTAGGAAAACGAATTGGGAGAAGTACAATGAAATCCTACACCTCGACGACAATGTGACCCAACTAAATGGGGCTCTACTGGATGCCTTCCATTGTAGCTGCCCAGAGAAACCGAGGGGCAAGGAGAAGGACGCGGTTTGGTGGAACAATAATCTCTCTACACTCAGAACCGAAGTTCGCAGGCTCTGCAATGGGGCAAAGCATAACGGGCAGTGGGAGCATTATAAAACCAAACTGACTGAGTATAATAAAGAAATTAGGAAAGCTAAACGCACTAGCTTTAGAAAGTTCTGTGAAAACATAGAATCGCTTCCAGAAACAGCAAGGCTATACAAAGCCTTTGCGAAATGTGGGCCAGAAATGACGATGTCACTTAAGAAAGAGGGCGGTAGTTACTCTAAGAACGGCCGAGACAGGGCGGAGCTGTTATTAAAGACACACTTTCCAGGAAGTGTGGCAGATGACAACGAGCGGTCGAGTAACGGACCAAGAAACCCTAGTCGGACAAGCAGGCAAATAGCAGCAGAAATTTGCTCTAGGAAAAGACTAGAATGGGCTTTAGTTACCTTTCAACCCTTTAAATCCCCTGGAACGGATGGTATTTTTCCGGCCCTCTTACAAAAGGGCTTGAAGGAACTATTACCATTCATGTTAAATATCGGGCGTAGCAGCTTGGCCTTGGGGTACATACCAAAGGCATGGAGGAGGGCAAGAGTGGTGTTCATACCCAAAGTGGGGAAAAAGGACACCGCTCATCCAAAATCCTTCAGACCGATAAGCCTAATAATTTTATGCTGATAACACTTGAAAAAGCTGTGTACAACTATCTAAGATGTGGGATATTACAGCAGATGCCTTTGCATCCAAACCAACATGCATATAGAGCGGGCAGATCAACAGAGACCGCTCTCACTAGCCTGGTAAGAACTATTCAGAAATCAATGGATGAAAAGGAAATAGCCGTTTGTGCCTTCCTAGATATAGAAGGAGCCTTTGATAACACTTCACACGAAGTAATGGATGGTAGAAGTGCTCTACACGAGATCAGTAAAAACAACAGCAGAGGGGGAGACCATATCCGTCAACACACCCAGAGGATGTCCACAGGGAGGAGTTCTGTCGCCCTTGATGTGGAGTCTGGTTGTTGACGAATTACTAATGAAACTGTCGGAAGCAGGAATAGAATGCCAGGGCAACGCGGACGACATAGTCTTAATAGCAAAAGGCAAGTTCAAGGAAACCCTATGTGATATTGTACAAAGAGGGTTGAGGATTATATGTCAATGGTGCAGGGCAACAGGATTGAACATCAATCCAACGAAGACCACTATTGTACCATTTACCAGGAAAAGGAAACTTCCGAGATGGAGGGCAATTCAAATTTTGGGAGAAGTCATTGAACCAAAAGCAGAAGTGAAGTATCTGGGGATATCACTGGACAACAAGTTAACATGGAAGGCACATGTCGACCAAATCACTGAAAAAGCCAAGCGAGCTACAATGATTTGCAGAAGGGTAGCGGGTAAAAACTGGGGATGTAAACCCAGCATTTTACACTGGATGTACTCGATGATGGTCCGCCCAATAGTAACTTATGGAGCTATAGCGTGCATTGGGATAACAGATGCAATGAGGACGTGCCCAACGGCATCACTTGAAGCACTATTGGAACTAAGCCCACTACATATAGTGGTACAGAAGAAAGCTTTGGCAACGGCAATCAGAATAAAGGAAGAGAAACCTATAACCAGGCTTTATGAAGGGCAATGGAACCGGATAAGCCAAGTTAATGATTACTCCCTCCTAGATTGCCCCATGGACAGGGCTGAGAAGAAATATGATTTCAGGAAACACTTTACTACAGAACTTAGCAATAAAAGAGAATGGAGCGGTTTAAGTACAGCATATTCTCTAAGAGAAGATACAATCAAATGGTTCACAGATGGGTCAAAAACCGAAAGTGGAACAGGGGCGGGAGTCTTCGGGCCTAGAACCAAATACTTTGAGCCAATGGGAATACATACGAGCATTTTCCAAGCAGAGATTTACGCCATCGATAGATGTGCACAAATCAACTTGAACAGGAAGAACAAAAGAAGGAACATAACCATACTATCAGACAGTCAAGCTGCTATTCGAGCACAAGGCTCCTATGAAGTAGACTCTAAGCTAGTATGGGACTGTCTGTAGAAGCTAAATGAGCTAGGTAAACTCAACAAGGTTAGCCTTTGTTGGGTCCCGGGACACGTTGGGATTCAGAGCAATGAGCAAGCTGATGAACTTGCCAGAAGGGGAGCTTCCACAAAATTAATAGGGCTGGAACCATTTTGTGGAATAGGAAAAGGAGTATGGGAAGGAGTACTCAGGGAACATGAAAATTGTGTTAGAAGGGAATTTTTCTCGAGCCACTTGGGCTTAAGGCAATCCCAAATGTTGTTGGGTGGCTACAACAAGAAGAGATTTTGGTCGTGCATTGGATTGTCAAAGAACGGTCTGAGAATACTAACCGGGAATTTAACTGGTCGCTGCAGGCTCAGGGAACATATGAGCAGGTTGGGAATTGTAGAAAACCCTATGTGCAGATTCTGTGATGAGGAAGCCGAATCACCAGAGCACATACTTGGGAACTGTGGAGCGCTAATGCACAAAAGGAAACAGTATCTGGGTTCCTTCCAGATACTAGGTAGCGACATAAAATTACTAGAACCAACAAACATCCTCGAATTCCTGAGGGCTTCAGGGTTGGATAAGAGTTTATAGGGACAACCTATTAGCAGAGGGCAGTACAATAGATCACTTTGGTCGCAGTACTTCGAACACCTCCTTATACAATACAATACAATACTTTTATCAAGAAATCAAAAAAAAAATTCCGCAAACGATCAAATAATCAGCCGTCAAAGGTATCAACAATTTGCCAACAACCTCGTGATTGATGGGTTTATTTGATTATCGCCAGCCGCCTTGAGGTAGGTGAGGTAGGTCAGTTTATATAGGATGACGCAATAATATTCTGAGTCAGTGAAGTTCTGGTGGTTAACGTGGAAAGATTGAGGGAAAAACCCTTAATATTAGTGTTAAGGAATTTAAAATTAATTAAGAAATTAAAAAAAATAAGCAAAGTTTTAAAAAATAAGCTTATAATATTAAGAAATTTAAAATTAAGCAAATGAAATTAAGTACATTTAAAAAAAGGTTTAAAATTAAAATTTAAGTAAACTGTAATTTTGGAAAATGGCATACATGAAAAAAAGAGGAAAGAGAAAAAATTTTATTATACCGCAATTAAACATTGTGCAAATTTGAACAAAGAAAACCATACTTTAGAAACTAGAAAAAAAAACAAAAAAAATTTGAAAAACTGTGTATAGACTGACCATGAAAACCTTACCTTTAAAACAAAACTTATATTTGTAAAACTTATTTGTAAGAAACTAAAAATTTTGAAAAGAAAATTTATTAAAAGCGTTAATTGTGAAATTAAATTGGTGGTTTTGCACTAATGGTAACTGCAACTACAGTACATCAGCAACCCACGGATCAACAATATAGCAACTATAGCTACAACCAGTATACAACCGTAAGACAAGGGCCACCACATCCCAGCAACAACCTGCAAAAGTGGTTGTGGAAGTGAGTATTTAAACTTAAAATTTTTCTTGGCCGGCGCTTTAAACGCCACTGGCTCTTTTAGTGTTTGTCAGCCTTTTTTTTAAAGCTACAAGCAAAGCACTTAATAGTGCTAACGAGATTATTCCCTTTTTTTATAAAAGAAAACTAGAGCCAATTGATCGGCTGAGTTGAGTTTTAAGATTGATTTTATTTACAAACTTAATCCTACTTATAAATAAAACTAACGGTACTTAAAGCTATTCTATTGTTTACATTTTTAATCCTAAACTTAATCCTAAAAATAAAACATATGGTTTAACAGACATATGTTTACATATGTTTTATTAGTGATGGTAAATTCATTCCAAACATATGGTTTAACAGACATATGTTTACATATGTTTTATTAGTGATGGTAAATTCATTACACCCTCACCCTCTATTGAAAAATGATTTTTGTATATTTAAATACAAAAATTATTTTTGTACAAATATTTTTTTATAAATGTTATTTAATTTTATAAAGATATGTATTTTTTTAACATATTATTGTGATATTTTTTTGTTTTTCCATTAACATCTAAGACAGAATTAACTCCCTGTCTTTCTATTATTTTATATGGCCCATGATATGGTGCCTGATTTTTCTTCCTATTCATTCTCTTAAGTAAAACAAAATTTCCTACTTCTAAATTTAACGGATTTATTTTTATACAATTTCCTATTCTTTTTTTTTTGCTATTTCTATGTATTCTTGTTTTTTGTAGTGAAAATTTTAACCTTTGTTTTAGCTCTTTTGCATAATTTTCTATATCATAAGATATTTCTTCTTTTCTTATTGAATCATTTGGTAGGTATGGTAATTTTCCAAAGACTAATTCATATGGTGTGTAACCAGTATCTACGTGTGGGGTTGTATTGTAGGCGAATGTGAAATAAGGGATCCAAAAGTCCCATTCATTATCTTTACAGAAATTTAGCATGAATTCATTAAGTACCCTATGATTTCGTTCTATGGAACCTAACGTCTCATGATGGTATGGTGCACTGAAAACTTGTTTAATGTCCAATAAACTGCATACTTCTGACATCAATTGGTTTATAAATTCTGTGCCTTTATCTGATTTTAATATTTTGAAATTTCCGTACTTTAAGATAAATTGCTCTACTAATGTTTTTGCAACAGTTTTCGCTTCTTTTGTTTCCATCGGATATGCTACTACATATTTTGTTAGTTCGCATTGTATGGTTAAAATGTATCTGTTATAGTTGGATAATCTTAGTGGTCCCACTGTATCAATTGATACTGTTTCAAAACTGGTTGATGGTGTATCTGTTAGAATTAATTTTTCTTTTGTGTGTTTTATTTGTTTATTTGTTTGACACTGTTTGCAATTTATTACGTATTCTTTTATCTGTTTGCTCATATTTTTCCATATGTAGCGTTGTTTTAATTTTAAAGCAGTTTTTCTGACACCTAAATGTCCTCCATGTAATGAATTGTGATATTCTCTAATTAGTTCTATCTGTTTTTCTTTGCAAAGTATTCTTTGTAGTTCATTGTATAATAATATTATCAAATTAGTTTTTCTTTTTAATTGTAAATTGTTGTATAAATTTTTAAATTCTTCTATGGCCATAGTATCAAATATTTGGCTACTTTTGCTTAAAGCTAGCTCATTTATTCTTAAATCATGCATTTTTGATATCAGTTTCTCCAAAGTCAGCTTTGTGATCGATGGATTATCGCTGCATCTTGCAATAATTTCGTTATTTGTTATTTTAATTGAATATCTTTTAAAATCTTTATTTATTTCAAACTTAAGTTTTTTTGTTTTACGTATATCTGATATTGATGTACAGTTCCATATAAAAAGTTGATCAGACTTCTGCTCGGACATGCACTTCGTATTTTCTGTAATATCAGGGTTATTTGCATTAATCATCTGTTTTTTCATATTTCTTGTTATTGCTAATATTTTCTCATCTGATTCATTTCTGGTGGGAATCATTGCTTTCAGTGTGTCACTGTTTAAAATTATCCGTGATAATGCATCTGCATTAGTGTTCATTTTTCCTTTTTTGTATTTAATTTCAAAATCGTAGTCGGATAAATCCATTCTTATTCGTGTCATTTTAGACGATGGGTTTTTGTGTGAAAACAAAGAGATTAATGGCCTGTGGTCTGTTACCACTAAAAATTTTCTTCCATACAGGTAAGGCCTAAAAAAATTTATTCCCCAATGGATGGCTAGTAGCTCTTTCTCAATTGTGGGTTTCTTTATGTCGTGTTTCGATAATAATTTGCTAGCATATGATATTCGTAAGTCAGATCCAATTTCACCTTGTGATAAGACTGCACCAATTGCAAAATTTGACGCATCTGTGGTTAAAATAAAGGGTTTGTTAAAATCTGGGTATTGTAGTATTGGTGGGTTCATAAGTTTATCTTTTAATTCTTCAAATGAATTTTGATATTCTTTATCCCATGTGAATGGTTTGTTTTTCTTTAGTAGTGAATTTAAACTTTTTGCAATGTCAGCGAATTTTGGTATAAACCGTCGATAGTAGTTGCAGAAGGCTACAAATCTTCGTACTTCATCTGCATTTTTAGGAACTGGATAATTTTTTATTACATTATCTTTGGCTGGGTCTGTTTTTATGCCTTTATCTGTTATGAGGTGCCCAAGATATACTTCTGGTTTTAGAAAACTGCATTTTGTTGCATTTAGTTTGAGATTGTATTTTCTCAATCTGTTGAATACTTTTATGAGATTATCATTGTGGTGCTTTAGACTACATCCAAAAATAATGATGTCGTCCACATATAGAAAAGCTTCGGCATCTAAACCACTAAGTGCAATTGTCAACATTCTTTGGAAACTATTTGATGATATTTTTAATCCGAAAGGTAGCCGTTTAAATTGATAGTGTCCGTTTCCTGTAGAGAAAGACGTCAGCGGACGTGAATTTTCATGTAGCGGTATTTGATGGAAAGAGCTTGTCATATTAAGCGTTGAGAAATATCTAGCCCTTCCAAGTTTATCAAGAACATCTTCAAGCCTTGTTAATGGGAATTTGTCGTTAACTATCTTTTCATTTAATTTTCGGAAGTCTACTACAAGACGCCATTTTTTTGTATCGTTTGCTGATTTTTTAGGTACCACCAATAATGGTGAATTGTATGGGCTAATTGAATGCTCGATTATGTTATCGGCTAATAGTTGGTCAACTTGATTATTGATCTCTTCCATTTGAGTTTGTGGTAGCCTGTAATTCTTTATATAAACTGGTGTTGAATCATTAATTTGTATTTGTTGTGTGTAGAAATTGTTTACACTTAGTTCTTCTCCAGGGAGATGAAAAATATCTTGAAAATCTTTGAAAATGTCAATTAGTGTTTCTTTTGCATATTGGTCATTTCCACCAATATCAACGTTGCTTAAAAGTGTATTCAATCTACTATAATTCTCTTTATTTCCGCTTTTTGCAAAATATATACTATAATGTTTTAATGGTTTTAATTTGTAGTTCAAACTCTTCAATACTATTTCTTTTTCATTTGTATTTAATATTTTAACATGTGCTACTTTTCGTGCAGGTATTAAGCTATTTGCCAGATATACACCTTCAGTTATTTCTTGACTCAGTATAATGCTCTCCTCGTCTACCTTTGTATTAAGAGGAATTATCGCCTCTGACCTTGCTGGTATGACGATGTTTGTCTGATGTATTGTTTTTGGGTTCATTGGTAGCGTTATTTAGTGTTCGTTTATGTTAAAAGTATTTGTAAACGTTTCGAAATCAATTTTACACATATACTTCGTTAACATATCACGTCCGATTATTCCATCGGTTTGAATTGGGAAATCATCATCTACTATATGGAAATTGTGTTCCACAGTTTCTGTCGAAAGTGTTAAATTCAAATTTTTCGTACCTATACAATCTATGGCTTCGTTTGTTATGCCAGACAATCTAACTGTATCTGATGTATTAATACTTGAGAGATTTTTAATTTTGCATATTGAAATATCTGCTCCTGTATCTACGAGAAATTTTAAATTTTTGTCTACATTATTGCATTTAATAATTATGAATGTATTAATATTGTTTGATATTTTGAATATTCGTAATTTTTGGCTCTCTGGGCAACTGTTTTTGTCACCCGGCCTTTTTAGTTTCCCTCATCAGTTGTGTAATGGAATGATTTGTACGCATTATTGTTTTTATTTCTTTTATTAGTTATATTTTCACTATTGTTTCTGTTGTTGTTATTATTGTTATAATTTCTGTAGTTATTTCTGTAGTTATTATTGTTATTATAATTATTATTATTGTTGGAATTGGGGTTTCTTTCAAGGTTTCCTCTTGTAGTGTTATGTGTGTTGAAGTTTCTGTATCCAGTATTGTAATTGTTGTCGTTTCTAAAATTTCCATTTTTGCTTCTGTTATTGGAGTTACTAAAATTGTTATTATTGTGTCTGATATCAAAATGATTATTATTATTTCCATAATTGTTTCCTCGGTAATGTGAAAATCTTGCTCTATTGTTATTGTTTAATCGGCTGTTAATGTTAAATACATTTTTATTTTCAAAGCCTAAATTTCTTTCTGCTGTCTGACATTTTTCTACAGCCCCATTAAAAGTTTTTGGCATATTTGCTAATAAAATTTGTTGATACTTCATGTGTATCCCTTTTATGAAAACATTAAGTGCGACGCTATCGCTCATTTTGTAAATTGCGTCTTTACTGTCTTGTGTGACATTTGGTAAATTTTTAATTTCAAAATTGCTCAATTGGTCTGAGAGTTCGGCTATTTCTTCTCTAAATTCAGATATAGTCTTGTTATTTTGTTTTATTGTTCCCAAATCCGTCAGAACATGTTGTAGTGTTTTTGGATTAGGAAACGCGTTTTCCAGTGCATTTTTCAAATCTTTAAAATTTGTTGGTCGATTAGCACGGCCTAGAATGCTTCGCACTTGAGTCGTTAATTTGAAATTATAGACGTATTTAATGAATATTTCTCTATCTTCTTCTTTTAATAATTCATGGAGCAATTCTGCCTGTGCAATAAAATCTTCTAAATATTTGTAAGTGCCTTTAAATGTTTGGAGGTTTTTAATTTGAGCTTTTCTAACTCATCTATGCATCCTTTTATAAAATTCATTTGTTAAGAAAGAAAAAAAAATTTTTTGTTTTTATTTTTTTTATATATAATTATGAATATTATTAAAAAAAATTTTTGTTAAAACTTCATTTGCCGAATCATTTTGTTAACTTAAAAAAAATGTTAAATTGATATAATATATGATAATAAAATATAATTATAATATTAATTTTCTCTCAGTATATTATTTAAACTTGGCATCACTGTATGATTACCGGTTATTAAAAATAAAACAGTACTATGTATTTGGTACTTTGCTGTTTTATAGTGAACAGCTGTTCAGTTTTTACAATTCATTAAATGTGTTTGTATAATATTTCGTTTTATTTTGTTAAAGCTTAAATTTTATTTTACGTAAAAAATACATTCAAGTGTTTCTCGCGTTTATTTTGTTATAGTGTACTTTTTTTGTTCTTAAAAATTGTGTTTTTTTTTTATTTATATAAAGTGTACATTATTTTAGATATACATATGTGTTTTTGTAATTCATTTTCTATTTTTTGTTTGTTATATATATTTTCTATTGTAGCAAAATTGTGTTAAGAAAAAAGACGTGTTTTAAAAAAGATTTTTTTTTTATTCGAGTTATTTTATAAAGATTTCAATAATTTTATTAACAAAATATGTGCATTTTTTATTTTCTTTGTTTGTTTTTTTGCAGTTTATTTTCTATAATTTCGATGTCTTTCCATATCTCCGACGCTATGTCCCATGGTGGAGGGTTTTCAGCATTCACCCGTCGCTTCAGGTCAGCTAGTTTTTTTCGTAGCTTCACTAGCTTACCAGCCCTTTGCCTCTTGGGTTTTTGTGTCGGTGGTATCGCCGTGAGTCGCTGTTCCTTTTTCTGTTGCTGCCGTCGTAAGTATTCCTCTATACTAATGGGTTGTGGCTGTTGTTTTTTATCGGCTGTGTTTAAATTGTTGTTTTCCATCTCCAGACTACTTTTCGAGGCCAGCAGGACAGGGTCGCCATAAAGTGGTTGTGGAAGTGAGTATTTAAACTTTAAATTTTTCTTGGCCGGCGCTTTAAACGCCACTGGCTCTTTTAGTGTTTGTCAGCCTTTTTTTTAAAGCTACAAGCAAAGCACTTAATAGTGCTAACGAGATTATTCCCTTTTTTTATAAAAGAAAACTAGAGCCAATTGATCGGCTGAGTTGAGTTTTAAGATTGATTTTATTTACAAACTTAATCCTACTTATAAATAAAACTAACGGTACTTAAAGCTATTCTATTGTTTACATTT
The DNA here is from genome assembly GCA_963682025.1 of Cordilura impudica. Lineage (NCBI taxonomy): Eukaryota > Metazoa > Arthropoda > Insecta > Diptera > Scathophagidae > Cordilura > Cordilura impudica. The sequence goes on along the minus strand of OY821517.1, from coordinate 223,251,018 downwards.
TTAATCCTAAACTTAATCCTAAAAATAAAACATATGGTTTAACAGACATGTTTACATATGTTTTATTAGTGATGGTAAATTCATTGCAAACATATGGTTTAACAGACATATGTTTACATATGTTTTATTAGTGATGGTAAATTCATTACACTGCATTTAAGAAATAGTAGGCATTTGAAATATTTTTCCTATTGAATATGATCAATTGTTTATCAATTTAATTTGTTAGCATACTAATTCCAATTTTAATTTTACCAAATTCACAGCAAGTATCATCTATGCTTTAATTATAGTAAACATAACTTGAAACCAAATATATAGCGGTATTCACTCTTGGTGTTAAATTTACAACCCTGTTATATTTACAATGATTTTATACTACAAAGCGTGAACATCTTTTGTGTTGTGTATTGTAAACTAAATCAGCTATTTTTTGTTTTGTTTTTTTTTTATCAATTTGAAAACTTAAACTATCAACAAGAACTTGCAGATAAGTAAAGTGCCCAAAATTACGGAAAAAGAAAAAATTATAAATTTTTTAGAACAAAATGTAGTTGGTGAAATAGAATTTGCAGAGATTCTGGATGTTGACGGTACGGTATTACTTGCAATAATAAAAACAATACAAAAATATAACTACTCTCCTTTTGTAGATACATGTGAACATGATGCCATTGACCACATTTTAGATGAATTAGTTGATGACATTATTTTAGTTAAAGTGTACCGCCGCGGAGCTTGGAATTCGGGTCCAAAATCAATGGTGGTCACTAAATGTCTTAACCCAATTATATGACAACAGATTTTTGCAAATGCTGAGGGTTAGCCGAATTGAGTTTCATACACTGGTGTCTATGATTTCTGGAGGTACAGAATTTAACCAACCCCATTCATGTGAACAATTTCCAGTTGAGTACTAGTTAGCAATTGTCCTATACAGACTCGGGTCATCTGGATACATTTTGTGTATTATTTTTATTCATTTACCACAAAATGAAAAATAAAAAAAATAAACAATTGTGTTGGCAGCTCAACAATCAGCAGTTTCAGTCTTGTAAATGTTTAGTCTTGTATATGTACTATAGCTTTTACCCTTGTAACACAGCGTAGTAAATTTCAATTTCATACATTTTGTTGTTGTGGTGTTGTAAATAGTAGTAATTTTACTATTCTACAATATTTACAAGGGTTACAAGGGTACTTTACTACCCTTTATAATATCAGTACTAGAATAACACAAACTTATATATACCCTCTGCACACTGGAATGGAGGGTATAAAAATATATGTGTGTCACCTTAAAAAGGTTTGTAAATCTACTAAAAGTCTAAAATGTACTATAGCGGATATTGTGAAATATGTGGGAATGTTCAAAAGTGCAATACGATACGGTAGCGGAAATAGGCATTGTGAAACCAGTTATATATGTATTAAGGTCAAACATAAATAATTTTTTTTATTTAAAATTTATGTAAAATTTTTAGTTATACTTGTAAATTTTTTAGTTATACTTCTAATTCTTTATTAAAGTAATTGCCATCTATGAATTGCTATATAATACATATTGTTGCTAAACGAAAATGCTGTAGGTTTGTTAACATACTAAAATTCCAATTGCAATTTTGTAAAATTCACAGAAAGTACTATCTATGTTTTAATAATACAATAATACAAACGAAGGTTTGTGAATCTAAAAAATTTTAAAATTGAAACGGATTAATAGCAGCGCCACCTAAAAAATAATCGACATCTAAAAGAAAAAATTTAAAATTTATATTATTCAATTAACGGAAAAACACATAACAAATAGAAGTAATTCAAAGCCATAACTTGTAGGTAAAAAGTGGTCTAGAAACTTGCTTTCTGACCTCGAAGACGATGATGTCTCAAGAGTGCTATTAAAATTCCTCCAATCATAGTTGATAACAGTCACAACGACCATCAAGCTACCGGGAGCAAACTGTAGAGAAAACCAATTAGAGACAACCAAAGGTTTAATCTTGTGTTGTTTGGTCAGCCCCAACATTGCATTGACACAATTAAGAACGCATTCAAAGATACGTTTAATATAAATGGAACTCGTCAATATAAAAGAAATAAAAATGTCACGAACCAGTCTAGATGATGCACTATTCATGTTGAAGTTTAATCGAAATCAATTAACTAAACGCGAGGAAATAAAAATTAAATATATTCATAGTATTGTTGTTCACTGGCGAAACCCCCTTCGACTGTTAAGAGAACCTACTCAATGATTTGTGGATATTCGACAAAAGTTATGAATAAAAGGGAGCCAAAATCTGCGCAAAAAGATCAGGTAAAATTGAAAATAATATTTCTTATGCTACAATGACTAGTTCAATTCAAAGAACAGATGACAATGACAATCTGTCAAATGAAAAATTTTAGATATATATCTCGAAGTACTTAGAAGAAAATCAATATGTAGATTATATATTATGCATTGCAGAATTATACAGCTAGCACAGAATTAGAACAAGTTTTACTTCAAAAGCAAATCGATGTTTATTTATTTATCAATGAAACAATTTGAAATTGTTACATTTTTAAGTCCAGAGAGTGGATCGGAGTACATATTGCGAAGGTGTTCTGATAGCCATGAACGTTTTTCAGTTTCCAACATCGATAAATAAATTTTTCATTAATAAATAACATAAAAATAGGCCAATTAGATTGACTATAGTCTATAGTCATAAATACACAGATAAGTATATTGAACATCTTACTATATCTTTGGTGACATCAAAGCCAGCACACCAGCTGGAATGCCTTCAAAACAATAGAGCTGGAAATACTCTTCATCATCATACATATTTTTAATTGGCCAAAAAATAAATATAGATGTAGTGATTCATCGGAAATTGGTTTATTTACATGTTTACTCAAACAGCTGATTTTTCTAATAAATTATCACATTAAAAATTACAGAAATAACAACTGGTATCAGTTCTTATAAAACTTGCCAACAGGCAAAAACAATTTTTGAAAGTCGACTAAAGCAATGAATGGCAGTACGTCGATTATGAGAAGTTAAATAACATGTGGCGGTGAAGTGCATACACGCAGAGAAAAGATATGGTTACAACATGATCACGGCAATTATACTATGCTCTCTACAATCATAGATGATTGTCGCAATCATATTATAGTCTTTTAAATTTAATTTCAATAAAATTATGATCGCTGTGATAATTATATAGTTAAATGTTTTACTATAACATGATTGCCATTTTAAAATTTGAAATATGGTTGGTTGAAACAATGTTATGGTTCATAAAGCTCTTGCCACGAACAAAATATGATTATGAGGGAAGCAAAATATGATATTTCCAATAATACTATAGTTATTTGATATGTACAATCATACAATCATCAGATTTTAATATCAATTTTTTTTTGTGTTACATAAGTGCATTGTCGGTAAGCAGTCAGTTTGTTGTAAGTTCGTCAAAATATTTAAATTTATAATAAAAACACAGTATATAAATTTAAAGTATGAATAAGTTAACGTAAAGATAGATACACTACACCACTTTAGTAATAATAGTAAGCTAATGCTCAAAGCTTTGACGGGTAATAGTTTTTGCAATCTCACGACTCTATTAGTACACATAAGTAAGTGGGTGTGTCTAAGAAGGAGAAAGCTGTGTGAAGAATTTGCTGAATGAACGATATTTGGTTTTTTATGTATTCTTGTTCAATAAAGGCGGCTGGCGACGATGAAATAAACCCATCAATCAGAGCATATATGTGAGAGTCGAGTGTTTGAAACTTTAAAGGCGATGCACTGTGAACCATATTTTGAGAAGGCGTCCAAAAATCATTTTTTTATGGTTACCGATTTTAAAGTTGTGTTACTCATTTGAAGCAAATACTAGTGAACCTCGCGAGCCAAAAAAATTGCGACTCTATTTCAACTATATCACAGCGAAGAGGGTCTTCGAAAATGGACTTTCTATGTATTTTGCCAAAAATAAAAATTTCTTTGTAAATTTTAGTTTTTAAATGACTGTAACTTTTTTCTTTTAAAGGATTTTTAAGTAAAATAAATTTTGTATAATTTTGCAACTTCTAAGCTATAAATTTTAGAAATATAAAGTCACTGAGTCGTCTAGAAATTAAAAAAAAAATTAAAAAATATCAAAATTTCCAGAAAGTCTCCTACTTAATAGAACATAACTCCTGCCCATCAAAAGCCATCAACAAAATCTTACACTCTTCTGTAGTCCGAACCCTCCCTTACACTTCTTTATCCCATTGTATACCCGCCAGCTTCCGCCCCTGTATACCAGAACAATTTTTCTGACCCAAGGCCAGATATTTTGTGCAAAATTTATGAATATATAAGTTTTCCACTATGTGGGAAACTCTAGGGTATAATGAGTTTGCCATGATGTTTGTAACTACCAAAAATATTGGACCTATACCCAGCTTTTATTATACGAATCGACTCAAAATCATTTTCTGAGTCGATTTAACGATGTCCGTCCGTCCGTCTCTGTGTTATGAATACAAAAGTTGGTCGTACAGAGAAAGGAAACGGTAGAGTTGACATGAGTTGTCGTATACTTAAAAAAAAGGGTTGAGACATAATGCGATTAATTGTTAAATTATATTAATTTGTAAAATCTTATTAATTTTGACAGGTACATTTACATACATTGGGTTATGATTTGGAATTTGGCCAGTTAGGCGAAACAGTGAAAAAACAAAGAAAATGAAGAAACAAGAATGCAAAAAAAAAATTCAAGAAAAATATCTACATCTAGGCCTCATAATCGACCAACCAATACAAGGAGAAGGAAACGCAAATGATGGAAATACTGCAGGCAGATTTTGTAGATCCTGAATTAAGACGATTAAAAATCATATTACAAGTTCTATCATGCAGCAGAGAGATAAATGCAAAAAAAATTTGGAGAGTACGCCAATAAAACGGCTATACTTTATAACGAAAAATACTCTTTGAGATATGTATATGCCATCCACAGTTCATAAAATTTTGTACCATGGGGAACAAATAATTCCAAACAATATGCTACCAATAGGAGATCTATCTGAAGAAGGAACAAAGAAAAATGTCCAGATGTTGCACTAATGAAGACCTTATCACTATTTTGTTGTGTTCTTCAGATCCATATATGTCTAACATTTGACAACTACCTGGAAAACTACCTCTATTGAATTAGACGAAGAAACTAAACCACTTCTTGGAGATGAAAATCAAGGCTATTTCGAAGAAATATTTACTAAAATTGTTTGAATTAAAGTAGTTTTTCAGTACACTAACAATAAGTTATACTTTTTTTTTATATAGCTGACAATTTTTCTTGATTTACATTTACATTGATCTTACATTGCATAAAGTATTATCTTTTCTAGTATTAGAAAATGTATACATGATCTCGAACCGAACAATAAATTACTAATTATGATTTAAAAATTTATTTTTTTATAAATTTACAATAAAAATTGATATAGAAATATTTAAAGAGACAATAAAAAAATTTTTAACAAAGTAAAGACATACGAATTTTTCATTGAAACTTCGCTAGCTTGAACCAATATCACGTAATTTTTACGTTCGATGCTTAATAAATTATATTTTAACTCGGGCACTTTCAAAAAAGCCTACCTTTGCCCATTGAGAACATTAGGACTAAAAAGTTTGCCATTTTCTGAAAACATTTAACTTACGTTAAATAACAAACTCCTTTTTTAACCTTTTAACACTTCACTTTTGTATAAAATTCAACTAAACCATAACCATAACTTTTTTTATTATCGGTCGATATTTACGTTTTATAGCAAAAATTAAAGGTGAAAGTCCCACCTACCAAAAAAAAAACCGCATATCAAAATTCCAATCCATCAAAAGTCATGGATTTTTGACCGCCTTCTCGTGAAATGGTCCACTGTGTGACGTACAAATAAACACGTCAATCACCATTTGTATTTTGAATTTGTAGCATTCGCATCAAACCATGTCGTCGTAGGATGATGATTTAATGTTATCTATACTATATAAAATTAAGTCGGGTTTTCCTTCCTGACGCTATAACTCCAGAACGCACGAACCGATTTTCACGCTTTCGCATTCGTTGGAAAGGTCTCGGGCTCTGTGAGGTTTATAGCAAAGAAAATTCAGGAAACATTTCAACAGAAAAGCGGGAAAATCTTTTTTCACATACAGCGCCATTTCCGATACATAGCATGTACTACAAACCATTATTTTAAGTATATGGCGCCGGTGCGTGATACATTGTTTGACAGCTACTCATTGTTCTCTGCTCAGTTAATTTCATGTGACAAACCGGTTTTGTGTTCACTGTGAAATTGTGAAAAAAAAGTAAAAAAAATAAGTTATTCGTTTCCTAACATTTCAATTGGAAACCATCAAATCAATCACGTGTATTGTGCAAATTTTTATTCAATTTCAACTGCAGGCATTTGTCTTTAAGGTGGTAAGTTGAACTGTGTAAATTATGGGCATCGTGCATTTGAGGTTAAATTCACCACTCTGTCCATAGTCCAAAATGCCTAGAGTACGACGTGCGAACATCGGCCGCCGCACAAGACATGCAAGCCAGCAACAAGTGTATTCACAGAACTTAAGCGAAGAAAGACAAAATATAATAAGAGAAAATGCCCGATTGAGACAACGCGTGAACACACGAAGATCATTGGCATCATACAATCGCTTGGCATTCCAATATGATCCCACTCCGAACTACAGTGATGATGAAAATTTAGATATTGGACCAATGACGACTATATGCCGATATTGCAATGCGTTAAAGTTCAAAAGAGAAACGGCTGGATTGTGCTCGCAAGTGGAAAAGTCAAACTGGATCCATTACTTACACCACCACAGCCACTGAAACCATTGTTCGATGGAAGTGATCCCGATTCCAGCCATTCTCTTCAACACATCCTTGAATACAATAACTGCTTTCGCATGACTTCCTTTGGAGCTAATATCATTCGAGAAGGCGGCTTCATACCGACTTGCAAGGTTAAAGATACAACACACATAACCAATCACTCAGACCCGTATTCTTCAACAAATGATTGTTTGCAATTACAGATACAAGGACAAATATATCATTTGCATGGTTCAATGGTGCCAATACCAGATGAACCGCATCAATTTCTGCAAATATATTTCATTACGTCGATGGTGGATCAGCTGAATGTGCGGTGCAATATACAGGGAACACAACAGTTAAAGAGACGAGTTATTGAACAGTTGCAAGCATTTTTTCACGCTAATAATGCTGTGGTTAATATGTTCAAAATAGCATTGGAACGAATGCCATCGGATACGCACAAATTTGTCATAAGAGCGGATTGTACCCCAACAGGTGAACATGTGCGAAGATTCAATGCACCCACCGTTAATGATGTTGCTGCAATTATTGTTGGCGATCCAACTAAATCGCGAGACATTGTCGTTCAGCGAAGAAGCAATATCATGCATCGTGTAAACGAGACACATCGTTTATACGATGCGTTACAATATCCAATCATTTATTGGCAAGGGCAAGACGGATACGACATCACGTTGAAGATGGTTGATCCAATTACAGGTACAATATTCACACACTAATTATTGCTATTATTGCTATTATTGGTTTCCATTAACAATTCATTTAATTTTGCATTTTCAGGCGTATCAGCGAAAAAAAATCTAAGCGCAATGAATTACTATGCGTATCGTATGATGATTCGTACACATGAGGAGAATGTCATTCTGAAGTGCCGTCGGCTATTCCAGCAATTCGCTGTCGACATGTATGTCAAATTCGAGACCGAACGTTTAGCGTTCATCCGATTCAATCAGGCAAAGCTACGATCTGAGGACTATATACACTTGCGTGATGATATTCATTCAGATGGTGATGTTCAGAATATTGGATGTCTGACGATTCTTCCATCATCTTATATCGGAAGCCCACGCCACATGCACGAATACGCTCAAGGCGCTATGACGTACGTGCGAAATTATGGAACTCCGGATTTATTTATTACTTTCACATGCAATCCGAAGTGGACGGAAATTGAACGTGAGTTGGAACCGGGCCAAAAATCGCCATGACATAATCGCCAGAGTATTTCAGCAAAAACTTAAGGTTATGATGGATGTGCTTACTAAGTATCGAGTTTTTGGTGACACACGTTGTTATATGTACTCGGTGGAATAGCAGAAGCGTGGACTACCGCATGCTCATATCCTAATTTGGTTGCTGAACAAATTACATTCAAATGAAGTGGATGACATCATATCAGCTGAAATTCCTGATCCAGTCACTGATCTCCATCTACACGACATTGTGACGATACAGATGGTGCATGGACCGTGCGGTGCATTAAATCCATTATCGCCTTGCATGGCTGATGGAAAGTGCACAAAACGATATCCGCGACCGTTAGTTGCTGAAACAGTCACAGGGAACGATGGATATCCAGTTTATCGTCGGCGTTCAAAAGAAGATAATGGTCGAACTATCAAAGTTAAAGTTCAAAATCAAGAGATTGAGATCGGAAATGAATTCATTGTACCATATTGCCCGCTGCTATCACGAATTTTCGAAACACATGCAAACGTTGAGAGTTGTCATTCGGCCAAATCAATCAAATATTTGTGCAAGTACGTCACAAAAGGCAGAGACATGGCTGTGTTTGGTACTGCGTCGGAAAATGCGAATGACGAAATCAGCAACTTCCAAATGGGCAGATACGTCAGTACTAATGAAGCACTGTGGCAATTATTCTCATTTCAAATTCATGAAAGATATCCCACAGTTGTACATTTAGCAGTGCATTTGGAAAATGGCCAAAGAGTTTACTTCACTGAGGCTAATGCGGCACAACGAGCTGAGAGACCACCATCAACAACATTGACTAGCTTCTTTGCAATGTGTGAAGCAGATCCATTCGCAGCGACGCTGATGTACGTTGAAATGCCCAAGTATTACACTTGGAATCAATCAACAAAGAAATTCCAACGTCGCAAACAAGGAACCTCAGTTCCAGATTCGCCACAGGTGTTTTCCACTGATGCACTAGGTCGCATGTATACTGTTCATCCTAGAAATGATGACTGTTTTTATTTGCGACTGCTGTTGGTAAATGTACGTGGACCAAAATCATTTGCGCATTTGAAAACTGTGAACATATCGAGAAGCATGTCAACTATTGGGTTTGCTGGAGAACGATCATCATTGGGATTTAACACTTGCGGATTCAGTTGTTTCATCAAATGCGTACCAAATACGAACGCTGTTCGCAATTATCATCACCACATGTTTTCCTTCACAACCAATTCAGTTATGGAACAAATACAAAGACGACATATGTGAAGATATCTTGCATCGCTTGCGCATTCAAACGAATAATCCTGACATCCAAATAACAGATGAAATCTACAATGAAGGATTAATTCTGATTGAGGATCAATGCTTGACTATTGCAAACAAGCTACTGATTGAAGTAGGAATGATTGCGCCAAATCGATCGATGCACGATGCATTCAACCAAGAATTAAATCGAGAGCTGCAATACAATGTTGATACATTGCAGGAATTCGTTCGAAATAATGTGCCGTTGCTGAATGAACAGCAAAAACAAGTAAACGAAACATTAATGCAAGCGGTGGACAATAATACTGGTGGTCTATTCTTCCTGGACGCACTTGTAGGAACAGGGAAAACATTTGTCATTTCATTGATTTTGGCCACTATTCGATCAAGATGTGACATAGCTTTGGCGTTAGCATCATCTGGAATTGCGGCGACTCTTCTAGATGGCGGTCGTACTGCACATTCTGCGCTTAAGTTGCCACTCAATTTAAACACAATTGATACTCCAACATGCAATATTTCCCGATCCAGTGCAATGGGAAAATTGTAGATGCAATGCAAGCACATTGTTTGGGATGAGTGCACAATGGCACATAAGAAATCACTTGAAACACTTAACTTCACACTGAAGGATCTTCGGCGAAATAACAACATCTTTGGCGGCTTGATGATATTGTTGGCAGGCGATTTCAGGCAGACGTTGCCAGTAATTCCCCGTGGAACGCCTGCAGATGAATTGAATGCTTGCCTGAAGGCATCACCTTTATGGAATAACGTAAAAACATTATCGCTAACCACTAATATGAGAGTTCAACTTCAAAATGATCAAAGTGCTGCACAATTTTCCAAACAATTGTTAGCTGTTGGAAATGGAAAAGTCCCAGTTAATGCGACATCTGAATTAATTACTCTTACCAACGACTTTTGCCGATTTGTAGACTCTCAATTAGCTCTTATTGAAAATGTTTTCCCAAACATTAGTGAGAATTATCAGAATTATGCTTGGTTAAGTCAACGAGCAATTCTTGCCGCAAGGAATAATGATGTACGCGCACTGAATTTCACCATTCAATCAAAAATTGCTGGCGATTTGGTGACATACAAATCCGTTGATTCTATAACAAATCCCGATGATGTAGTAAATTATCCAACGGAGTTTTTGAACTCTTTGGAGTTACCAGGATTTCCACCACATAACTTGCAACTCAAAGTTGGTACGGTTATTATGATATTGCGTAATTTGAATCCACCGCGACTTTGCAACGGTACTCGACTTTCGGTAAAAAGACTTATGCCGAATTTAATTGAGGCAACCATTATTAACGGAAAGTACGCAGATGAAAATGTATGTATTCCTCGAATACCAATGATTCCGACTGATCTTCCGTTCGACTTCAAACAATTGCAATTTCCAGTTCGCCTTGCGTTCGCAATGACAATCAACAAGTCGCAAGGCCAATCGCTTAGTGTTTGCGGGATAAATTTAGAAAATCATTGTTTTTCACATGGGCAGTTACACGTTGCGTGTTCACGAGTTGGGAAACCATCCGCTTTGTTTGTGTTAACGTCAGACCAAAAAACAAAAAAATGTGGCTTACCAAAGAGCACTTCAATGAAACGGATAATTTGCGGACACGTATAACGCTTCGATTTAGTATTTACTTTGGATTCACTTTCATTTACTTAGAGAAGTTCAACTAAATAACACTTCATTTTTGTAATCGAAATTAATTCATTACTGTTGTGAAATGAAATAAAATTTTTCCTTTTCATCTTTTAATCACCAAACGAAATGTTACATAAAACGAAGCCATCTGGTGGCGAAACGGAGTTCGCCGGGTTTGCTAGTTGTAATTTTAAAAATTTTATTTAGTTGATTTTTTTGATATTTTTATCTATAAATTTTATAACTAAAGATTTTATAGTCTTAATCAATTTATTATTAACTACAATAATTACTTAATTAAAAATATAAAATAATTAAATTTATATGTTAATTTTTGTATAAATTTTATCATATTTCTAAACTTTATAATAATAAAGTTTCATGATATCTCACTAATTCATTATTAATTATAGTTATAACTTAATTATAAAGCAATTAATAATTATAATATAAGTAATATATATATAGTAATATATATATATATATATATATATATATATAATTTTTATATAAAATTCAGCAATTAGTATACTTTTATCAAGAAATCAAAAAAAAAAAAAAATTTCCGCAAACAATCAAATAATCAGCCGTCAAATAAAGGTATCAACAATTTGCCGACAACCGCCTTGAGGTAGGTGAGGTAGGTCAGTTTATATAGAATGACGCAATAATATTCTGAGTCAGTGAAGTTCTGGTGGTTAACGTGGAACGATTGGGGAAAAACCCTTAATATTAGTGTTAAGGAATTTAAAATTAATTAAGAAATTAAAAAAAATAAGCAAAGTTTTAAAAAATAAGCTGATAATATTAAGAAATTTAAAATTAAGCAAATGAAATTAAGTACAGTTAAAAACAGGTTTAAAATTAAAATTTAAGTAAACTGTAACTTTGGAAAATGGCATACATGAAAAAAAGAGGAAAGAGAAAAAATTTTATTATACCGCAATTAAACATAGTGCAAATTTGAACAAAGAAAACCATACTTTAGAGACTAGAAAAAAAACAAAAAAATTTGAAAAACTGTGTATAGACTGACCATGAAAACTGTACCTTTAAAACAAAACTTCTATTTGTAAAACTTATTTGTAAGAAACTTAAAATTTTGAAAAGAAAATTTATTAAAAGCGTTAATTGTGAAATTAAATTGGTGGTTTTGCACTAATGGTAACTGCAACTACAGTACATCAGCAACCCACGGATCAACAATACAGCAACTATAGCTACAACCAGTATACAACCGTAAGACAAGGGCCACCACATCCCAGCAACAACCTGCATTTAAGAAACAGTAGGCATTTGAAATATTTTTCCTATTGAATATGATATGATCCTATTGATAATATAAATTTAATTTGTTAGCATACTAATTCCAATTTTAATTTTACCAAATTCACAGCAAGTATCATCTATGTTTTAATTATAGTAAACATAACTTGAAACCAAATACATAGCGGTATTCACTCTTGGTGTTAAATTTACAACCCTGTTATATTTACAATGATTTTATACTACAAAGCGTGAACGTCTTTTATGTTGTGTATTGTAAACTAAATCAGTTATTTTTTTGTTTTGTTTTTTTTTTATCAATTTGAAAACTTAAATTATCAACAAGAACTTGCAGATAAGTAAAGTGCCCAAAATTACGGAAAAAGGAAAAATTATAAATATTTTAGAACAAAATGTAGTTGACGAAATAGAATTTGCAGAGATTCTGGATGTTGACGGTACGGTATTATTTGCAATAATAAAACCAATACAAAAATATAACTACTCTCCTTTTGTATATACATGTGAACATGATGCCATTGACCACATTTTAGATGAATTAGTTGATGACATTATTTTAGTTAAAGTGTACCGCCGCGGAGCTTGGAATTCGGTTCCAAAATCAATGAAGTGGTCACTAAATGTCTTAACCCAATTATATGACAACAGATTTTTGCAAATGCTGAGGGTTAGCCGAATTGAGTTTCATGATTCTGGAAGTACAGAATTTAACCAACCCCATTCATGTGAACAATTTCCAGTTGAGTACTAGTTAGCAATTGTTCTATACAGACTCGGGTCATCTGGACACATTTTGTGTATTATTTTGATTCATTTACCACAAAATGAAAAATAGAAAAATAAACAATTGTTTTGGCAGCTCAACAATCAGCTGTTTCAGTCTTGTAAATGTTTAGTCTTGTATATGTACTATAGCTTTTACCCTTGTAACACAGCGTAGTAAATTTCAATTTCATACATTTTGTTGTTGTGGTGTTGTAAATAGTAGTAATTTTACTATATCTACAATATTTACAAGGGTTACAAGGGTACTTTACTACCAAGGGTACTTTACTACCCTTTATAATATCAGTACTAGAATATAAAAATATATGTGTGTCACCTTAAAAAGGTTTGTAAATCTACTAAAAGTCTAAAATGTACTACAGCGTATATTGTGAAATATGTGGGAATGTTCAAAAGTGCAATACGATACGGTAGCGGAAATAGGCATTGTGAAACCAGTTATTAAGGAACCAGTTATATATGTATAAAGAATTTTTTTTATTTAAAATTTATGTATTTATTTAGTTATACTCGTAAATTTTTTTAGTTATACTTCTAATTCTTTATTAAAGTAATTGCCATCTATGAATTGCTATATGTTGTTAACATACTAAAATTCCAATTGCAATTTTGTAAAATTCACAGAAAGTACTATCTACATATGTTTTAATAATACAATAATACAAACGAAGGTTTGTGAATCTAAAAAATTTTAAAATTGAAACGGATTAATAGCAGCGCCACCTAAAAAATAATCGACATCTAAAGAAAAATTTATATTATTCAATTAACGGAAAAACACATAGCGTTAACAAATAAAAGTAATTCAAAGCCATGACTTGTAGGTAAAAAGTGGTCTAGAAACTTGCTTTCTGACCTTGAAGACGATGATGTCTCAAGAGTGGTATTAAAATTCCTCCAATCATAGTTGATAACAGTCACAACGATCATCAAGCTACCGGGAGCAAACTGTAGAGAAAACCAATTAGAGACAACCAAAGGTTTAATCTTGTGTTGTTTGGTCAGCCCCAACATTGCATTGACACAATTAAGAACGCATTCAAAGATACGTTTAATATAAATGGAACTCGTCAATATAAAGGAAATAAAAATGTCACGAACCAGTCTAGATGATGCACAATTCATGTTGAAGTTTAATCGAAATCAATTAACTAAACGAGAGGAAATAAAAATTAAATATATTCATAGTATTGTTGTTCACTGGCGAAACCCAGTGATTTGTGGATATTCGACAAAAGGTTATGAATAAAAGGGAGCCAAAATCTGCGCAAAAAGATCAGGTAAAATTGAAAATAATATTTCTTATGCTACAATGACTAGTTCAATTCAAAGAACAGATGACAATGACAATCTGTCAAATGAAAAATTTTAGATATATCTCGAAGTACTTAGAAGAAAATCAATATGCAGATTATATATTATGCATTGCAGAATTATACAGCTAGCACAGAATTAGAACAAGTTTTACTTCAAAAGCAAATCGATGTTTATTTATTTATCAATGAAACAATTTGAAATTGTTAAATTTTTAAGTTCAGAGAGTGGATCGGAGTATATATGGCGAAGGTAGCCATGAACGTTTTTCAGTTTCCAACATCGATAAATAAATTTTTCATTAATAAATAACATAAAAATAGGCCAATTAGATTGACTATAGTCTATAGTCAAATATACACAGATAAGTATATTGAACATCTTACTATATCTTTGGTGACATCAAAGCCCACCACACCAGCTGGAATGCCTTCAAAACAATAGAGCTGGAAATACTCTTCATCATCATACATATTTTTAATTGGCCAAAAAATAAATATAGATGTAGTGATTCATCGGAAATTGGTTTATTTACATGTTTACTAAAACAGCTGATTTTTCTAATAAATTATCACATTAAAAATTACAGAAATAACAAGTGGTATCAGTTCTTATAAAACTTGCCAACAGGCAAAAACAATTTTTGAAAGTCGACAAAAGCAATGAATGGCAGTACGTCGATTACGAGAAGTTAAATAACATGTGGCGGCGAAGTGCATACACGCAGAGAAAAGATATGGTTACAACATGATCGCGGCAATTATACTATGCTCTCTACAATCATAGATGATTGTCGCAATCATATTATAGTCTTTTAAATTTAATTTTAATAATATTATGATCGCTGTGATTATTATATAGTTAAATGTTTTACTATAACATGATTGCCATTTTAAAATTTGAAATATGGTTGGTTGAAACATTGTTATGGTTCATAAAGCTCTTGCCACGAACAAAATATGATTATAAGGGAAGCAAAATATGATATTTCCAATAATACTATAGTTATTTAATCATACAATCATCAGATTTTAATATCAATTTTTTTTGTGTTACATAAGTGCATTGTCGGTAAGCAGTCAGTTCGTTGTCATTTTTAATTGAAAGTACAATCCTTCCGGTTAATAATGGAAAATAATTTCATTCAAATGGCTGCCTCGGCTGGCCATGCAGTAGCCTACACGATCGGTCCAATTTTTAAGCACATTATCGATTGTGTGCAACTGTATTTCACCAATGGCTTCACGAATATTGTCCTTTAAAGCCTCAATTGTCTCTGGCTTGTTGGCGTAACACTTATCTTTGAGGGCACCCCACAAATAATAGTCCAAGGGTGTCAAATCGCAGCTCTGAGGTGGCCAAACGACATCAGCTCTGCGGCTGATAATGCGATCTTCAAAAACAGGGCGCAAAACATCGAGTGTAGCTTCGGCTGTGTGGCACGTAGCGCCGTCCTGTTGAAACCAAATGTTGCCAATATCCTCCTCTTCAATTTTTGTGAACAAAAATTCGTTCAACATGGCCCGATAACGATCGTCATTGACTGTAACGGCCACTCCTTGCTCATTTTCGAAGAAAAATGGCCCAATTATGCCTCTGGACCAAAATCCGCACCAAACAGTGACTCGCTTTGGGTGTATCGGCTTTTCAATGTATGCGTGCGTATGTGCCCCAAATGCGACAATTTTGCTTGTTTACATACCCGCTAAGATCAAAATGAGCTTCATCTGAAAAGATGATGTTTTTGGCAGAATCGGCATCTTCTGTAAGTCGATCGCAGGCCCACTTAGCGAAGCCAAAACGCATTAGATGGTCAGTTGGCTTCAACTCCTGAACCAATTGGACTTTGTATGGCGTCATACCAAGGTCTTTATGCAAAATTCGTCTCAATGATGCCTCCGAAATGTTGAATTCTTGAGAACGACGGTGAATTGATGTTGATGGCGCTTCACGCACACTTTCTGCCGCAGCAGCAATATTCTCGGGTGTACGCACTGTTTTTGGCTTTATCGATGAGGATGCCAGTTTCTTTCCCTTTTTTCACAAGATAACGAACATACAGAGCTGACGGTGCTTCTCTTCTTCCAAAATCCGTACGCAATTTTCGCACACATTCTGCAACATTACCATGATTTTCAAAGTAATATTCGTTCAGCGGAAGGATAAAACTAATTTTCTGTCAAATCAGACATGAGCTAAGTGTTACCATTCACGAAATAAGCACTAGTTGAAAAAAAAACGTTAGATGGCGGACCCTTTACATATGGACGTTTATTAATATAGATGATTATATTTACTATATAAATAGCTCACTTGAATGCTAATGGCATTTCAAACTTTTCTAAATTAAAACAATTTGAAATACTAATTGAAAGAGAAAATATTAAAATAGCGTCTTTGAATGAAACATTTTTTTTCAGAAAATCATAGACCCTTTTTTAAAAATTATTATTTATATAGAAGTGACAGAGCAGATGCTAGAGGAGGAGGAGTAGCTCTGTTAATTCATAAATCTGTCGCTCATAAAAACCTCTTAATATCAAACACTTCATCAATCGAAAACATATCAATTGAAGTTATTATAAATAATAGACCTATTGTTGTATCTTCGTTATATTCACCAAGATATACCCATAACTTCTGTGCTGATATCTTGAACCTAACACCTTCCACCAAAGAATACATAGTTTTTGGTGACCTAAATGCCAAACATTGCTCTTGGAATTGCCGTTCAAATAATACTGCAGGAATAGCACTCAACAATCTACAGCAATCAACCTATTCCCCCATCAACACAATCGCGAAGCATCCACAGTCGATATTATTTTAAGCAATACCGCTTTAAATATAGACGTAAAGACAATGGATTACGAAATACCATCAGACCATCGCCCCATTATGTGTACACTTAAAAGATCAGTGGCCTCGCAGGTTGACCTCAACTATTATGATTATAGTGCAACCAACTGGAACATTTATATGAATTTTTTAGAAAATAAAATCACGTTAAATTCGGATATATACAATACCAAGGTAGTAATTGATCAGGAAATACAAAAATTTATATATGTAGTCTTCGAAGCAAGGGATGCGTCTACACCTAAAATAACCCAACAAAATAATTACACATTACCAGAAAGTACTGTGAAATATATTAAACTAAGAAGAAGCTTTAAAAGAAAAAGCCAACGATCTTCAAATATAGCCGAGCAAACTTTTTATAATCAATGTACTAAGTTTCTAAGTAACATGATTGATAAAAGAATTAATTCGGAACGCAATAACAAATGGTGTCAATTATTATCCAATTTAAAACCAGGTGATAAATCATTTTGGAGAATAAGCAGGAATTTGCGAGGAAAAGGAAAAAATCAAATCTCTCACCTTGAGGTTGGAAATACAAGGATAACACCTGATAAGGACAAGGCTGAAGTCCTGGCAAATACATTTGTCAAAGCAAATAACCTCACTTCGAATTACAACCACTCAGCGGATATAGTAATAAATTCAACAGTAAATAATTTTAAGAAGGAAAATCCCACTTCTGAGTCAGCAATTTATACATCTCTAGAAGAAGTAATGAATATTGTCTCATTAATAAAACCCTCAAAATCTCCTGGGTTTGACAATGTTCCCAACCTGCTCTTAAAGAAACTACCACTCAAAGCTCTAAAATTACTGGTTATAATATTTAACAGCTGCATCAAACTCAACTATTTCCCAAACCATTTCAAAAATGCTAAGGTTATAGCTGTCAACAAACCTAGCAAGCCCAAAAATAACCCAAATAGCTATAGACCTATTAGTCTATTAAGTAACTTTGGTAAAATATTTGAAAAAATTCTACATTCTCGTCTTAGTGAATTTGTAACGACCAATTCTATTGTTGCTAAAGAACAATTTGGATTTAAAAAAGGGCATAGCACTACTCACCAAATAAACAGAATTAAAAATCAAATAATCAGCAATAAAAACAATAAACGTTCAACGGGTCTAATATTGTTGGATATCGAAAAAGCGTTTGACACCGTTTGGCATAATGGCCTAGTATTTAAACTTCTTGATGCAAATGTACCAAAATATTTATGCAAACTTATTTCAGATTTCATTCACGGCAGAAGCTTTAAAGTTGCGATTAATAATGAAACATCATCTCCAAAAACCACAGGGTTACCTCAAGGATCAGTCTTGTCGCCATTGCTTTACTCGATATATACATCCGATTTCAAAGTCCCGAAATATATGAAAATTGCTTACTACGCAGATGATACTGCGTTAATTTCCTCAAACAAACTTACAAGTGCACTCCTGAAGAAAATGGAAAAGGGACTTGTAAATTGCAGTAAATATTTTCACAAATGGAAAATCAAAATTAATCCAAACAAGACCCAAGCAATAATTTTTCCATTCAACAAATCTCCCAAAAGACTGCCAAGACGTCATCTTCATATTGGAAATAATACCATAAATGTAGTTAATCATGTCAAATATCTCGGAGTTGTCTTGGACAAAAAGCTTACTTTTAAACAACATATTATGGCTACGTGCCAAAAAGCTATAAAATCATTTAAAGCATTATGGCCACTTCTAAATAGAAGGTCATTTCTAAACCCCAAAAACAAAAATCTCCTATTCAAAAGTGTTATAAGGCCAATATTAACATACGCGTGTCCTATTTGGAGTGACGCTGCCAACTGCCACCTAAAACGCTTACAAATTATACAAAACAAATGTCTTAAAATGATAAATAAAAAGCCCTGGAGGTATCCTACAAATCTTCTTCATGAAGAAACAGGTTATGAAAAAATTATCGATTTCAATACAAGGATTAACAACAATTATTTTGCCAAAATTGAAAATTCCTCTTACCCACTGATAAGAGAATGTAGAGAAGTAACGTAAAATTAAAAAGAAATCACCAAATTGAAAATTATATGCTTATAGAGGTCTATTATTTCTAATAAACCTTCTATAAGCATATAAATATTTTCAGATAGTATTTGAATTTATTAAATCATATAAAGGTTTTTTCCCTCCCATTTTCCTTTAAAAATCATTAAAAAATAAAATAAAAACTATTTAATGTCTTTAGATCCTATATATTATTTGTTGAAATATCTATGTAAAGATAAGATCTCATACGTAAATATCAAATTTGTTAAAATATGTAAATAAAGGAAGAATATATAATTGAAAAAAAAAATATAAATAGCTTGACACACAACTAACATGTCTGAAGACTATTTAAAGTCTTCTAATCTTTATAATCGACGCTAATCAATGATAGCTACCAAAGAATGGTTTCTTTTCAACCATATAATAGTTATGGAGAGCATAGCATGATAGCTCTTAATCATAGAAATATCTTTTTCAAACATGCAAACCATGTTATGCTCTCGGTAAGCATTGCATGGTTGAAAGGAATCATATGTTTGGTTGTTGTTAAAAATGCTGATAGAATGTCTCACATTGATTAGCATCATTATTTCTCAAGTTTAGGTTCTGCTTGTAATTCTCAATCTTTTACAGATTCAGAGTCTGGCTGCGATTTGGATTTAGCAACTATCAATAATTCGCAGCAATCTACAGAATCATCACTATCGTAAAATTATACTCCAATATACCAGACGATATCGTGCGTTGAAGAATCTTAATTCTTAAGTTTTAGCCAAGGAAATATATTAATTCATGAACTTCCTTCCACTCAGGTAACTATACATACATACATTATACATATAGCTTAGTTCAACTAGTTGTTAAATAAATTAAAACTTTTGTCAGGACATCAAGCTTATTTCGGACTTTAAAGATCTAGTAAAAGTCGAAGTTTTGGAAATAAACATTTATACTAAAGATCGATCCGGACAAAAAGTATGAATATTTTATTTTATTTTAATATAAATTCGAATATAATTAACTCTAATTAATTTCAGATTAATATGAGCAGATTTCTTCCAATTGGCTTAATCCATCGTAGAAATTTTAACTTCCGAGGTGAAGGAAACATTCTACGTGCTGTATTATAAAGGCCATTTAGCTAAAGGTAAACTATTCGACGCCTACAATTTATGTTAAATATCAGATTAAACTACTAAATTTCTTAATAAATTATAACGATGTTGCAAATGAAAAAAATGTACCAGGGCCTTCAAAAATATTAAATAATAACTCACTTGAAAAATTTGGAATTTTTTCTACATTATCTATCCACAGTACGAACATTTATTATTTAAACCAGGAATGGTTGTTCATATAGGCGAATATGAAGATGAAATTCCTTCATATGGGCTAATTATATATACATCTTTAATTGAAGAGTCATATTCCTTACGTATTCAAAGACTTTTAATTCATGGTTTTGATTCACATTATCATGCTTTCCGCATTGAAATTTTTATTCTGTTAAAATAGAATCATTAGAGTCTAAATTCGTTGGTTATATATGTGTAACAAAAGGATATATAATGTTTTTAAACTAAATCCATATAAGAAAGTTATAAAAATAAAAAAAAAAATTTAAATTTTCGAGAAGCTCGGTCATAAAATTTTTACTCTGTACTTTTTCATAATTATCTTTAAATATAACAGCTACTGTGATTTTTATACTTATTAAATGAAAGCTTAAACTTATAGCAACAATATTGGAAATTAATTAGTTCAAAAAACTTATATATAATCATTTAATTTTTCAAAAATAAATCTAAAATCTTTAATTTTCACAAATAAAAAAATTATAAAATTACAAAACATTAAACTAAGTGAACAGAGCATAAAAAGAAAACGACAACTTCTCTTACATCACAACAATAACATATTAAGGATCAAAATAACAAGTGCATACTCCTTATTTATAATTCAACAAAGCATAAATAAAATAAAAATAATATTACAAACATTAAAAACTCAAAGCATAAAAAGAAAACGAAAAAATTGTCTCACAACAACAATAACAACAAAATAAAAATCAAAATAAGTACATACTCCTTAACTGCAATAGAACAAACAAAGCGCAAAAGAAATAGTCAAATTATCAGTATAACAATAAATACACAATAAAACAACTTTAAACATTACATCTGATTTCATTTTTTGTTAAATACAATAAGTGTTACCACATTGCTAATAATAATAATGGCTTGTTTGATGAATAATTGTACCATTAAAGGTGATGGGGAAAGAATGATCACTTGTTGGCTGTGCCATGAGCTATATCATACTAAATGTAGTGGTCTTTCTGGACTAGTTGCTGATGCTTTATATAATAATAAAGGGTTACATTGGTGTTGCAATAAATGCAGGAAAATCGGAGTGAATTTCTACCATTTTTTCAATGATACACAAAAGGAATTCAATGATATCCAGGAAAAGGTAACTAAATTATCGATGTCTATATCTAGTTATGGCAAATTATTTGATGATTATAAATCATTAGATAATTTAAAATCTCCACCTCAATCTTCTCCAAAACGTCGTAAATCGTCACGAAATACAAATAAAGATAAATCTGATAATCTTCCTGCTGTTCCTACGAGTTCAGTAACACTAACATCTGATGCCTCAGTAATTAATTGTAATGCTGATTTGCCTGTGGGCTTTGCTGAAGTGCCATTAAATCAACCTGTGCCTTCTATAAATACTTGTCCTGTGATAAATGCTGGTCAAATCGTTTCGCTGAGAGCTGTTCCTCCAAAAAAAACTGTTTTTATCTCGAGTTTAGCGATTGAAACTACTGCCGAAGATGTCGATGCGCTTGT
Organism: Cordilura impudica; assembly: GCA_963682025.1. Classification (NCBI taxonomy): domain Eukaryota; kingdom Metazoa; phylum Arthropoda; class Insecta; order Diptera; family Scathophagidae; genus Cordilura; species Cordilura impudica. Next base: position 223,228,828 of record OY821517.1, on the reverse strand, counting down.
TAGATCTAAGTTGGGCCAAAAAGCAGAAATTTCGACATATAAGTTTGTTTTTTCTCAACCTAGATCTATCACATCCTTTAAAACATTGGTTCGAGAATATATATTTAGACAAAATTCTAACAATATTGGCCGCCTTCCTCAAACTGATTCAAATGTTCCAAAAAACTAAAAGATCTTACTGGTGAAAATACTTCATTAGTTTACCAAAACGTTCGTGGTCTGAGAACTAAGCTGTCAACTTTATATATTGAAAGTTTCAACAAAAGTCATCATATTATCGTATTTACTGAAACTTGGCTTAATCATACCTTTTTAAATACTGAAATATTTTGCAATAAATATAATATTTTTAGACGTGACCGTTGCAATAAGATGAATGGTGGTGGCGTTCTTATTGCTGTCTCAAGTATCTTATCATCTGAGGTTTTATTAATTGATTCATCTTAAAACATCGAATTCGTTGCAGTTTTAATTAAATACAATCATAAAAAATATTTGTTACTTGCTCATACACCCCTCCATCGTCTCCGCAGTCTTTATATGTTAGACATGGAGAAGCTATTAAATCTGTTCTACGTTCTGCGAATCCGGATGACTCTGTTATTGTTCTTGGAGATTTCAATTTGCCTTCAATTTCGTGGAAGTTCTTACCTGAAGAAAAATACTTTATTCCGACTAAATCAAATGATAAATGTGATGAGCTTTTTAATATTTTTTTTGATTTACATCTTTTTCAATTGTACTGTGCCAGTTGTAAGTCGTTAGAAGTAAATCAAATTAAATCTGGCAAGGCAACTAAAAACTACACGACGCGAGAAAAAGAGACAAAAATACAACCCTACATTCGTTAGAAGTTTCTAGAAACTTCTGGCAGAAGCGAATATGCCCAAGCCAAACAGGAAATAAGAAAAAAATTGTAGAGAGAGAGAACAAAAGCAGGCAAGTGAGAATGAAAAGGTCATTTTGATATCGGACAACCAGAAGGAGGACATCAGCGGCAAAAGCCACACGAGATCTCGAGGTATTTTCTTAAACATCTAACAGCAGTCACACATACAATATTGACATACTTTCAGGCATACGTCAGCAGCCACGCTTAAAATACTTCCAGGCATCCATCAGCAGCCACGCTTAAAATCCTCAAGCATCCATCAGCAGTCACAAAATTCTTAAACATCCATCAGCAGTCACACGCATCCATCAGCACTCACACGCATCCATCAACAGTGACACAAAATCTTCAAGCATCCATCAGCAGTCACACGCAAAATATTGACAAAATCTTCAAACATCCATCAGCAGCTACGCTTAAAATCCTCAAGCATCCATCAGCAGTCACAAAATTCTTAAACATCCATCAGCAGTCACACGCATCCATCAGCAGTCACACGCATCCATCAACAGTGACACAAAATCTTCAAGCATCTATCAGCAGTCACACGCATCCATCAGCAGTCCCACGCATCCATCAGCAGTCACACGCATCCATCAGCAGTCACACGCATCCATCAGCAGTCACACATCGAGATTCACACAAGTCAGGTACGAGCCTCGACGTACAACAAGACGAGTGCAGCAAACCGTGAGTAGAAACAGATGTACAATATAAGAACTATTCAACCGAGAAAGGAGACACTTTTCATTTGGTTTTTAAACCAATCGATTCAATAACTCAAATTGAAAACAGTGAAATTAATCAATTAAATAACCTAACAACATTAAGTTTTTGGTAAAAATTCTTTTTGTACGTAATGTGCAGTTCTACGAATTTTATTTAATCTCATTTTCGTCAAAGAAAAAAAAAAAAAACAACATGTAAAAATTAGCGCATAAAATAGATTTAGAAACATATAAAATGAGCTTAAAACAAGATTTAGTTCAAACAATTTTCGTCAATATGCCCTAACTGCGCATATAAAATTTTTAATAAAACAAAAGAAAGGTAGAAGATAATTGTAAATTAAGTTAAAATTAATTTAAAATAATACCAAGGAGAGTCTTTAAAAACAAATATTATTGGTTAAACAAGAAAACATGATTCAGAAATAACAAAAAAAAAAAAAATCTAAACAAAGAAAAAGGGAACTATAAAAGTTAATTATCATTATCACAGTTTACCAAAAACAAATTCACTGTAATGTAATATGTTTGTTTTTCTTGTTTAAGATAAATATTTTTCGAAAAATCCCATGTAATTAAAGGGATTACACATATACTGTTTAATCAACTTTTGATGCTAACAAAAGGTATTTTTAAATCTCAAAACTTAAGCATAATTTTTTTTGAAATTCAAATTAGAATTAACCTATTAGAATTCACATATAAATTTCAAATCAAATTAAACATGAAAAATAATTTTCGAATTTGCATTAGGTATTTTTAAATCTTAAAATTTAAGAATAATTTTTGAAATTCCAATTAGAATTAATATTAGAATTCTTATATAACTTTTAAGCCAAATTTAAACTTGAGAACGATTTCCCAACTTTGAACACTTTAAGAACTCAAGGTAAACATTACATGAGTATATACAAAAACATTGTTCGGATATGAGTCCGAAGTCAGATAGACATAGAGTACTCAGACAAATATAGACATTAAATGTTATAGGTGTAAATACTTGCAGTGGTTGTTTCTGACCAGTGCGAGAGCATAACCATAATGTAAACCCTACTTATGAAATGTAATAGAGTGTAAAAATGATCGCGGTCTCAGAACTACTAGGGAATCTTTAATATAGCGCTATAAATAGGAAACCCGGTAGGTTAAGTAGAAGGGCCAAGCAAGATTGCATAGGCTCGAGAGTGTTCCGATTGGAAAGCCAAACGTTCTGTAAGAAGGGTAATGAGTAAGCAGGCATACACCCAAATCACATGTAAAGTATTAAGACTACGGTAAGATAATAATTACTCTATGCAATAACTTTTGTAACTAGATGTACGTGAGACTATACACTTAAGTATTTAAAGCCAGTATTAAGTATTTAAAGTTATTATAAAATAAAGAGTAAACAAACTAGAATTTTTCCTTTAGTGATAATATGATTAATTCGGAAATGGCTGCATAAAAAGGCAAGGTAGGTATTCGGAAGTGAAACAAAAGCGAAATTTGGGGTAAATTATAAAAGTTTTAGGCACGATTTACCAAAGGCGAAATATTCTTAAGGAATGTTACGGGAGGGAGCCTATAGGGTTGACAACATCTAACCCCATCTTCGACGACTTGAATAATGTTTTTCTTGCCCCTAAAACCTTTTATTACAGGAAAACTACACACTGGTACACATGACTGTGTATACCTTCAACCGACTGGCACGAACACCCGCCCAAGCCCGACGAGCCATAGCCGCGCAAAAACTAAAAGAGTTACCAGTGTTGACAGCTCGGTAGAGGTACCCTCGGTTCTTTTCCTTTTTAACAATATGGTAGCATAAGGCATCCAAAGAAGGAGATAGATTTTTGAACTTTGGGATCATGACAGTTATTTGGCGCCCAACGTGGGGCCCGAAATAAAATAACAATTTGAGAGTAGTGAACAGCGATTGGATTTTAATATCGGAAGAGATTGGACAAGATGAAGGACGGTTAATCCGATAGTTGAAATTAGCCCTAGTTAGACACGAGAAGTTGTAAAGAATCAAGAACTCGTTAGCAACATGGCAGATTCAGCGTAGAAAGTAATTTCGTAAGTCTTAGTAGTCTAGATTAGACATCCTAAATGCGACGATTTTAGCAAATTTTGGCGGAATAATAGAGTAAGTCCGGTAAAGTCAGGTTAATTAACTTTATCAAGCGACTCTATTTAAACGGATGCCAGAACTAACCCGATCCGGATCTTGGAACAAACTTGAAACCACCGGATAAGATATTAGGCGTATGCTAACCCTACTCGAAAATACAGACAACATCTCAAGTCATTTGTCAAATAAAATTTTTTTTGTTTCACCAACCGAATACTTTGCCTAGTTCAGCCATCCATAACAATAATTTATTTAAATTATAAGAAAATTTTAGTTATCCAAGATTTAAAAGGAAAATTTTTATTTTTTTTCAATACTAACCCACATTACGTATCATGATGGAAGCTTCTGACCTTAATTAATCAATTTCGGGTGATTTTCCATTTTGATTTCGTCTATAATTTTTGATTATTTCTTTTGTATTTTCATATAGATTCTTTATGATTTCTGTTTATTATTTTGATTTCGATTAAAAGTTTTTTTATATTTTTGACTTTTGGGTTATCATATTGACATTAGTCTTGATTTAAATCTTTAGATATTTTTGATTTTTATTAGATTGTTTGATTTTGATTATTAGTTTGATATTAATATGAATTTTTTTTTGATTCGAGTTTGATTAATCATTCGGATTTGTGATTGGTCATTTTGATTTCGATCATTCAGTCCGATTGAGAGCGATCGGGTTGACTATTATGAATCCTTTTGATATTAATCCATCATTTCGAATTTGAACAGGCTTTCCCATAGTTATTATATTGCGTGAGTAATTTTTGATTATCATTTTTGCTAGTATATCTGCTCTTGATAATTGACGGCGATTATCAAAGTTATTTACATTTAACTTAATGTCATTCTGACTTTATCATTTTTGCTTTTTGTTTGTATTATTTTGAATTTTTACTTCTCATTATATTGATTTTATTGTCCATTATTTTGCCTTTCTATTTTTATCAGTTTGAACAGTAAGCCGGCTATCACTTTGATGGCATATTATTATTCCGGTAACTTGGATTTCGACCTATGTTAAAATAGCATTTATTCATAATTGTCATTTTCTCGATAACATAGATCGCTATTTTGATTCTTAGAGCGATTCTGAATTTGGTGATATAAGTTGTTGTTGATGTATAGTTCCGACTCATTTTGATTCTTACCGTTAATTTTAGTTCGGATTGTCGAAATTGACGTGATCAATTTGAATTACTATTCGACCATTTTTAATTTAGCATTTTGATTTGACAGTTCATTCACACTTTAGTTGGAACTAGTAAAAACAGTTCAGATTCTTAATTTCAATACCAACCCGCTTTTGCCTGCCTCATAGTGGTACACAGTATCGCGGATTGTATTTTCAGTTCAGTCCTTCAAACAATAACAAATGATCTTCGAACTCGAAGTTAAGAAGTACAAAGTTTTTCATTCTCGAGAAATTGTATCCGATTTCGGAAGTGGACTGAAACGAAAACAAAGTTTTCTTAACTAAAGTCGTAGAGGCATTAGCTTGGTATTTTAAAGCAGTAGTTCATGAATTACTGTGTCCTTTAATTTAATTTCTTATTTCATAAATTCAAAACAAATTCTGAGTTCATTAAGTCCACTAAATTTCGGATTTCATCAATTTCATCTTAGATTTTACAAATTCGAATTCCGAGACCTAAGTTACCATTTCAACAAAGTTCCAGGTCAATACCATAAAACCCAATTTTAATTTCTTTCGACAAAATTTTCATTAAATTTAAAGCGGATCCACCATTGGTGTGCCGAATTAAAAAGTTTTTTTTGTTTCGTTGTTTTGTTTTTGTTTAAATCTTTTCCGAGTTTGGAATTGTTGCCAAACAGAGGAAGAGTCAATTCCTTCGCCTTTTCATCCGATCCAGGGACGGGATTAGGGTTGGTCAATTGTGTCATTTTGTCACGAACGCACAGGGCGTTCACAGTCCGATTATTCTGTGCTGTGAGAATTCATAAGGGGGTCCGGCTTGTTCTGGCGAACCCTAGAATTCGTAAAGGTCGGGGTAATCGGGGGTTAACCTTCACTGGTTCATGTACCTATGCGTACCTTCTCCGTAGGACTTAGAAGTGTTTCTGTTAGCGATTCTCCTACATGGTCGTAACTAAGTGGTTTTGTTCTTAGTGACGTACACATGTAGAAATAATTTAACTGAAATATTTTTGAGAGAATTCTAAAGGAACACAGCTATTTTTGCGTTGGGGGTTTACCTAACATAACTTCGAGGTAAACCGAACATCCTTCGGGATATAGTTGATTTTAAATTTTAAAATCTGTTTTTATTTATTTTTCTTTTAGTAAAACCTTTGCAATATCTTCGTGCGTTTCGGTGAATTTTCAAGACCGTGGTCAAAGTTAAGTCATCGACATTTTTCAAAATCTGGTAATCCTTTAATCCGGAGATATCAACCCCACTGCCATTACCTTTTTATTTAACGATTTTTTTTTGTCATTATTGACAATTTTTTTTATTATAACCTAGTCCATATTGACTAACATAGATTCGTCATAAATTCGTTCAATAGAACAAAAATTTTTCATAACCTAGTCCATATTGACTAACATAAACTCGTCATAAATTCGTTCAATACAACAAAAAAATTTTTCATAACCTAGTCCATATTGACTAACATAAACTCGTCATAAATTCGTTCAATAGAACAAAAATTTTTCATAACCTAGTCCATATTGACTAACATAAACTCGTCATAAATTCGTTCAATAGAACAAAAATTTTTCATAACCTAGTCCATATTGACTATATATTTTTTTTCAGTTCGCCCAATTTGACGAAATATTTCCAATAACGTTGTCAATATAGACAATTATTTTTATGTAACCACGTTCATATTGACGTCTTATTTTTCAGAAACCAGATAAATCACACGAACTTAACTTTGTTGGTGAATTGAATTACAATAACTTTTAGTCGATTTCATTTCGTAAACATTTTTCACAAATCGATTTTCAAATCCTTAATCATTCCAATTGGCTTCCGAAATAAAATTTTGGGATTCCGTTAAGTAGTTTGGAAAAGCTCAAGAACAGTCTTGCTTTGATTTTAAAAGATAGTACAACTCTTCAATTTCTGAAAACATTTATCAAAAACCCACCTTGACTATCTCAGCGTTAGCCTAGAGCTAGAACAATTTTAGAATATTTTTGTCATCGGTTATGGTAAAAACCCGAAGTGGGTTAGAAACAAAAACCATGGAAGCAGGAAATACCACTATTGTAACAACGACTTCAACAGCAGATCAAACCGTTATGACGACCGCACAAGTACAGAATTCACCGGTAGGAAATCCAGTGGCAGAACAAATACCACCACGAGGAGCAAGTAATATTACAGTCGCAGGAAACAATCAGGACACGACGATTCGAGAAGCATTAGATGAGTCAGGGAGTAGCGGAGGCAATTCATCAGCAAACACAACCATTCCGTCACCCGAATATAGTAGTTTAACCGCGAGGGAAATAAGACAGGAATTTCGTCCACCGATATTGAATCCATCATTCAGAGATGCACAACGCCAAGAACAGGAAAGGGCAAACACCGGATTGAGACAGTTGGAGGTGATGCGTGCAGTTGAAGCCAGAGTAGAAGCATTAGTACAAGCTACCCTAAGTGCGATGTCACAGCAGGGGGGTATGAATCATCGGGTAATTTCAACTCAACAAAGAATGCAGGCACCGCAGAATGCACAACCGTCAGTTCAACGGGCAGTACCACATCAAGCTTCACCAGCACTTCAAGCTCAGCGATGGACTACATCTCAACAACTTCGGGATAACAACTATGGTAGAAATATAAACGATGCACATCATAGCATGTTTAACCAACAAATAAATCCAGGTTACAACCAAAACATACCGATGACCCAACACGTACCAAGATTCAATGTTCCACCACCCCAAGTCAACCAACAACAAGTACCGTGGGTCAACAATTGTCCAGCTCAAGGTAGGCAACCACAGAACCTTCCCTACCAAAACAATCCAGCTTTTGACTCTTCTCGAAGAATTGATAAGTGGGGGCTGAAGTTTGATGGAACCCCAAAAACTCCAAGCGTGGAGGACTTTGTATTCAGAGTAGAGACGCTTCAATCAGATTTTTTATGTCCTTGGGAAGATGTTATTCGCAATTTCCATCATTTTCTTAGTGGATCAGCCCTCGATTGTTTATGGGACCACAGGAGGATGAACAACAATATTAGTGACTGGCCGACTCTGAAAAATGCTTTGGTGAAATATTTTCATAGGTACGAAAGCGACTTTGATATACAACGTAAAATTTTAGATCGACGTCAACAAAACAATGAACCATTTGACGATTTCTGCAATGCGGTGATACACTTGAGGAATCAACAGACAAACCGTAAGACCGTTTGGTTTAGCTCATTTTCGAACTGAAGGAAGGCGAGCGGAAAATATGCTCAACAACCAAAGATATGTTAACGCTAGGTATCAAGCGAAACAAATTAGCGAGATTGAACTGGATTTACCGGGAGAGGGAACGCCTTTGGAAACGCATGCAGTCACTGAAAAGCGAAGATTAGTCTGCTGGAATTGTAAGGAAGAGGGTCATACTTTCATGGATTGTTCGTCGGAACGAAGAAGACTATTTTGTTACAAATGCGGTTACGACAACACAGTTACCCCAAGATGTCCAGTATGCCAGGGAAACCGGGGAGCGAACGGATCTCGTGCAGGGTTGGAGGCCCGTTCCAAGAAGATCGCAACCCAACACCAACTACCGAAACAGCAATAAATATCAAAGAGGCGACAGATACTTTCACCGATGTGCCAGCAATATCAAATATTTCAGCTTCAACTGATTTAAATGCATCAGTTGAGAAAAACTTAAACCAGAAAATAGCCATTTTACCAAAACCAAAACTGGAGATGATTCCAACAAATACCTCAACTGTTGAGATTCCAGTGAGAAAACCTTGGCATGTAAGAATGCGTGAATATGAGGAGACTAGAAATAGGATATTTGGGAGAATATCGGAAAAAATTAACAAAACCAGACAACGCTACGATAAAAGAAAACAACTCCGTAAAGAAATCGCCTCAGCTAACTTAACCGAGGGAGAAGATGCTCAAATATACACCACCATTGCGATAAATGGAACCTCAATACAAGGTTTGCTAGACAGTGGAGCAACCGTCTCTTGCCTAGGCGAAGGGTGTTTAGAGTTTGTAGAAAAGGCCAAATTGATTATTCATCCGTATAGATCCACAATAAGTACCGCTGATGGTAGGGCGAACAGTATTGTCGGTCGCGTTAGATCTTTGATTAATTTTAACGGCATTTCGGCGAATATCGATTTTTATTTAGTTCCGTCATTGAAGCACAAACTTTTTCTCGGTGTCGATTTTATGAAAATTTTCAAGCTCATACGTTTAGAAGTAAATGGTTTAGTAACAACCGAACAGTTATGTGAAGATTCTGCGAATATGTTTCCTCGCATGCATCAGCTCGACGACAAACAACAAAACGTTTTAGATAAGGTTATTCAGAACTTCCCATGTTTCACCCGTAAAGGTTTAGGAAAGACCAGTTTAGAGAGTCATGTCATTGATACAGGCACAGCGGTCCCGGTAAAAGAAAGACACTATCCAGTGTCGCCAGCAGTTCAGAAGCTAATGTACGCGGAACTTGATAGAATGATTTCGCTGGGAGTCATTGAACCGAGTGAGAGCCCCTGGAATAATAGAATTTCTTTCGTCCAAAAAGGAGAGAAGGTTCGATTATGCCTGGATGCTCGTCGACTCAATGACGTCACAGTGAAGGATGCTTATCCACTTCCACATATTGAAGGGCTTCTGAGTCGTTTGGGAGACACGCATTTTATTTCAAGTATCGACTTGAAAGACGCTTTTTGGCAAATACCGCTGGCCGAGTCAAGCCGCGAAAAAACTGCTTTCACGGTGCCTGGAAGACCCTTGTACCAATTTACGGTTATGCCATTTGGGTTATGCAATGCAGCCCAAAGGCTATGCCGGCTAATGGACAAGGTGATTCCAGGACGAATGCGAGATAATGTGTTCGTTTATCTTGACGACCTGCTAGTGGTATCTCCCAATTTCGTAGATCATGTCGAACGCTTGAAAGAAGTGGCACAATGTCTTAATAATGCCGGATTGACTATAAATGTGAATAAGTCTAAGTTCTGTTGTCAAGAACTGAAGTATTTAGGGTACATTGTGGGGGGAGGTTCAGTAAAACCCGATCCAGACAGGATACAAGCCATCATGAATATGACCTATCCCCAGACGCTTAAACAGGTACGTAGTTTCCTAGGGACCACTGGTTGGTACCGACGATTCATCCACGATTACGCCACCATCACGGCACCTATCTGCGAAACTTTGAAGAAACGACTTAAATTTCAGTTCTCGGAACCAGCGAAAGTAGCTTTTGACCATTTAAAATCCTGTTTGATTTCAACACCAGTGTTAACACACCCAAACTTTGAAAAATGCTTTTACGTTCAATGTGACGCTTCCGACGTGGGAATAGGGGCAGTGCTCTTTCAAGAAGCAGACGAAGGGGGAGAACACCCGATAGCTTATTTTTCTAAAAAGTTAACGTCGGCACAGAAAAATTATTCAGTTACCGAGCGAGAGTGCTTAGCGGTAGTTTCAGCCATTAAACGGTTCAGACCTTATATAGAACTAATGAATTTTGTAGTGATTACCGATCACTCTAGCCTTAAGTGGCTAATGTCACAGAAAGACTTGAGTGGACGATTAGCTCGGTGGAGTCTTCAACTCCAAAGTTTTAGCTTTGAGATTAGACATAGAAAAGCAACACAAAATGTCGTGCCGGACACGCTGTCACGTTATGCTTTGGATAGTATCGAAGGTGAACAGTTAATTGACTTGAATAGTGATGAATTCCAATCGGAGGACTATCTTGCGTTGATCGAAACCGTGCGAAACGAGAAGTCAAGTTTACCCGACATTCGCGTTATTGACAATTTCGTGTATAAGCGAACAAATTACTATAACGGGGACATTCTGCAGGAAGACCACTCCTGGAAATTGTGGGTACCGACTACCTTAACCGAAACCTTAATTAAAAACGCGCACGAACCACCAAAAGTCGCACACGGCGGAATAGGCAAAACGATTCGGAGAATTCGCGAATATATGTATTGGCCGCACATGAATATACAGATCAGAAATTTTATTAATAAATGCGAAACGTGTAAGGAATCCAAACCTTCCAACCTAGTACTAAGACCACCTATGGGTAAAGAAGTAGATGCATCTCGACCTTTTCAGCGGATCCATATCGATTTTCTCGGCCCATACGTACGCTCGAAAAGAGGTAATTGTTTCATTTTTATTGTTCTGGATTACGTTACGAAGTTTGTTTTATTGAAAGCCATGACAAAGGCTACGTCTAAAAATGTCATTGATTTCCTAATTCGCGAAGTTTTCTACAAATTCGGTTGCCCTGAGACTATTGTGTCAGATAACGGTAAACAATTTATAAGCAACGAATTCAAAGACTTAATTGACAGTTTTGGTATCAGCCACTTACGGACCGCTATTTACGCTCCGCAAGCGAACGCGTCAGAACGAGTGAATCAATCGATTTTAGCTGCGATACGTTCTTATCTAGATTCCAACCAACAAGAATGGGATCTGCACTTATGCGAGATCGAGTGCGCACTGAGATAATCAATTCACACTGCAATTGGGGTAACACCATACTTCGCTCTGTTCGGTAATAACATGATAACACACGCGGCCACGTACAAACTAGCTAGACGACTAAGCTTGATGGAAGATCCAGAAAACCGTTTCGAAAACCGACATGAATTTTTAGAAATAGTGCGGTCTGACATCAGAGAAAATTTACATAAAGCGTATGAAACGAATGCCAAGAAATATAATATTAGGTGCCGCCTATCCAAGTTTAAAGTAGGACAGGAAATATTCCGCAGAAACTTCCAACTATCAGACTTCGCCAAACAAATCTCCGCTAAATTATGTCGAAAATTCATAAAAGGCCGGATAGCCAAAATCGTGGGAAACTGCCTATACGAGGTAGAGAATTTGCAAGGGAAACCCATCGGAGTATTCCACGCCAAGGACCTAAAAGCGTAACAGTACGTTTGCAAATACCCTTTATCATATTAGCAAATCGTATTTGCTAATATGATAAACGAATTCCCACTACGTAAGAGGGTGTGTACTGTGCCAGTTGTAAGTCGTTAGAAGTAAATCAAATTAAATCTGGCAAGGCAACTAAAAACTACACGACGCGAGAAAAAGAGACAAAAATACAACCCTACATTCGTTAGAAGTTTCTAGAAACTTCTGACAGAAGCGAATATGCCCAAGCCAAACAGGAAATAAGAAAAAAATTGTAGAGAGAGAGAACAAAAGCAGGCAAGTGAGAATGAAAAGGTCATTTTGATATCGGACAACCAGAAGGAGGACATCAGCGGCAAAAGCCACACGAGATCTCGAGGTATTTTCTTAAACATCTAACAGCAGTCACACATACAATATTGACATACTTTCAGGCATACGTCAGCAGCCACGCTTAAAATACTTCCAGGCATCCATCAGCAGCCACGCTTAAAATCCTCAAGCATCCATCAGCAGTCACAAAATTCTTAAACATCAATCAGCAGTCACACGCATCCATCAGCACTCACACGCATCCATCAACAGTGACACAAAATCTTCAAGCATCCATCAGCAGTCACACGCAAAATATTGACAAAATCTTCAAACATCCATCAGCAACTACGCTTAAAATCCTCAAGCATCCATCAACAGTCACAAAATTCTTAAACATCCATCAGCAGTCACACGCATCCATCAGCAGTCACACGCATCCATCAACAGTGACACAAATTTTTCAAGCATCTATCAGCAGTCACACGCATCCATCAGCAGTCACACGCATCCATCAGCAGTCCCACGCATCCATCAGCAGTCACACGCATCCATCCAGCAGTCACACATCGAGATTCACACAAGTCAGGTACGAGCCTCGACGTACAACAAGACGAGTGCAGCAAACCGTGAGTAGAAACAGATGTACAATATAAGAACTATTCAACCGAGAAAGGAGACACTTTTCATTTGGTTTTTAAACCAATCGATTCAATAACTCAAATTGAAAACAGTGAAATTAATCAATTAAATAACCTAACAACATTAAGTTTTTGGTATAAATTCTTTTTGTACGTAATATGCAGTTCTACGAATTTTATTTAATCTCATTTTCGTCAAAGAAAAAAAAAAAAAAAACAACATGTAAAAATTAGCGCATAAAATAGATTTAGAAACATATAAAATGAGCTTAAAACAAGATTTAGTTCAAACAATTTTCGTCAATATGCCCTAACTGCGCATATAAAATTTTTAATAAAACAAAAGAAAGGTAGAAGATAATTGTAAATTAAGTTAAAATTAATTTAAAATAATACCAAGGAGAGTCTTTAAAAACAAATATTATTGGTTAAACAAGAAAACATGATTCAGAAATAACAAAAAAAAAAAAAAATCTAAACAAAGAAAAAGGGAACTATAAAAGTTAATTATCATTATCACAGTTTACCAAAAACAAATTCACTGTAATGTAATATGTTTGTTTTTCTTGTTTAAGATAAATATTTTTCGAAAAATCCCATGTAATTAAAGGGATTACACATATACTGTTTAATCAACTTTTGATGCTAACAAAAGGTATTTTTAAATCTCAAAACTTAAGCATAATTTTTTTTTTGAAATTCAAATTAGAATTAACCTATTAGAATTCACATATAAATTTCAAATCAAATTAAACATGAAAAATAATTTTCGAATTTGCATTAGGTATTTTTAAATCTTAAAATTTAAGAATAATTTTTGAAATTCCAATTAGAATTAATATTAGAATTCTTATATAACTTTTAAGCCAAATTTAAACTTGAGAACGATTTCCCAACTTTGAACACTTTAAGAACTCAAGGTAAACATTACATGAGTATATACAAAAACATTGTTCGGATATGAGTCCGAAGTCAGATAGACATAGAGTACTCAGACAAATATAGACATTAAATGTTATAGGTGTAAATACTTGCAGTGGTTGTTTCTGACCAGTGCGAGAGCATAACCATAATGTAAACCCTACTTATGAAATGTAATAGAGTGTAAAAATGATCGCGGTCTCAGAACTACTAGGGAATCTTTAATATAGTGCTATAAATAGGAAACCCGGTAGGTTAAGTAGAAGGGCCAAGCAAGATTGCATAGGCTCGAGAGTGTTCCGATTGGAAAGCCAAACGTTCTGTAAGAAGGGTAATGAGTAAGCAGGCATACACCCAAATCACATGTAAAGTATTAAAACTACGGTAAGATAATAATTACTCTATGCAATAACTTTTGTAACTAGATGTACGTGAGACTATACACTTAAGTATTTAAAGCCAGTATTAAGTATTTAAAGTTATTATAAAATAAAGAGTAAACAAACTAGAATTTTTCCTTTAGTGATAATATGATTAATTCGGAAATGGCTGCATAAAAAGGCAAGGTAGGTATTCGGAAGTGAAACAAAAGCGAAATTTGGGGTAAATTATAAAAGTTTTAGGCACGATTTACCAAAGGCGAAATATTCTTAAGGAATGTTACGGGAGGGAGCCTATAGGGTTGACAACATCTAACCCCATCTTCGACGACTTGAATAATGTTTTTCTTGCCCCTAAAACCTTTTATTACAGGCAAACTACACACAGGTACACATGACTGTGTATACCTTCAACCGACTGGCACGAATACCCGCCCAAGCCCGACGAGCCATAGCCGCGCAAAAACTAAAAGAGTTACCAGTGTTGACAGCTCGGTAGAGGTACCCTCGGTTCTTTTCCTTTTTAACAATATGGTAGCATAATGCATCCAAAGAAGGAGATAGATTTTTGAACTTTGGGATCATGACACAATTAAATGGAATTCTTAATGATCATTCAAAATTTTTGGATTTAATATTTGTTAATGAAGTTACTGAATGTTTTACGAAGCGATCAAACTCTATTTCTATTCCTGAAGATGGATATCACCCTACTATTGAAGTAAATATATCCATTCCTTCTGGACTTGTAGACACACCTAAAAAAGTGTTAAAGTTTTTTGTTTCGCTCAAACGAATTACTCTATGTTTAATGAACTTATAAATAATACAAACTGGCATGATTTTTATTATCGTTATCTACTGGTACCACTCGTGCCATTGGTCAAATGACTGAAGCTTTCTATAACAAGATGTATTCTTTTATTGAGTCATGTGTTCCTAAAAAATTTGTTGAATGCACACGGCATCCCTGGCTAGTGGGCAGGGCAAAAGCAACATTGTTTTGTTAAGGTGCTATTACACGATGTGTTTTTTACATATGTACTGTCACTTTTTTTATCCATATGAAATTCCTCATGTCTGTCAAAATTGTCTTTTACATACGATTCATAATTTTTGCTATCACACGTGCATATGTATTTCCGTATGACATAACCTCTAAATGTAAACAACAGCTGATTTAATTTGTGAATTTACAAAAATTTATTGTTAAAAAAAAGTTTTATATTTTTTAATTGTTAATTAATATTAAACAATTTATTATTCTTTCAATATTAATCTTTATAATTTACTCTGTTTTTCTTTCGCCACAAGCAGTGTTGTATTTTCACATGTTTGTCATACAAAAATAGAACCTGCTCTAATTGAAAAATATACATGTGACTTTCCTCATGTATTGTACATAAACAATGTTTCATATGTATCACACGATGTGTACAACTTTTGTTGTGGGAAAATTTGACAGTACATATGTAAAAAACACATCATATAATAGCACCTTTAAAAGGGGACAAGTCTTATATATGTGTAAGGGCTGGCAGCACTGACTGTCGAAAAAGATTTTTCTCTTGTCATTCTGTTTCTGTATGTCGAATTAAAGTGTTCTATGGCAAGTTGTGATTTAAATTATAAGATAAATAAATTGATTGGATAAAAGAAACAATATTGACTTTATTTTATTTATTGTTGCCAAAGTGGTAAAATACCAATAGGTTATGGACCCAGTCACCATATGACAATAAATAAATAAAATAAGAGGAAATTGGGAAAAACTCCGCGTCCATATTAAAGTGTGTGAGTGTGTGTACAGCATTAACGGTTGTTAATTTTTTTTTACGCTAAAATAACGGTTGTTATTTTTTTTATTGTCTCGCTTGGCGACGAACGCAAGCTGAACGTTGCAATTCATACAGGAAAACGCTTGTTTAAAAATGGAAAAAACAAAGAGAAATATAAAACCGTTTGATGGTGAAAAATATTCGATTTGGAAATTTCGTGTTCGAGCCCTTTTGGCTGAAATGAATGTTCTACAAGTCATCGATGATGAAATGCCGGAGGAAGTTACCAATTTGTGGTTGAAAAAGGAGAGAAGTGCAGAAAGCATAATAATTGAATTTCTGAGTGACTCATTTCTTGGCTTTGCAAATGACAAAAGTACCGCAAAGCAAATTTTTGCTAATTTAGATGCCATTTATGAGCGAAAGAGTCTGGCATCGCAGCTTTCTGTTCGAAAACAACTATTGTCGCTGAAACATCAAATTGGATCTCCACTTTTAAATCACTTCAACGTATTTGATGATTTGATAACCGAGCTGTTTGCGTCTGGTGCAAAATTAGACGAAATTGATAAGGTATCGCATTTGTTATTAACGCTACCGTCCTGGAGTTATAACAGCACTTGAAACACTGTCCGAGGATAATTTGACATTGGTGTTCGTTAAAAATCGTTTGCTTGACCATGAAATTAAATTAAAAAGTGCCAGCAAAGACACAAGTCTAAAAGTGTTGCAAGCCATGAACAATAATGGGCAAAATGAAAACAAAATAAAAACATTCAATTTCAAAGATAAGAAGAAGCACAAGTTTTTCAAAACCAATTTCAGGGCTAAACCCAAATGTCATTATTGTGGTAAAGCGGGCCATTCATTCTTAAAAATAAACAACGACTAAATAACGAAAACAACGAAAATGTTAAACAAGCGCAAATGGTAGTTGTAAAGGAACAAAAATGTTTCGCGTTTATGATGAATCGTAACACAAGCATTCCGAACAAGGGTGATGTATTGTTTATTTTGGATTCTAGAGCTACCGACCATGTGATCAATGACAAGAATCTATTCACCGATTATATCGATCTGGAATCGCCAATGGAGATTGCAAAAGGCATTGTGAGACTCCGCTATTTTCAACAGCAGATTACCCTGGAAGATGTTCTGTTTTGTGACGAAGTTCCTCATAATTTGCTATCCATTGGAAAGATGCAAGATGCTGGTATGACCATTGTGTTTGGTCCAGGAGGTGTAAAGGTAAAGCAGGATGAGTACAACATTTTCGAAGGTAATTATATTGAGAATGTACCTACTGTGAAATTTACATTATGCCGTAGGGCCTTAGTTGCAAATAGGAAAGTTTTTAATGATTATCAATTGTGGCATGAGAGATTAGGGCACATGAGTAAAGGCAAGTTTTTAGAAATAAAACAAAAGAATATGTTTGAGGATATTGATCTATTAAGGAATGTGCAGTTGAATAGTGATTTATGTGAGGCTTGTATAAATGGAAAACAGGCTAGACTGCCATTTGAGAAGATTAAAGACAAAGATTATATTAAAAGGCCTTTATTTGTTATTCACTCTGATGTTTGTGGTCCAATAACACCTTCGACTATTGATGGGAAGAACTATTATGTTATATTTGTGGATCAATATACACATTATTGTGTAACTTATTTGCTTACCCACAAGTCTGATGTTTTTGGTTTTCAGAGATTTTGTAGCGAAGGGTGAGGCACATTTTAACCTAAAAGTTGTCAATTTATATATTGACAATGGTCGAGAGTATTTGTCAAATGAGATGCGTGAATATTGTGTTGAAAAAGCATCACTTATCATCTTACGGTTCCACATACTCCACAATTGAATGGTGTTTCTGAACGAATGATCAGAACTATAACCGAGAAAGCTCGTTCCATGGTTATTCACGCAAAATTGAATAAAATATTTTGGGGTGAAGCTGTTCTGACAGCAACATATTTGGTAAATAAGACCCAAGTAATGCGTTGCGAAAAAGTGGTAAAACACCATTTGAAACGTAGCATGATAAGAAGCCAAATTTGAAATATTTAAAGGTATTTGGTTCAACAGTATATGTCCATAATAAGATAAGGAAAAGAAAATTTGATGATAATTCATTGAAAGGTATACTTGTTCGTTATGAACCAAATGGTTATAAATTGTGGTGTGTGGAATCGAAGAAGTTTATTGTGGCAAGAGATGTTATTGTGGATGAAACAAATATGGTAAATTCTAGAGCTGTGGATAAAGGCGAGGTACAAGTAAAAGACTCTGAGTTTCAGAATGAAAGTATGAAACAAAACGAAAATGTACAGGCTGATTTCCAGGCTGATAATATGAAAGACATACAGGCCGATTTCCGGAATGAGAGTACGGATGAAAGGGAGTCTATATTCCCGGATGAGAGTAAGAATGGGGTACAATGTAATTTCCCGAATGAAAGTACGGAAAATGTACAATCTAAGATCATGGATGGAAATATTATTTCTGATGAATTGTTATCAGATATACAGCCTAGTGAAACCACAATAACTGATATGGTTGATCCATTGTATGATACGCCATCAAATGAAGAAAGTCGAAAAAGTGAAAGGTTAAAAGATAGACCATATAAATCATATCGATTCTTAAACAGTTGCATTATGACTGCACATACTTTCTTTAGCAGCATCCCCAATTCATTTGATGAAATTAGGAACAGAAGTGACAGTTTACACTGGGAGGAGGCTATAAATGAGGAACTAAATTCTCACCTTCTTAATGAAACTTGGTATCTTGTTCAAAAACCTGAAAATAAGAATATAGTCGATTGTAAATGGGTATTTACAATTAAGAATAATGAATTTGGTAACCCAATTAAATATAAGGCAAGGCTTGTTGCTCGTGGGTTTAGCCAAGAATATTTAGTTGACTATGACGAAACATTTGCACCAGTTGCAAGAATTTCTAGTTTTCGATTAATTTTGGCTATTTCGAACCAATATAACTTAAAAGTTCACCATATGGATGTAAAAACTGCATTCCTAAATGGCAAATTAAAGGAGGAAATCTATATGACAGTTCCTCAGGGTTTATTTGGTGGTAAGGACAAAGTTTGCAAGTTAAATAAAGCTATTTATGGGCTTAAGCAGGCTGCTAGATGTTGGTTCGAAGTATTTGAGCAGTCATTAAAAGATATTGGTTTTATGAATTCACCTGTAGATCGTTGTATCTCTATTCTTGATAAGGGTGATATTTTGAAAAATATATATGTACTGTTGTACGTTGATGATTTAGTAGTAGCGACAAAGAATATTGATAGCATGACCAAATTTAAATCTTTTTTGATGGGAAAGTTTCGAATGAGAGACTTATTACAAAGTCGTCATTTTACTGGAATCAAAATAGATAGACACGATAATCAGTTGGTTTTAAGTCAATCTGCTTACATAAATAATGTTTTAGGAAAATTTGGGATGAATGAGTGTAAGTCAGTGAGTACTCCACTTCCAAGTAAACTTAACTTTGAAGCTTTAAATTCGGACGAGAAATGTGATGCACCTTGTCGCAACTTAATAGGCTGTTTAATGTATATAATGTTATGTACACGACCAGACCTGAGCACAGGATTTAATATTTTGAGTAGATATACCAATAAGAATAATGCAGAACTATGGCAGTGTTTGAAAAGGGTTCTGAGGTATCTAAAGGGTACTGTTGATTAGAAGTTAACTTTCGTACGTAATTTAAACTATGAAAATATTTTTATTGGGTATGTTGATTCTGATTGGGCTGGATGTGAAATTGACAGAAAAAGTACTACTGGGTATATGTTTAAAATTTTCGAGTCATGTTTAATAAGCTGGAGCACGAAAAGACAAAATTCAGTTGCAGCTTCTTCTACAGAAGCAGAATATATGGCATTGTTTGAAGCCGTTAGGGAAGCAATATGGTTAAAATCATTTTCGAGAGGCATAAAATTTGAATGCAATGAACCGATTAAGATACTGGAGGATAATCAGGGTTGAATTAGTATAGTTAGTAATGCCTCATGTCACAAAAGATCAAAACATATTGATATTAAATATCATTTCTCAAGAGAACAGGTAGAAAATAAATTAATTTCTATTGAGTATATTTCTACAGATAATCAGTTGGCTGACATTCTGACGAAGCCGTTGCATGTGGCCAGATTTATGAGCTTGAGAAGTCAAATGGGTCTTACTGAATAAAAGTAAGGCAATTCAACTGCATATATATTTTATTAACAAAAATTTTAAATTTGGAATTAATGTTACCTTTATTTTATATTATATGTTTAAGATAACGATGGTCTGATTGGGTTTTTCTGGGTTTCCCCAATCCTTGCAACAAATGTTGGACTATAGAATGTACTTCCCCAGATGACACAACTTGTCATGGACATGAGTGTTTTGTATTGAAGTGTACTTTTATTTTTACGTTTTTAAGTTTTTTTTTTTTGATCAATCAATGTTTCTTTTGAGGAGGTGTGTTGAATGCACATGGCATCCCTGGCTAGTGTGCAGGGCAAAAGCAACATTGTTTTGTTAAAATGGGACAAGTCTTATATATGTGTAAGGGATGGCAGCACTGACTGTCGAAAAGGATTTTTCTCTTGACATTCTGTTTCTGTATGTCGAATTAAAGTGTTCTATGGCAAGTTGTGATTTAAATTATAAGATAAATAAATTGATTGGATAAAAGAAACAATATTGACTTTATTTTATTTATTGTTGTCAAAGTGGTAAAATACCAATAAAATTTTTGAAAAACCTTTCTGGACCGCCTTGGAATACTAGGAAACTGGCTAGTGTCAAGAATAAAAAAAATAAATATTACAAAAAATATAAGAAAACTGGATCTCTTGTTGATCATGGAAAATACTCCATTTGTCGTGCCGAATATAATACTCTGAATAATTCATGTTATTTAAACTATTTGAACAAAATGAAAAATAATTTTAAACGAAATCCGAAGTCATTCTACAAATTTGTTAACTCTAAGAGAAAAACTAAGGGCTATCCTGCTATTATGAAATTTCTACATAATGAATCCTGTGATGATACTATTGTATGCAATTTATTTGCTGACTTCTTCTCTACTACTTACTCCGATGCAACTTTTGATGATTCTAATGTCTGCTCATATTCACTGACTGCTACTCAAATTATATCCATTCCTTCTCTTGCTATATCTGTGGTTTCTAATGAATTGAAAAAACTTAAATTTTCCTGCAACAGTGGTCCAGATAAAATTCCATCCTGTATTTTAATAAAATGTGCTGATGTTTTAGCTGTACCATTAATACTTATGTTTAATATCTCAATTAAATACGGTTATTTTCCCATTATGTGGAAGGATTCATTCATTATTCCGCTATTCATATCTGGTAACAAGGCTGATATTACTAATTATCGTGGAATTGCTAAATTTGAAAAAATTATAACGGATTATCTATGCCATCAAGTAAATACGTTAATTTCTCCTTTCCAACATGGTTTCCAAAAAAGATGTTCAACCTCTACAAATCTATTACAATTTACTACAATTGTCAACCGTGGTTTTCTTGAACGCGAACAAACAGATGCAATTAATACTGACTTCAGCAAGGCTTTTGATAAAGTCAATCATAAGCTTCTTCTTAAGAAATTACATATGATGGGATTTTCAAATCTTTGCGCAAAGTGGATATATTCTTATTTAACCAATAGAACACAAAAAGTATGTTTTAAAAATGTTACTTCAAAGCCGATAGATGTAATGCCGGGAGTACCACAAGACAGCCATCTTGGACCGCTTCTTTTTTTTTCTTTGTTTATAAACGATCTTCCGAATGTTATTCGTTTTTCAAACATCTTGATGTATGCGGATGATGTCAAAATTTTCTTCTGTTATAATCAACACTCTGATCATGTTTTTCTCCAAAATGATTTGAATTCATTTTATTCTTGGTGTAATTTAAATTTAATGGAGCTAAACCTTAAAAAGTGTAAACATATGCGTTTCGTCAGAAAGAGGCCGATATCTGTCAACTATGTGCTGGGTGATTATTGTCTCGATAAAGAAGATAACTTTATAGATCTTGGTGTTTTATTGGATCATAAACTGACCTTTGTTCCTCATATAACAATTACTGTCAACAAAGCCAGAGGTGTACTTGGTTTCATAAAACGTTGGGCTAAAGAGTTTAATGATCCCTATGTCACCAAAATTTTATACACGTCACTTGTAAGACCTATCCTGGAATATGCTTCTATAATTTGGGACCCAATCAACCAAATTCATGCCGACAGTCTGGAATCTGTGCAGAAACAATTCCTTTTGTTTTGTCTTCGGAGTTTAAACTTCAATCCAAGTAATCTTCCATCCTATACCAGCAGACTTGCCCTTATTAAGCTACCAACTTTTAAAAGCCGGATAACTATGCTTAATGTTTCATTTCTTCTTAATATAATTAATGGTGATGTTTGTTCCGGTTTTTTGATTAACAATATATCATTCAACATTCCTAAACGACCAACACGTTACTTCTCACCTTTATCTGTACAGTTCTACAGAGCTAATTATGCAAATGCAGACCCTCTCAGGAGAATGTGTATTCAATTTAATGAACTTTATAGATTTATTGATTTCTCATTAAATACTAATCTAATTAAAAGTAAAATAATATGCTTTCTAAGTTCATGAATATCTATGTACTAAAATTAATTTTAAAATGTTTTTCTTTGTAAATAGTCTGTAAGGATTAATTCCATAAACCAATATACGAATAAATAAAAAAAAAATATTTTTTCAATTAAATATTCTTCCTTTATTTACATATTTTAACAAATTTTGATATTTACATATGAGATCTTATCTTAACATAGATATTGCAACAAATAATATATAGGATCTAAAGACATTAAATAGTTTTTATTTTATTTTTTAATGATTTTTAAAGGAAAATGGGAGGGAAAAAACCTTTATATGATTTAATAAATTCAAATACTATCTGAAAATATTTATATGCTTATAGAAGGTTTATTAGAAATAATAGACCTCTATAAGTATATAATTTTCAATTTGGTGATTTCTTTTTAATATTACGTTACTTCTCTACATTCTCTTATCAGTGGGTAAGAGGAATTTTCAATTTTGGCAAAATAATTGTTGTTAATCCTTGTTATGAAATCGATAATTTTTTCATAACCTGTTTCTTCATGAAGAAGATTTGTAGGATACCTCCAGGGCTTTTTATTTATCATTTTAAGACATTTGTTTTGTATAATTTGTAAGCGTTTTAGGTGGCAGTTGGCAGCGTCACTCCAAATAGGACACGCGTATGTTAATATCGGCCTTATAACACTTTTGAAGAGTAGATTTTTGTTTTTGGGGTTTAGAAATGACCTTCTATTTAGTAGTGGCCATAATGCTTTAAATGATTTTATAGCTTTTTGGCACGTAGCCATAATATGTTGTTTAAATGTAAGCTTTTTGTCCAAGACAACTCCGAGATATTTGACCTCGTTAAGTACATTTATGGTATTATTTCCAATAAAGAGATGACGGCTTGGCAGTCTTTTGGGAGATTTGTTGAATGGAAAAATTATTGCTTGGGTCTTGTTTGGATTAATTTTGATTTTCCATTTGTGAAAATATTTACTGCTATTTACAAGTCCCTTTTCCATTTTCTTCAGGAGTGCGCTTGTAAGTTTGTTTGAAGAAATTAACGCAGTATCATCTGCGTAATAAGCAATTTTCATATATTTCGGGACTTTAAAATCGGATGTATATATCGAGTAAAGCAATGGCGACAAGACAGATCCTTGAGGTAACCCTGTGGTAATGGTTTTTGGAGATGATGTTTCATTATTAATCGCAACTTTAAAGTTTCTGCCGTGAATGATATCTGAAATAAGTTTGCATAAATATTTTGGTATATTTGCATCAAGAAGTTTAAATAAGAGGCCATTATGCCAAACGGTGTCAAACGCTTTTTCAATATCTAACAATATTAGACCCGTTGAACGTTTATTGTTTTTATTTGTGGTTATTTGATTTTTAATTCTGTTTATTTGGTGCGTAGTGCTATGCCCTTTTTTAAATCCAAATTGTTCTTTGGCAACAATAGAATTGGTCGTTACAAATTCACTAAGACGAGAATGTAGTATTTTTTCAAATATTTTACCTAAGTTACTTAATAGACTAATAGGTCTGTAGCTGTTTGGGTTATTTTTTGGCTTACTAGGTTTGTTTATGGCTATAACCTTAGCATTTTTGAAATGGTTTGGGAAATAGTTGAGTTTGATGCAGCTGTTAAATATTAAAACCAGTAATTTTAGAGCTTTGAGTGGTAGTTTCTTTAAGAGCAGGTTGGGAACATTGTCAAAACCAGGAGATTTTGAGGGTTTTATTGATGAGACAATATTCATTACTTGTTCAAGAGATGTATAACTTGCAGATTCAGAACTGGGATTTTCCTTCTTAAAATTATTTACTGTTGTATTTATTAGTGTATCTGCCGAGTGGTTATAGTTCGAAGTGAGGTTATTTGCTTGGACAAATGTATTTTCCAGGACTTCAGCCTTGTCCTTATCAGATGTTATTTTTTTATTTCCAACTTTAAAGTGAGCGATTTGATTTTTTCCTTTTCCTCGCAAGTTCCTGCTTATTTTCCAAAATGATTTATCACCTGGTTTTAAATTGGATAATAATTGAGACCATTTCTTATTGCGCTCCGAATTAATACTTTTATCAATCATGTTACTTAGAAACTTAGTACATTGATTATAAAAAGTTTGCTCGGCTATATTTGAAGATCGTTGGCTTTTTCTTTTAAAGCTTCTTCTTAGTTTAATATATTTTACAGTACTTTCTGGTAATGTGTAATTATTTTGTTGAGTTATTTTAGGTGTGGACACATCCCTTGCTTCGAAAACTACATTTATAAATTTTTGGATTTCCTGATCAATAACTACCTTGGTATTGTATATATCCGAATATAACGTGATTTTATTGTCTAAAAAATTCATAAAAATGTTCCAGTTGGTTGCACTGTAATCATAATAATTGAGGTCAACCTGCAAGGCCGTTGATCTTTTAAGTGTACATATAATAGGGCGATGGTCTGATGGTATTTCGTAATCCATTGTTTTTACGTCTATATCTAAAGCTGAATTGCTTAAAATAATATCGACTGTGGATGCTTCGCGATTGTGTTGATGGGGGAATAGGGTTGGTCTATTAGGGTAGTGAATGAAAAAATTGCTCGATTGCTGTAGGTTGTTGAGTGCAATTCCTGCAGTATTATTTGAACGGCAATTCCAAGAACAATGTTTGGCATTTAGGTCACCAAAAACTATATATTCTTTGGTGGAAGGTGTTAGGTTCAAGATATCAGCACAGAAGTTATGAGTATATCTTGGTGAATATAACGAAGATACAACAATAGGTCTATTATTTATAATAACTTCAATTGAGATGTTTTCGATTGATGATGTGTTTGATATAAAGAGGTTTTTATGAGCGACAGATTTATGAATTAACAGAGCTACTCCTCCTCCTCTTGCATCTGTTCTGTCACTTCTATATAAATAATAATTTTTAAAATAGGGTCTATGATTTTCTGAAAAAAATGTTTCATTCAAAGACGCTATTTTA
Source organism: Cordilura impudica (assembly GCA_963682025.1). Taxonomy (NCBI): domain Eukaryota; kingdom Metazoa; phylum Arthropoda; class Insecta; order Diptera; family Scathophagidae; genus Cordilura; species Cordilura impudica. The sequence continues at coordinate 223,203,272 of OY821517.1, read as the reverse complement.
ATATTTTCTCGTTCAATTAGTATCTCAAATTGTTTTAATTTAGAAAAGTTTGAAATGCCATTAGCATTCAAGTGAAGCATTTTGAATTCGTTTAAATTATTAGTATAATCCATGGGCGTATTTTACCATTGACATTACAACTTTGATTTGTTGTACTTTTGAAGTGCACCTATGCAAATCATCCATAGCTGTAGTGAAAATATCAAAAAGCTCATCAATGCTAAATAAATCGTTGTTTGTTTTCAGCTGGTTAGCATATGTAGCTTTGCTGTTATTATTGATGTTATTGTTACAATTTGTGTTGTTGTTTCTTAAATTAGGGAAATCTCCCACATTAAGTTGAAATGAGTTATTTTGTTGTTGTCTGCTTTTATTCGGACTTTTAGAAGTAACTCTTGTTCTAGTTTCCAAATAGAGAGAACGTAACGGACAGTTGATATCGTTTGCAGAGTGATCAGTTCTCTCTTTTCCTTGTTTTTTGCAATTAAAGCATGTAAAAACAGCTGGTCTTTTTTCGTATGTGTTAAACGGACACACACTTGTATGATGTTGTTCTGCACATATCATACAGGCAGCACTACGATGACAATGTTCACCGCCATGGCCATACATTAAGCAGTTCCAGCATTGAGTTGGTTTATTTCTGGATTTAGATTTGTATTTTTTCCAGGAAATTATTATATTTGAAATTGTTCTTACGTTTCTTAAGGCAGTTGGGTTCAAAATTTTACGTACAAATTGAACTTTGTAAACTGCATTGTTGTTCGAACTGAATTTGGTGACTATTTCAGCTACGGAAGAAGGGGACAGGTTGTAGTTTTTTAGCTCTGCGGTGATGTCCTCAGTTTTTATGCGGGGTAAACCGTGTAAAAAAGTGGTGTATAACCTATTATCTTTGGAGCCATAAGAGTGAAACTCCAACTTACTCTCTTTAAGAATTTGCTTGTAGCATTCAAACATTTCTTTACTTGGAGCAAAAATTTTAGTACCAATTGAAGTACGTTTGAAAATACAATCTTTACCAAGTAGTTTTTGTATTTCTGTAAATGAGGCGTTAGCTTCAACAACAATAGGTGGAGGTTTGTGTTGTTTAACCTCGTTAATATTTGATACAGGAGTGACGTCCATATCATTAAGGCCAGCAAGCAGGCTAAATCTGTTGCTTGAAGTTGACGCGATGTTTGGGTTAAAACCCGGAGGAAGTTTTGTCATCTTCTTGTTGGCAAGGAGCTTTCTTTTTGATGAAGATTTGGCCCCTCGGGCCATCGCTAGATTTTTTATTCCTGTTTTAAGCTGAATTGACTACCACGTGAGTTCAAATGAGATCAAGAATAGGCAATTGCAAAAACAAAAATATACACTTGTTATTAATTTTAAATAGTTGTACTCTATGCGCTTTAATTATTTACACGACCGTTCGTAAAGAGAATTAGATTCGAACTGATAAAAAAAAAATATATTTAATATTATTTCAACGTAAAACACGTCTTTTTATTTATAGATCATATGATAGTGTCCAAATCATATTATGATAATGTCCAACTCATAGTATGGTTATGTAGCGATCATATAAGATATTTTTATTATGATTGGCTACAATCATATACCCAATCATAGTATGTTGCCATCCGAATATGATTGCCACAACCATATTTTTTCTTTGCGTGTAATAATAAAGAAAAATCTAATACAATTGCAGAAATCTTTGAACATTTCCACGAAACAACATATAATTCGACATCACCAATTGGCCGTCAGGTTATTAAGTCTGGGTTCAGACAAGGCAATTTTTGTTGCGGCAATTTTTTGCCATTCTCTTTTAAAGTTGCCTTAATGTTCACACAGAGAAATTTGTTGCCGCAACTTTTTGTTTTCTTTTGCTTTCAAATTCTTACATTTTTGACAGTTTCTTTTATTTAGTTTGTGTAAAAAGAATTTATTATTGGTTCAATGTGAAAAATCATTTTTGTTTGAAAAAATGGAAGTCAAAGAAAAAAATAAAATAATCGAATCTATAATTGACTGCATTGAAGTGGCTATAGATTTTTGGATTGTTCCATATGTCGTACTTCTTTCATATATTGTGTCCGCAAATTTTTCCATTTTCTTTTTACTTCATCAACATTAATTGTGCTATCTATTTTTTGCATTTCTTCCGTAATGGAATTGAATGCTTCAGCTCTCTTGTCTCTGTTTAAATATTCTTCTGATCTTATGTTGTAAATACAAGTATTTTCTTCCACACACATTATTAATTTTTCTGTAAGCTGCCGATTCCATATAAATGACATTTTTATTTAATTATTATTAATTGCACTACTTTGCTTATAAAATAAACACTTATTTAATTTTATGTATCTTTATTATCTAGAAAAATTGTGTAATATATAAATAAAATCTGTTTTTAAATTTTTTTAAATTGAGCGCAAATTCAAACAAGGAAGCACAGAATGAAAAGAAATGTCAAATAATAACCTGCAGCTAACTTCGTGTTTATAATTACGAATTGCAGAACAAAACGAGTTGCCGAGTACAAGCAACTCCGTACCAATTACCACTCTTCTTTCCCCTCTCTCCAACAAACTCAAGAATTGCGCAACAAAAGTTGCCTAGTGTGAACTCGGACTAAGCATATTGAATGGCTAATAGCTCATATAATATCTGCTAGTACAGAACACGAATTAACAACACCAGAAGTAAAATTATTGCTAGCACGTTAAAAATTCTAAAGCCCCTGGATTCGATGGGACAAGTTCAGTTATGCTAAAGAAAATGGCAGATACTATTTTCGACGTTATTGTACCAATATTAATAGCAGGCAAAGCAAAATCTCCAAAAAGCTATCGCCCGATCAGCATGCTTTTATAAAATATTTGAAAAAATAGTTCTAAAAATACTTAATACTTTTACTGAAAACAATAATATACAGAAAGAGCAATTTGGTTTTAGAAGAGACCACGCAACAGTACACCAAGTAAAAAGATTGGTTAATATATATTGAACAATAAAAGTAGTCGAAAGAGTATTGGTAGATATAGAAAATGCTTTTGACTCGATATGGCAGAACTGTCTTATTTATAAACTTTCCAATTTCTATACAAAAGATAATAAAATGTTTTTTGTATGAAAGATCTGTCGTAAATATTGAGAATAAAGAAATATTCCTGCAGGCGTACCTCAGGGATGAGTGTTATCAGCTACATTATACTTATATATATTTGACTTTAAAGCACTGAAAGATCAATCTTCAGCGCTATACGCAATTGACACTGCCATAATAACAGGAGGAAAAGTCTCAAACGATATTGTGAAAAAGATGAAAAGAGAATTTTTACATGCTCAAATATTCCCTTTAGGAAATCGCCAAAAAAAAAGTTTCTAGTATTTTAGTTTCTACTGAAATAAAAATCGCTCTTCAGTAGTATGTTTATGTATGTTCTAACTCAGTTTTCACGCACATTCCGTGGCGTTGATTTAGTTCCATTTGTGTAGATTTACAAACATTTTTAAAGTTAGTTACAAGTTTAATTTTAAATTTTTTTAGATTTTTAGTAGGTTCACAGCCTTTTTAAAGTTAGAAATCTATATATGTATGTATATAAAATTCATTTTCTGTTTGTTTGACCGATATACAAATTTTTGTTTTTCAACGGATTTCTCTGAAATTTAATAAGCACGACCTCTGTACCCCAGTTAAGGTCACCATATGCTTCTTGTCGGCCACGCCTACTTTTGCGCTCACTTTTTTAAATTTTTAACGGTTTTCGCTCGAATTTACTGCATATTATTCTCAAATCCCAGGCAAGGTCATCATATACTTTTATGGGCCATGCCCCCTTTTTTTAATTTTATATATGCGCTTTAAGTGTTTGTTAACAATTTAATTTTTCAATGGGCTTCCCAAAAATTTTGTGCATAAATCTCTTCACTTACTATTGAGTTTACACAATTATGAAAAAATTTTAAATCAACCTATTACAAATCTTCCCGTCTTGCTTTTTTACTATATGAGTTGCAACACCCCAAAATTAGTGCATATTTATTTCGTGGGTGAACAGATACAGGGTGACTACCGCTGTAGGATTACTCCGATTATAAATATTTGCATCTATTATATTTATTTCCATCTCGCCTTTTGGCTAAATTGGAAAGCAACCTATTACAAATATTTCCATTTCATCTTTGCCACTATATTTTTTTCAATTAAATATTCATCCTTTATTTACATATTTTAACAAATTTTGATATTTACATATGAGATCTTATCTTAACATAGATATTGCAACAAATAATATATAGGATCTAAAGACATTAAATAGTTTTTATTTTATTTTTTAATGATTTTTAAAGGAAAATGGGAGGGAAAAAACCTTTATATGATTTAATAAATTCAAATACTATCTGAAAATATTTATATGCTTATAGAAGGTTTATTAGAAATAATAGACCTCTATAAGCATATAATTTTCAATTTGGTGATTTCTTTTTAATTTTACGTTACTTCTCTACATTCTCTTATCAGTGGGTAAGAGGAATTTTCAATTTTGGCAAAATAATTGTTGTTAATCCTTGTTATGAAATCGATAATTTTTTCATAACCTGTTTCTTCATGAAGAAGATTTGTAGGATACCTCCAGGGCTTTTTATTTATCATTTTAAGACATTTGTTTTGTATAATTTGTAAGCGTTTTAGGTGGCAGTTGGCAGCGTCACTCCAAATAGGACACGCGTATGTTAATATCGGCCTTATAACACTTTTGAAGAGTAGATTTTTGTTTTTGGGGTTTAGAAATGACCTTCTATTTAGTAGTGGCCATAAGGCTTTAAATGATTTTATAGCTTTTTGACACGTAGCCATAATATGTTGTTTAAATGTAAGCTTTTTGTCCAAGACAACTCCGAGATATTTGACCTCGTTAAGTACATTTATGGTATTATTTCCAATAAGAAGATGACGTCTTGGCAGTCTTTTGGGAGATTTGTTGAATGGAAAAATTATTGCTTGGGTATTGTTTGGATTAATTTTGATTTTCCATTTGTGAAAATATTTACTGCAATTTACAAGTCCCTTTTCCATTTTCTTCAGGAGTGCGCTTGTAAGTTTGTTTGAAGAAATTAACGCAGTATCATCTGCGTAATAAGCAATTTTCATATATTTCGGGACTTTAAAATCGGATGTATATATCGAGTAAAGCAATGGCGACAAGACAGATCCTTGAGGTAACCCTGTGGTAATGGTTTTTGGAGATGATGTTTCATTATTAATCACAACTTTAAAGTTTCTGCCGTGAATGAAATCTGAAATAAGTTTGCATAAATATTTTGGTATATTTGCATCAAGAAGTTTAAATAAGAGGCCATTATGCCAAACGGTGTCAAACGCTTTTTCAATATCTAACAATATTAGACCCGTTGAACGTTTATTGTTTTTATTTGTGGTTATTTGATTTTTAATTCTGTTTATTTGGTGCGTAGTGCTATGCCCTTTTTTAAATCCAAATTGTTCTTTGGCAACAATAGAATTGGTCGTTACAAATTCACTAAGACGAGAATGTAGTATTTTTTCAAATATTTTACCTTAGTTACTTAATAGACTAATAGGTCTGTAGCTGTTTGGGTTATTTTTTGGCTTACTAGGTTTGTTTATGGCTATAACCTTAGCATTTTTGAAATGGTTTGGGAAATAGTTGAGTTTGATGCAGCTGTTAAATATTATAACCAGTAATTTTAGAGCTTTGAGTGGTAGTTTCTTTAATAGTAGGTTGGGAACATTGTCAAAACCCGGAGATTTTGAGGGTTTTATTGATGAGACAATATTCATTACTTCTTCAAGAGATGTATAAATTGCAGATTCAGAACTGGGATTTTCCTTCTTGAAATTATTTACTGTTGTATTTATTAGTGTATCTGCCTTGTCCTTATCAGATGTTATTTTTTTATTTCCAACTTTAAAGTGAGCGATTTGATTTTTTGCTTTTCCTCGCAAGTTCCTGCTTATTTTCCAAAATGATTTATCACCTGGTTTTAAATTGGATAATAATTGAGACCATTTCTTATTGCGCTCCGAATTAATACTTTTATCAATCATGTTACTTAGAAACTTAGTACATTGATTATAAAAAGTTTGCTCGGCTATATTTGAAGATCGTTGGCTTTTTCTTTTAAAGCTTCTTAGTTTAATATATTTTACAGTACTTTCTGGTAATGTGTAATTATTTTGTTGAGTTATTTTAGGTGTGGACACATCCCTTGCTTCGAAAACTACATTTATAAATTTTTGGATTTCCTGATCAATAACTACCTTGGTATTGTATATATCCGAATATAACGTGATTTTATTGTCTAAAAAATTCATAAAAATGTTCCAGTTGGTTGCACTATAATCATAATAATTGAGGTCAACCTGCAAGGCCGTTGATCTTTTAAGTGTACATATAATGGGGCGATGGTCTGATGGTATTTCGTAATACATTGTTTTTACGTCTATATCTAAAGCGGAATTGCTTAAAATAATATCGACTGTGGATGCTTCGCGATTGTGTTGATGGGGGAATAGGGTTGGTCTATTAGGGTAGTGAATGAAAAAATTGCTTGATTGCTGTAGGTTGTTGAGTGCAATTCCTGCAGTATTATTTGAACGGCAATTCCAAGAACAATGTTTGGCATTTAGGTCACCAAAAACTATATATTCTTTGGTGGAAGGTGTTAGGTTAGATATCAGCACAGAAGTTATGAGTATATCTTGGCGAATATAACGAAGATACAACAATAGGTCTATTATTATTTATAATAACTTCAATTTATGAATTAACAGAGCTACTCCTCCTCCTCTTGCATCTGTTCTGTCACTTCTATATAAATAATAATTTTTAAAATAGGGTCTATGATTTTCTGAAAAAAATGTTTCATTCAAAGACGCTATTTTAATATTTTCTCGTTCAATTAGTATCTCAAATTGTTTTAATTTAGAAAAGTTTGAAATGCCATTAGCATTCAAGTGAAGCATTTTGAATTCGTTTAAATTATTAGTATAATCCATGGGCGTATTTTACCATTGACATTACAACTTTGATTTGTTGTACTTTTGAAGTGCACCTATGCAAATCATCCATAGCTGTAGTGAAAATATCAAAAAGCTCATCAATGCTAAATAAATCGTTGTTTGTTTTCAGCTGGTTAGCATATGTAGCTTTGCTGTTATTATTGATGTTATTGTTACAATTTGTGTTGTTGTTTCTTAAATTAGGGAAATCTCCCACATTAAGTTGAAATGAGTTATTTTGTTGTTGTCTGCTTTTATTCGGACTTTTAGAAGTAACTCTTGTTCTAGTTTCCAAATAGAGAGAACGTAACGGACAGTTGATATCGTTTGCAGAGTGATCAGTTCTCTCTTTTCCTTGTTTTTTGCAATTAAAGCATGTAAAAACAGCTGGTCTTTTTTCGTTTGTGTTAAACAGACACACACTTGTATGATGTTGTTCTGCACATATCATACAGGCAGCACTACGATGACAATGTTCACCGCCATGGCCATACATTAAGCAGTTCCAGCATTGAGTTGGTTTATTTCTGGATCTAGATTTGTATTTTTTCCAGGAAATATTATATTTGAAATTGTTCTTACGTTTCTTAAGGCAGTTGGGTTCAAAATTTTACGTACAAATTGAACTTTGTAAACTGCATTGTTGTTCGAACTGAATTTGGTGACTATTTCAGCTACGGAAGAAGGGGACAGGTTGTAGTTTTTTAGCTCTGCGGTGATGTCCTCAGTTTTTATGCGGGGTAAACCGTGTAAAAAAGTGGTGTATAATCTATTATCTTTGGAGCCATAAGAGTGAAACTCCAACTTACTCTCTTTAAGAATTTGCTTGTAGCATTCGAACATTTCTTTACTTGGAGCAAAAATTTTAGTACCAATTGAAGTACGTTTGAAAATACAATCTTTACCAAGTAGTTTTTGTATTTCTGTAAATGAGGCGTTAGCTTCAACAACAATAGGTGGAGGTTTGTGTTGTTTAACCTCGTTAATATTTGATACAGGAGTGACGTCCATATCATTAAGGCCAGCAAGCAGGCTAAATCTGTTGCTTGAAGTTGACGCGATGTTCGGGTTAAAACCCGGAGGAAGTTTTGTCATCTTCTTGTTGGCAAGGAGCTTTCTTTTTGATGAAGATTTGGCCCCTCGGGCCATCGCTAGATTTTTTATTCCTGTTTTAAGCTGAATTGACTACCACGTGAGTTCAAATGAGATCAAGAATAGGCAATTGCAAAAACAAAAATATACACTTGTTATTAATTTTAAATAGTTGTACTCTATGCGCTTTAATTATTTACACGACCGTTCGTAAAGAGAATTAGATTCGAACTCTTGCCACTATATAAATGGAGTTGTAAAGGTGGAAAAAGAACTATTTGCAATTGTGAGTTACACATAAAAGCATAGCATATGGGCCGTACTACCTCAAATGCAAAAAGGCTTAGACTAAACAGAACTCAAGAGAACCCGATCAGACCCAACTTCGTATCGAGTCTCAGCGAGTTAATCGATCTGATTCGGGAAATGCTTAAACACCTAGGCAAACCCAATAACGTCTTGAAGCCCAAAGCGGAAATGCCTGAATCTACTCAAGTGCGTCTAGAAATCCTGCGGCTAAGACAAGCTTAGTCGAGGGAATGTGAAAATCCTGAAACCACTTAACAGCGTCTTCGGGCCCAACGGATAAGATAAGCTAACTCCAGGAAATGTGAAACTTCTGAAACGACTGTAATATCCCTCCCAGAAGACTTTTGAAAGTTGGTTCTGTATTGCAAGAGATGGTACAAAAAGTTGTTCCTAACATTACGTACATAAGAGGACAATCTCTTACGGTAGCAGGTATCAACTTGGAGTCTCCCTGTTTTTCTCATAGACAATTATATGTCGCCTGCTCCAGAGTTGGGAGCCAGCACAAACTTTTCGTATATGCACCAGAAGGAAAAACCAGAATTGTTGTATATCCCAAAGCTCTAGAATAACTACAATTCGTAACTTTTAGACATCATACAGTCAAAATAATCCATGCTTAGTTGTAATGGTAAGCAGGCGCTGAGCACTTAGTCCCCAATGAACAAATTCCCACAAAAAAATAAACTTATTCCCCAAAAAAATTGGTCCCCAAAAAAAAGTTCCCCAAAAGCAATGAACGAATTCTCCATACTGCTCTCAATATACATATGTCCTGCAATGAACGTATTTTAAATCTGTATTCTTTTCAATAGCATAATTTCGGTGCGCGGACGCGACGTGACGCGACGCGCTCGCGGAACACAGCTGAGCTAAACTATCGTAATGATCCGAAAAATATATTTTGGCGATTAAAATAAGTTGACGACAACTACGCGGCAGCACGGGTGTAGCTGCCAAACACGCAAACTCGCTCGCAGAATACAGCTCAGTGAAAAGTCTTATGATAAATTTTATCGACGTATGTGCAATAATTACTATACGTATACTATAAGCAGTTGCTTGAAGCAACCTTGTTGCACAATTTCCATTTTTCATTTTTCTTTGGCGTCTCTGCTCAATGATGATCACTTATTGAATGAAGCAATTCAATTGTTAAAAGTTCTGATTTCTTTAATTTGCAAACGATTCCGTTATATTTGATGTTTACAAAATAAATAAAATTAAAAAAAAAACTTAAGGCGGTTTCGCTGCGAAGCTTATTTTTGAAGCATTTTTGTAGCTTCTTATAAAAAAAACTTCTTCAAAAAACGTAAACATGGGAATTTTTTCACCATGAACAAATTCCCCAAACCCATTTAAATTTTTGGGGAGAAAGTTAATTTTTTTGAGGAATGGTTCATTGGGGACTAAGTGCTCAGCGCTTGGGAAGCATTGTGAACCATTTTTTAAGTCAAAGGTTTTGGATCCCGGGCAAGACCGGGTAAAAACAGCTATTTAGTAAGAAGTTAAATTTTAAATTTTTTAGATTTGTATTATGTTCGTAAGCCTTTCTAAAGTTAGCAGCACTATTAATCAAGTTTAATTTTAATTTATTTTAGATTTTTAGTAGGTTCACAAATCTTTTTATACCCTCAACCCCAGTGTGCGGAGGGTATATATAAGTTTGTCATTCCATTTCTAATTAGAAAAAAAATTATGGACCCCATAAAATATGTATTTTTATGATCCTTCTAACAAGAGGGTTGCTATAGCGATGTCCGTCTGTGGAAATCACGAACACGAAACTAATCGGTGAGGTAGGGTGCTCGTTTGCATAAAAAATGGTTCACTAACATCCTGGGAAGTTTGCTGCTTAAAATCTTCCAAATCGGTTGAATGGGTCCCTAGAATTGGATCAAGAAGTAAAAAAAGTCTTGAAAAAATATGATTTGTCTATGTCGCGCTTGTCACGATCACACCCTCAATAGGATAGCTACGGTGCTCATTTCTAGTGAGAATGATTCACCAAGATCATGGGAAGTTTTCTGTTTCTAAAATCATTAAAGTCGGTGAAACAGGTCCCGAGAACTCACTGAAAAATTAAAAAAAAATGAAAAATATGACTTTTCTATATTGTTCTTATTGTTATTCTAAATTGTGTATTTTTGCCATATCTGTACTTATTGTTTTTGTATTCGTTGTGGTAATAAAATAAGAATTCACCAACATCAAAAGCTAATAATGCTGAACTACCTAGTTATTTATAGAAATAAAAAAAAATGTAGATTTACCGAAAAATTTTTTTTTTAATTTCATTATGTATTAATTTATTTAACACAACACAACAATAATTTTTGAATTTTTGCGTGTAATATTTACATATATATATTAAATAAAAAAATATGTATATGCATATAATCAATATCAATATTTTGCAATTTTTATAATATTGCAAAATGTTACAAATTGATACATGCTACTGTTGCAAATATCAAAATACTCTATATAATATACGCATATTCTCTATATGTATGTATGTATATTAGAAATAAATTTGTATAATATTTTATTTATTATCAGCTAAAAATTGTTTTCTTATGCATTTCATTTATATTAAATTTTCCAATATTTTCTTTCACGGTAAAGGTGCTATTACACGAAATGGTTTTTACATATGTACTGTCACTTTTTTTTATCCATATGAAATTCTTCATGTCTGTCAAAATTGTCTTTTACATACGATTCATAATTTTTGCTATCACACGTGCGTATGTATTTCCGTATGACATAACCTCTAAATGTAAACAACAGCTGATTTAATTTGTGAATTAACAAAAATTTGTTGTTAAAAAAAAGGTTATATATTTTTTAATTGTTAATTAATACTAAACAATTTATTTTTCTTTCAATATTAATCTTTAAAATTTACTCTGTTTTTCTTTCGCCACAAGCAGTGTTGTATTTTCATTTGTTTGTCATGCAAGAATAGAACCTGTTCTAATTGAAAAATGTACATGTGACTTTCCTCATGTATTGTACATAAACAATGTTTCATATGTATCACACGATGTGTACAACTTTTGTTGTGGGAAAATTTGACAGTACATATGTAAAAAACACATCATGTAATAGCACCTTAAATACAATTTTTTGGTATTAACAAACAGGGTTGCACTTTATTTGGCTCTTTAGTTCAAGAATGATAGAATAAAAGCCTGGTTAGCCACACGTAACCGTAACGTAACGTGCCAGCGAAACCGGAACGTGCTTTTCGTGTAAAAAAAGCTAGCACATTACGTTACGGTTACATGTGAGGTCTTAAGTTAGTTCATCCTTGCTGCCACTAACGATGAATAATATTACTCTGTTAAAACTTTAAAGCAAATTAACTGGATTACTGCAAAACCGTAATTAAAGTTTTGACTTGTTAAATATATTATTATGATTTACTTCTTGAAATGCGCATATAAAAATGGTAGTTTGTTTATTACAGAGCATAAATATTATTAAAATAATACTAATAACAATAAATGTTGACCGTTTCCCCAAAAATGTGCCTATATGTGCCTAACTCGGTAACTCTATTTTGTAAACACAACAAAAAGTTAATACGGATGCCAAACTTATGGTCATATTTGTGAACGAATAATGGAAGAACGTATGAATTAAAAGAGCTGTCAAAAAAGTTATATTTATTTATTTATTAGCTAAAAAAGTAATATCTATAAAATACGTTGATGTTGATTTTGTTGTATTTTAGTGTTGTATTTTTTGTGTGTAATACTTACATATACATACATACACACATATATTAAATAATAAAAATATAATATACATAATACATATATTCTATATATTCTATATATGTATATCGATAATAACCGTATGTTAGAAATAAATCGGTATATTATTTTATTTATATAAAATTCTGCAATATTTTGTTTTAGGGAAAATACATTTCTTTTGTACTTACAAACAGTGTCACTTCATTTTGCTCAGTGTGACTATGCCACAGTAGATGTCGCTTTGCAATAGTTATTCTATTTTAACATGGATGTCAACATTTTCAATTAGATATCAAACACATCAATGTTAAGAGTAAATAATTTTTGCTTTCAAAACAGTTCTACATAGTTATATAACATTATTATTCTGCTTGTAGGTACAAAGTGTCTGATTGCGATTACATACAATTTTTAAAAATTGTTTATAATTACTAAAGCATTACTATTCACATAAATACAAAATTGCACCTTTTAAATTTTCCATTCAAATTAAAGAATATATCAATTCTAAAAATTGAAATTCAGATTTCCAATTATAAATTAGAAAAAATTAATTGAATTTCAGAAAATCATATTAAAACGTCGGAAACAATTACTTGAAATTTAGAAGACATCAATTGAATTTTTAAAATATAAATTATATTCTTTAAATACAAATTGAAATTTAAAAAACACCAAATATTTTTACATTTAAAAAATCAACTGAAATTAAATAACATATTGAAATTAAAAAAGATAATAGCATTTCAGGATAACAAAACATGAATTAAAATTCAATGAAGTTTACAAAACCTCAAATGATATTTAAGACTTGCGAATATAAAACCTGTTACATAAATAAAGCGCAATAATTCTTAAACGAAAAAAAAAAATCATGTGAGTCCGATCACAGGGGAGATGTGTAAACATCTGGTAATAAATAAAATGCAGAAAACAGCGACAAAAAGGTTATTACATATCATAAGTTTTCACCAAACAATCATGTAACACCGATTTGTCTTAATGCTTACATGTTACGCGTAAGATCTTACGCTCACATATAACGCTGTTTTTGTGATTGTATTGTGAATTAGAAATTTACCCCCTGCGCGTATAGATGTTTACACATCGAAAACAAAATTTTAATAAAAAGAAGTAAAACTATTTGACAAGAATGTTAAAAACCATTATTCATCATTATCAACGGGAAGTCCTACATACTGGCCTAGTGATCCAAACAAAATACCAGATCTTTTGGATTTTATTATTTATAATGGCATACCAAGATCTTTTTTAGATATCACAGATAGCGCTGATTTGAGTTCTGATCATAGTCCAATAATCATTACATTTAGCGTAGCTCTTCATACTGTAGCGAAAAAGTCAAAAATTTTTACCGCTGCAACAGATTTGGAATATTTTGGATATTGGTTAGAGCAAAACATAAATTTAAATATACCAATTAAAACCGGTTGTGAGTTGGAAGATGCTGTTGAAACATTTACCAGCTTAATTCATGAGGCAGCATTTATATCAACACCCAAAAAACCCGAAACTAATGGCTATAATGTTAGAATATCGTCTGAAATAAGAGAACTTATTACTGAAAAAAGAAGATTACGGAGATTATATCAGAACACCAGACGTTCATTAGATAAAACAAATTTTAACAGGGCATCTCAATATTTAAAAAAACGGTTAAAAGAATATAAAAGTAATTTGATGAAAACATTTTTGAGCAATCTTGATGTATCACGAAATGACGAGCATAGTCTATGGAAAGCAACAAAATATCTCAAACGTCCTACAAGGAGGAACATACCAATCAAAGACGCTAATGGAGTTTGGTGTAGATCTGAAAAAAGCAAAGCTAACGCATTTAAAGAACATCTAGAACAGACTTTCAACCCATTTTCATTAAATAATCCAGCAGACAGATATGAAATTGAAAACTTTTTAAATATACCTTGCCAAATGGATCTTCCGATTAGGAATATAACTTCATCAGAGGTGAGAAGTGCTATTAATAAATTAAACAACACAAAGTCTCCAGGATATGATAATATCGACTCCAAGGTAGTAAAATCTTTGCCTGAAAAAGGTGTGCTTTTTCTTACGACCATATTCAACTCTATCATGAGATTAAGTCATTTTCCATCTCAGTGGAAATATGCTGAAATAGTTATGATACTTAAACCTAATAAACCGGAAAATGCTGTTACATCTTATAGACCAATAAGCTTATTGTCAACATTTTCTAAGATTTTTGAGAGACTATTTCTTAAAAGACTTCTTCCCATAATAGAAAAACAAAATATAATTCCAGAATATCAGTTTGGGTTCCGGCACAAACATGGTACACCTGAACAATGTCACCGGATTGTTGACGTCATTACCAACACACTCGAGAGAAAACAGTATTGTTCCGCCGTATTTTTAGATGTTCAACAAGCTTTTGATAGAGTGTGGCATATTGGACTGTTACATAAATTAAAAAAGCTTATTCCTGCACCATATTATCTTCTGCTGAAATCATATATTGATGAAAGATACTTCTACGTTTGTATCAATGGAGAAAATTCAAATTTTGGACAAATTAAATCTGGGATCCCACAGGGCAGCGTACTTGGTCCAGTACTTTATACAATATTCACATCAGATATGCCTAATGTAGATGGTCTTACAATTGCTACTTATGCAGATGACACTGCTATATTAGCATCGAATGAATCACCAATTGCAGCCTCTGAATTGGTACAAAATGAGTTAAATCTTGTAGATAATTGGTTAAAAAAATGGAACGTTAAAGTAAATACAGAAAAGTCAATTCATATTACATTTACGTTAAGAAAAAATGATTGTCCACCTGTATACTTAAACGGTGCTATTATACCGATAAGTAACAATGTAAAATATCTGGGTCTTCATCTTGATAGAAGACTTACATGGAAGGAACATGTTAAAAAGAAACGTGAGCACTTAAATATAAAAACGAGACGAATGTATTGGCTGTTGGGTCCAAAATCAGAATTAAGTTTAGAAAACAAAGTAACCTTATACAAAACCATTCTTAAGCCAGTTTGGACCTATGGTGTCCAACTTTGGGGGACAACCAGCAATTCAAACATTGAAATTTTGCAGAGATATCAATCAAAAACATTACGGCTATTAACAAATGCACCTTGGTTTATAACTAATAACAATATACACAAGGACCTTAAAATTCCAAAAGTAAAAGATGAAATTAGCAGTTTTAGCGAAAGATACCTTAATAGACTTAGCAATCCCAAACATATTAGCTATAAATCTTTTAGATGATAGTGATGAAATAAAACGGTTGCAAAGGTTCCATATACTTGACCTACCCTTTAGAAAATAAAATGTAAATATGTAAATAATAAGAGTTTTTGCTTTTAATTTTTCATTTACTGAGTTCATTGGAATTCTGTACCTCCGTTAATTTTAATTATTATAAGATTTGCTTATTATTTTAATTTTTGAAAAATAGATTGCAAATAAAGATGAATTGAAAAAAAAAAAAAAAAAAAAAAACATAACGCTGTTTTTGTGATTGTATTGTGAATTAGAAATTTACCCCCTGCGCGTATAGATGTTTACACATCGAAAACAAAATTTTAATAAAAAGAAGTAAAACTATTTGACAAGAATGTTATTTATATACTATTTTTCAAAATTTTTTGGAATGAAAATTTTGTGTTTTTCAGAAAATAAAGATAAAAAATTATTTTATTTAAAATTTTTGGGACATTTGGTTTTTTTCGTTTGGCATCCCAAATGCGAAGTAAAACCAACAAAATTTGAGTTTGATAATAATTCCCAGGTAGTAGTATTTGTAGTCAATAAATGAAAATATATTTTAGTAACATAATATAAATCAAAATCAAAAGTTGGCATCACTGTGTTAGATTTTGTATTTATTGTGTTATTTTGTGTTACCACAAAATCTAATGCTATGTTCACATGGACAGCAAGATTCGCGGTTCGCTCTATCATTCACCGTTCACGCCCGAATCATTTTTGAATCTACATGATTCGCCATACAAAATTTTGAGAGCGAATATACTTGGTTCAAAATGAACCTAGTTGTGAACCTAGAAACATTGAGTGTCATCTCCAAGTTTGATGAGAAATTATCGCTTGTTTATCTGAACTAGCTGTCAAAAATATATAAACAAAGAAAAAACAAAAAATTAATTTGTGCAATAAAATAAATAGAAACATTTAACAAATAAAAAGTATATATTTACATACATATATTTAAATAAAAATGGAAAAAATGAAATAGTGAAACGTAAAGTGTAGAAGGATGTCTTCAAATATTTGCACAAAAAATATACACGTCAAAATGAAACAAGAACACTCGTCTGAACACCAAGGTTCACAACCATGATTCAGAGAGCGAATCAAGTGGTTCATTTTGTCGTCTCAACATGCTATAATAGTGAAAACTCCATTCTAATATGAGAAAAAAAAATAATTATCTGTGTTCCAAATATGGCAATATTAAAAAAAAAAATTGAGAGAGCTTTATAGACCAACTCTTGAATATAAACAAAAATCATCTGTTAAGCGGATCAAACCAAAGACAATCTAAATAAATTGCAAACAAATATGGAAGCAAAAGAACGTAGTTTAAGCAGATCTTAAGTGTACATCGTTGGCAAGCATATAGCATAAAATATATGTATATATGAGACAGAAAACGTAATTATTCAGAAAAAAGATACACAAAAGATTGTCTTCAAAGAGAATATACTGATTGACTTATGAAGAAACTAACTCGTGGGATATCCTAGTGGTAAAGACATACTGGATCTCTAGATGCATTCCATCAACAATGTTTTGTACACAATGTTTTTGCCCCTTGGACTTTTACGATTGCATGGGTAATCGCTACAAAGTTCAAATGCGCAATGAATGTTTACGAACACAGATAATAATTTACAGCTGGTCCAACCACAAATTGTAATAGCTGTGGGTGATTATGTATTTAAATGTTTACAAAAATCTTAACTTTACATAAATAATTTTGCGTTTAGCCCATCCTAGTCCGAGGTCTCTAAGCAATAAAAATTGGCCAGAGAAAGCGGCCAAGAGATGAAGAACTATTAAAGTATTTAAAAATTAAAAAAAAAATGAATTTTAAAGTGAATCCTTAATAATTAAAGTGAGTCCCTGGAATGAATTACCTTTGTCATATGTAAATTTTATTTCTATTTGAATAAATATATATTTTTTTTCAATAAAATTGAAAAAAAAACTTTGCAGTCTTCCATTGCGAATGCAAATGTTGGTTGTAAGCACGATTTCATTTGTGACATGAATTCCATTTTGTTTGAATTATAAATTCTGTCGATCCCCGGCAATGGTGTATAATTAATAAGATTAATACGTATTTTCGGGGATAACCCGAAATTTTAAAATTCAGCGTTAATATTAAAAAATAATCAAGATAATTTTTCCAAATAGTTTAGATGATTATTCATTTATTAACAATTGTTTATAAATTTTCAGACGTCCCAAGAAAAATCTAAAATTCAATTATATTTTTTTTTCAATTAAATCAAAAATTTTCAATATTCAAATACAAATCAATAATCGGTATACATATATTAGTTTGTCATTCCGGTTATAATGCATCGAAATAAATTCCTGAGCCCATAAACCATATATTTTCTTGATCCTTATATCAAGTGGTAAATAATACGTACCATTCTTCAAAAAGTATATTTCTTAAAGTATCGTTTTTTAAAATACCTTTTTAAAAAACTACATCGTTTTAAAAAGTAATTTTTTTTTCTTAAAAAATAACCTTAAAAAAACATCTTTTCTTAAACAAGTACATCTTCTTAAAAATCTACCCTTTCTTGAAAAGAACATTTCCTTAAAAAAGTATATTTTAAAGCACTCTTTTTTTTTAAGTACCTTTTCAAAAGGATATTTTTCTTTGTGAAGTACATTTTTATAGCAAATTACCTTTTCTCAAAAAGGATCTTTTATATAAAATAACTTTTTTTTAAATATATTTAAAAAAAAGTAAATTCTTTTAAAGTACTTAAAAAAACACATTTTCCTGGCATATGGCAAACCAAAAATTGCAAAGATTATTAGAAACTTTTATTTTGAAATACCGCATAATTTTTAGCTCTCAAAACATTGTAAAGTATGATTCCTTTTTTGACTCTTCGTATTCTGTTGCAATGCATTGAACAATGAATTGCGAAACCATAAAGTATTTGTATTCTTAATCCCTATAAAAACTCGAGTCCATATAATGTCCGTACATGTGTCTGTCTGTCTGTCTTCTTACTTGTTAAAGTTAGAAATACTATTAATCAAGTTTAATTTAAAATTTTTTTAGATTTTTGTAGGTTCTCAAGCCTTTTTCAAGTTAGCAATACTATTAATCAGATTTAGATTTGTAGTAGGTTCACAAGCCCTTTTAAAGTTAGCAACATTATTAAGTTTAATTTTTAATTTTTAGATTTTTAGTAGCAATACTATTAAAGTTAGCAATACTATTGATCAAGTTTAATTTAAATATTTTAGATTTTTAGTACATTATCAATCCCAAACCTTTAGCTTTTTTGGTAAGTTTTTAGTTGTTTGATATAGATAATACAAAATTAATGTTGGATGAAATAAAAACACCAGATAAATAATTTTATTTGTTTTATTTGAAAATAAGCTAATACGGCCTAAGATTTTTAATGTAAATAAAACTGCATTTAAATTACATTTCTTTCCGACGTTTCGTCAATTCTTTGTTGACTTTTTCAAGGAAATTCTATTTAATATAAAAAACATCACGTTAAAACAATTTAAAATACACTATATATATGACAATAACTTACAGTAACATGAGTATTAT
This sequence comes from Cordilura impudica, assembly GCA_963682025.1. NCBI lineage: Eukaryota > Metazoa > Arthropoda > Insecta > Diptera > Scathophagidae > Cordilura > Cordilura impudica. Next base: position 223,184,191 of record OY821517.1, on the reverse strand, counting down.
TTATCACATTTAAAAATGAATTTAATTTACATCCAACATAAACAATAAAAATTACATTGAACATATATTAATAACAAGTACTCAGCTTAAAATAATATCACAGTAAAGTTATTGTATTGCAACCCTGTAACTTATTGTTGTTTCTTTTATATAAAATAACCTTTGTAGTTATTAACACAAAATATTTTTAAAAATAATTAATACTTTAAAAACAAGTTTGAATAATTTTAAAAATTTTTAATTTTATGAAATGATACTTTTTACATCTAAAATAAATGAATATACAACAATAAATTCCACATAATATTGAACATTCGATTTGAATACGATTTATGTTATATATATACGATTTTGAACTTCTATTCAAAAATTTAATAAGAGGCTTAATAGGAGGTTGACCAGCTGGACAAAAGAATTCGGCAGGTTTATTTTTTGGGAAATAAAACGCCAAGCCCTGATGATGCCTTGAATTATATGATGGATCGGTGTTTGCTATACTGAATGATGGTTTTACAACAGCTTTCTTAGGTAGTTGGTCAGAAGGAAAGACACATTTAAATGATTTTTAGTTATACTGTTAGAATTCATATAATGAATAATTTTAACTGAATTCATAGTGCTTGAATATTTACACGGGATTTTTGGTACGGATTTTAATTTAATAGCATATATTTAGGGTTAAATTTAATAAATGAAAAAATAATTTTATTTTTTTTAGGTATTTGAGTATATTTTTATTATTACATCATACCAAATCTTTATATTTTATCTTAGAGTTTTGTCTTCATATTATGTTATACATCTTCTTTTTATTTTACCTTTATGCTTTTTCTGTTAAAACGATCACATTGAGCATCAGAATTTTTCGAGGAAATCAATCACATTTCAAAAAATTTAGAAACGAAGCAAAAACTACTTATTAATATAATTTTATATAATGGATTTTTTTTTGGTTTTATTTGAGAAACTATTCGTTTTGCCGACGGCATAATTCAAATTTTATAATACATATTAGCAAAATATTGTTTTATTTTAAAATTTACTTGTATAAGTTAAGATAAGTAAGCCCAATGTGACAAACTCTTTGTCAATTGCAAGATGATGTAACATGAGCGCTACACACGCACTTGAAAATACTAAAGTTAAAATAATAATTTCGTAGCAGACGCTACCTTGCATTTTTCATGTAAATTTGGTTCACAAGAAAGTGACGCTGGTTAGCTACCTTGCATTTTGCGTGTAAATTTGGTTCACACAAAAATGTGACGCTGGTTATGCTGACAAGCATAATTGTGCATTTATTTTTTACATTTGAAGTTGTAGAGCTCTTTAAATATGCTTTCAAAGATGATTAAAGAGTTAGTTCAATTTCGGCACTCCAACTCGCATAGCGAGGAATTATTTATAAACATAAAACAGAAGTTTGTGTAATTATATATAAACATAAAACTGAATTTTGTTTAACTAAATATAAAACAGAGAACAGAATTTTGTGTAATTGTATATAAAACATAGAACAGAACTTTGTGTAATTATATATAAAATAGAATGGGATTAAATACAAAACTGTATTAATAAATAAATTTACTAATGAATAAAAACATTAAAAAAATTTTGTATTATTTGTGTCGGGATCATGTCAAACAATAACTTATACAATTGTCTAAAATACATCCGTTATATATATAGATATATATTTTGAATTTACTTGTATACATTTGTCTAAAATACATCCGTTGTTTCCATTATACATATTTTTTTTAAAACACATAACAAGATCATGATTTCTTTTCTATAACTTAATATCTATAATAACGAAAATGTATTTCGTCAATAATTTTAAATCGAAAACGACAAAACTTTTTTTTATTCCGGAAATGGTATATAAACTCGTTATTTTAAAGGTTATATGCTTATTATATTCAGTAAAACAGAATTTGTTTTATTATTAATATTCTCATTTTTAGAGTATAGTGTCCCATGCAAAGGTATCTCTAATAAATCTCTTATCATCTAAATAACTTAATGCTAATTTACTCATATGTTGAGTATATATATGATGACCCTAGATCTAAATACTTACATTGAATCATAAAAAAATGATTATCAAATAAACATTTTCTAAGATCTTTAATCATAAGTCTATTGATTACTCATTTTTGTACCCCTTTTATTTGCTGAACTTTTATTTTTAGTTTTTTTAATTTTTGATTTTCAATTTTTAATTTTAGTTATTTTAATTTTTATTTTTTGTTTTAATTTTTTAATTTAAAATTTAAATTTAATTTTTTTTTATTTTCAATTTCTAATTTTAGTTTTTTAATTTTCTATATATATTTTTTAATTTTTAGTTTTTTAATTTTTGATTTTAGTTTTTTATTTTAGTTTTAAATTTTCAATTTTTCTTAATTTTAGTTTTTTAATTTTCAATTTTTAATTTCCAATTTTTAGTTTTAATTTTTAGAATTTATCAGATGTATTTTCATATAGACAATTATCAAACGATAATATACTTATCATTTACTAAACACCACCACTTAAAACTTAAGAAATAATTATTGGTAGAATTCCTCCTTGTTGAATAAGATGTTTTTTCGTAAAAATTTTCCTACGAAATATTACAAAATTAATTTAAATTTCTAAAATTCGAACATATTTCTCTAATAATTTAAATATTTTAAACTTACTCTATTCTTGTGAAATTTTTTAATTTTTTCACTCCTATGAAGTTATTTATATAATTTTGTCCTTCACAAATGAAATTAAAATCGATTTATTTAATTTTTTTATAAAAAAATTTAATAGTTAGCTGTGTTTTAACAAAATATGTATAGACAATTAAATAATGAACTGAATTTTAAACAAAAACACAATTAGTATAAGATTTGTGGTATGCGTTATTATACTTAAAGAAAATTTTTTTTTTAATTTGACATCAAACTTAAAATTTTTGTCACTAATGATTACAGAAAAAAATATATTGAAGAAGTATTTTGTCAAATTAAATAATTTTTAATTGAAAATTCTTTATTTTCATTTTTGATTATATATTTTGTAAAAGTTTAAGTTAAATGTCTTCAAATTGGCGCAATTTAAATAACATATATTTAGTTGTGATTATTACTATAATTTTTTTATGAAAAATCAAAAACCGAGTTTTTATTGCAAAAAATCTTAGTTTTGGTTATTTATGATATTTTTTTTATAAAAATTAAAATATTTGTTTACAAAATGAATTTTTGCAGGAAATCATTTACATTTCCAAAATTTTTTAATATAAAACAGAAATATTTCAGTAAAAAATTCTACTTGCAAATATAATTTTGTGTAATCAAACTACAGGTTTTTTGGCTTCATTTGAGAAAATATTCGTTTTACCGACGGCAAAATGCAAATTTTATAGTATAAGCAAAATATTGCTTTATTTTTGCATCTACATTGTTAGTATTTGTTGGCTTGAAAACGTCAATGAAACACAAAAACAAATATTTGAACATTTTCATATAAAATTCGAATATTAGATATGCTGAGAAGCTCATAGTAGTCGAAACAAGTATTTTACTAAATTTTTAGTGCCAGTGCGTACATTATTTAACAAAAGTTTTTTTTTTACAAAATTAAATAAATTTCCATTTACAAATAAAAGCTTAGAAACAACGATTATTTTATATATGATCTAATTTAAGTTTTTATTTCCATTTTTCTATCCAGATGTTAAAAAGGTTCCTACAAAATATCTACAAAATTAACTAAATTTGCTAAAATGTTAACATATTTCTATAATAATTTAATAAAATATTGAAATCTTACACATTTTCTTAAAGGTCGATGAAAAATTTTACCAATAAATTGTTATTAGATTTTTAAAAATTATTTCAAAGCTTACTCTATTCTTATGCAATTTTTTCTATATATTAGTGAAATCTGAATATTGCTGTAAATAATCGTCATCGTTAGCAAAAAATTCATTCAATCGAGTTTTTTTTTCAAATTAATAAGTAATGCTGTATATGGTAAGACTATGAAAAATGCTGTTAAAGGAAAAGATGTTAAAATAGTGTGTGCATGGGGGAATAGAGTTGGAGTAGCTCCCAATTTTCATATTTTGTTGAAAATTCATGATGAAATGATTACAATTGAAATGAGTAGAGTGTGAACTGAGTAAAATTGGAAATTTTGCACCAATGGTAACTGCGACTACTGTACATCAGCAACCCACGGATCAACAATACAGCAACTATAGCTACAACCAGTATACAACCGTAATACAAGAGCCACCACAACCCAGCAACAACCTGCATTTAAGATATTTGTTTTGTAGAAAAACTATCAGATTAGAAACAGTAAGCATTTTAAATATTTTTCCTATTGAATATGATCAATTGTTTCAATATTTCAAAATTTAGGTTTGGGTTTGTTAACATGCTAATATTCCTATTTTAATTTTGCCAAATTCGCAGCAAGTATCATCTATGTTTTAATTATAGTAAACAAAATATGAAAACAAATATAGATATAAAAAAATAAGTGTGTCACCCTAAAAAGGTTTGTGAATCTACTAAAAATCTAAAATGTACGATAGCGGATATTGTAAAATATGTGGGAATGTTTAAAAGTACAAATCTTGTACTTTTAATATGTATTAAGGTGGAACATAAAGGATTTTTTTATATTTATAATATACATACTTGTTAAAATCATATAAAATTAAAAAACCACCTTAATTCTTTATTGAAAAATACTTCATATAAAAAAACTTAATCAATAAAATTTGTTGTATATATGTTTATTATATGTAATAATTAGTAATACCAAGGATCATATATAAAAGAGGATGTGCAAACTGAAATTTTGTGAACATGAAACTGATAATGTAAGAGTGGCAGATCTCAGAATATTCATTTGGCATAGCATTGAACATGGATCACAATTAAGAACAAGAAGTTACGATAAAAATTTTACGATAAACAGCCATTTTCAGGGTTGACAAATATTTACTAAAAAGAGTTTAAAACGTATTATCTAAAAAACATTTTAGAAGAAAATATGAAACTAATACTGTTGTAAAAAATGCAATTATTATATATTATAATTTGGAATAAAAAAATAAAATTTTTTGTAAGTTTTTTATTCATATTAGGAACTTTTTGCTTTTAAATTAATTCATCATCATAATCATTGACTTTGTTTTATTTAAAAAAAAGAAGCAATAACAAAAAAAAAATTCTTTTTGAATTTATGGCCCTTTTTATATTTATATTTTATTATTTTATTTATTTTATATTTTTATAGTTTGTGACCATAAAGAAGGCCTTTTATATGTTTAATTTCGCAACGTAGCAGCAACGGCGAGCTTTTGTACCTTCAGTCATAGCACGGTTATCCCAAAGAGCTAAATAATGAAAAAAAGAAAACTAAAAAGTTTATTATGATCCTTATTTAACTATATATATTATTATATATCTGTGGCAATATAACATAACATCTTAAGTCGACTTAAGAGAACATTTTTTTTTTGTAACTCATCTTTATGTATTGAATCTTCACATAGGTTTGTGAACTAACAATAAGTTATTCAAATCTTAAAACTAAAACTTAAATATTAAATCCAGCCAGTGTCACACAAAATTTCATTTATTCTATATACATATGTAATCTAATGATAAAAAAAAATAATTTATCAATCCATTTTTCATCCAATGAGATCAGCAGTTACGTGCTAGAGGATTCGGGTGAGACTCTAGCTTTTCCAAATAGTTTGCACTATATCTAGCGATTTCGTACTTGACTAGAGAAACATTTAAGTCTCTGTGCAAATGTGAGTTTCTCACGTACCATGGTGCGCCTGTAATCATTCTCAAAATCTTGTTTTGGCATCTTTGTATTCTTTCCGTGTTTGAAGCTGAGGCTGTTCCCCATAACTGTATACCATAGCACCAAATGGGTTTGAAAATCGAGTTATAAATCAAGAGATTACAATCGAGACTTAACTTTGAGTTGCTGCCAATTAGCCATGTGAATTGTTCTAATTTCAATTTTATTTGTGTCAATTTAGCGTCTATTAGACATTTCCAGGTAAGTCGGCGATCAAGATGTAGTCCGAGATATTTAACAGAGGAATGTTGAGGTATAGACTGGTTGCTAATTTGAATTTGAGGGCAAGTCTCCCTTCTTAGGGTAAAAGTTACGCGGATACACTTTTGTTCATTTAGTTTAATCTTCCACATATCTAGCCAATCTTCCAGCTCTTCAATATGGCTCTGTAAAAGAAAAGATGCTGTTGAGGGGTTTTCGTGTACGCTTAATATTGCAGTATCACACGCAAAAGTCGACGTTAGTGTGTTCTCATTTGTTGGCATGTCTGATGTATAAAGGATGTACAGAAGCGGGCCCAAGATACTACCTTGTGGTACACCAGCATGAATTGTCTGTGGAGGGCTCACAAAGCTTTCTCTCTTACAGAGAATTTTCTATTAATTATCTAGCTCTCCATTAGCTTATGTGTGTTCGGGGGTAACAACTGTTTAACTTTATAGAGGAGTCCCTCGTGCCAAACTCGACCGAGGGCTCTCGAGACGTCTATAAAAGTGCAGAGCAGTACTTTTTTCTTCAAAAGCTCTTCTTATGGCACTCACAATTCTGTGAACTTGCTCAGTGGTGCTGTGTTTTCGTCTGAAATCCAATTGATGTGCTGGAATGTTTATCAAAATTCTCTCGAATAATTTTGACAAGTTGGACAGTAAACTTATTGGTCTATACGAATCGACCTTTGTGTGATCTTCACCTGGTTTAGGTATCATTATAACGAGTGAAACTTTACATTTTGGGGGAAAATGTTCAAAGCGTATTATACCATTAAAAATAAACAGAATTATTCTTAATGCTATTCGGGGTAACTCCGAAAGCATATTATTACTGATCCCATGCTTTTGCGGTTTAAATCAACAATAGCCTTTTCTACCTCTCGAATCTCAAAACGAAGGGACACTGCTCTATGCTGTGAAGTAACAGGTGGCAACTCATCAATAGAACTAGGGGTTATATTTGGAGAAACACTTGTTTTAGATGTTCAACAAACAGATCTCCCTTCTCTTTGTCATTCCTAGCCCATCCTCCACTTTCCTTTCTTAGAGGAGGCTTTAAGATTTTTTGTAGCACGCCACAAAGAGTAATCAGTTTTTTCTGTTGGATCCAGTTTTTCAAGATAACTATTCAAATTAGCATTTCTTTGTGTTTCAAGCTGTTTCCGTAGGTTTTTCGTGCATTCTTTCAATTGTTGCTTAAGTTGAGGAGATCTGTGCAGTTGCCACTTTCTTCGAATTCTTCTTTTTTCAACTAATAGCCTTTCAACATCTACAGAAGCAGTTCTATATGGCCTGGTGTGACGGGGAGGCGTAGTAGCAAGTTGAGCAGCTAGTTTGAGATTTTGTTCGAAGTTAACAATCGAGAGGTCAATATCATCTGGTGTTCTTAGTGGAAAGCTTTCTGTGCAATGGGTACTAAGAAACTTTTTGTATTTTAGCCAATCAATATTGCTTGAAAGCGTTAAACCACCAGATGCGGATACAATTTTTTAGGGGTTCGATAACGGTTGGTAACAATAACGGGTGTGTGGTCAGACGAGAGTTCCAATGAAGATTCTACATGCACAATTTCTTTTGCGATGTTCTTCGTTAATCTGAAATCGATCAAATCGGGTATTTTTTGCCCATCTGTACAGCCAGTACGTTGGTTCTCCGCTTCGGGGAAATAAGCCGTGACCCCAGAATGTATGCTTGGCATTAAAATCGGCAGCAACTATAAAACGAGGGCCCAGTGATTTAAAAAATCTGCATATTGATTTTCTGATATAGAAAACCTTGGGGGAGAATCACTAGGCTGTTTCCAAGTACTTCAAAGCAAATAGTAGTAGCTAGCTTGAAGGTAGTTTACACAATAATCACACATTAAATAATGTTTTAATCTGGCTTTAATTAGGATAGCTGAGCCCCACATGCTCTACCTCTCGGATCCTTAGTATCATACATAGTGTATCCGCGCACTGAAAAGAGACTCCTACGAGTCGAGTGAGTTTCAGAGACAAGCAAAATATCAATTTGATTGTCTCTAAGTTCTTCATTATGTTGGCTTAAGCCGTTTATGTTCCAGAAAATTGAGTTTTATTAATATTATGGTTCTCGTTTTCAGAATGCATAATTCTATCTGTACTTTTTTCAAATACATTAATTATTAAAAAAGTTATAGCAGTTTACTTTTTAACTTTAATGTTTTTGAAAATTAATTAACACGTCATAACATCTTAACTGAACTTATTTTTTTAAAACGCAACATTGGTTTTTAAAGCCTTTAAAAACTTCTATCAAGTTAAGTTCAATAAATACTAACAATTTGTAAATAAACTTAGTAGAAACAAACATCTAATATTGAGCTAAGCTGTTATGTAAGTTCTTCAGGCGCGGCAACTTGTATTTTAGATTTTAGTAAATCACATTTATGACATGTGTCGACCTTCGGTTTCTTAAATTTCAAATTAAGTGTGTTGAACAATAGTGAAAATTTTGAAAGCGACACAGAATGTTCGTATTTATCACAATAAAGATGATGGAGCTCAGCCACAGATAAATCACTCGGTAGATAACGCTTAGAGGTATCATGACGAGTATAGTGTGATTTATATGATGGAAAACTTTTTATAAAATTTGCAAACCAAATTAAATTTAAACCAAATTAATTTTACACAAATTGTGCATTATCTCAACACAAGAATTTTCGACATAAGATGTTATGTCATATTGCCACAGATATATTATGATCCGTTTATATACGATCCTTGGTAGTACTACAATATATAAATTGTAGTAGGGTACTTCGCATAAAAAATTTAAATTTTAGCTTTAAAATTTAGCTTGTAAAATGTTTAAGTTATACATAAAAAATTTAAATTTTAGCTTTAAAATTTAGCTTGTAAAATGTTTAAGTTATACATCTAATTCTTTATTAAAGTAAGTGCCATCTATGAATTGCTATGCAATATATGTTGTAGCTAAATGAAAAAGCTGTAGGTTAACATACTAAAATTCCAAATGCAATTTTGTAAAATTCACAGCAATGTTCACATCTATGTTTTATGCAAACAAAATTTATCAGTATAAACAAACAAACTTAAGAAAATCTAAAAAATTTTAAAATTGATATTGATAGTAGCTCCACCTGAAACATTATCGACACCTAAAAGAAAAAATTTTAAAAACACTTGAATTTTCAAAGTTACCGGAAAAACACAGCGCCACATAGCGTTAACAAATAGAAGTAATTCATAGCCATGACTTGTAGGTAAAAAGTGGTCTAGAAACTTGCTTTCTGGCCTTGAAGACAAGATGATGACGTCTCAAGAGTGCTATTAAAATTCCTCCAATCATAGTTGATAACAGTCACAACCACAGTTTATACCAATTGTGACAGCTTGACAGCAATCTCGAACCGTATGGCTTTGTTTACCTTTTTCTACATTTTGTTTTGGTAAAGAAGTGCGAAAGAGATTAAAAAAATAGAATATACAAAATATAATTTGTGCAAGCGAACAGCTATACACCATGTTTTCAGCCAGTGACAGAAAAAAAAAATAACAATGGAAAAAAGTGAGTACAGTGATAAACATTAAAACATTAAAAATTAATAAAATCGTATTTTCTTTTCAGAAATAAAAGGTATAAGGTGCATTTTAAAACCTAAAGCTTGTGATTGTGATAATACCAGTAATGTTGGTATAAATGCTGGTAAATTCGCCAGTTACATTCACCACTGCTCAACCCAGGGCCGAAAGGAAGGAATCAAAAATTACTATAGTTGAGCTAACTATTAGTCCAGTTGCTGGTGGCGAGTCACGAAACTTTTCGCAAGTTGAATTGTGGTACTAATGCTTTGGATTTAGACTTGCGCGTGAGTGGTCCTAAATCGAAATTTGTCCGGTATTATTCAATGCTTTGGGCACTATACCATTGGCTTTATAAATAAAACATTAATTGGCACTTTTTTTACTCCTATAAGTAGACATCTAGCTGAAAAGGAACAAAAATTAGCCGCAACTGAAGAAACAAAATCTCAAATATAACAACAGATATCTACAATTGAGAACGCTTCTAAACAACAGCCTGTTGAACAGATTTAATTTTATAAAGGCTAGTAAACCCTTAAAAATGTGAGTGCCAAAAATTAACAATTACGAACAACAAATACAAAACCACCAAGAACTACAAAAATTGATTGAGTATTTGGAAATGGGATTGAAGTATAAAGAAAAACAACTTCAGTAAAATGTAAAACAGACAAAACAACAAATGACTTACAAAAATTAGTAGATGGATTACAAGCAGAAGTAGCTAAGAAAGCCCAACTTAAAGTTGAAAAGGTAGCAAAAAATTTCAGTGGCATAGAAGAGGATTTGTTGTAACAATTGCAAGAACCAAAAGCAGAAAAACAATGTAAGTTAATAATATATATAAACATTTTGAAATCACTGATATTCATATATGCACTGCATTTGTTTTTAAACCTTACAGTGACGATTATATAATTAAAGTTTTAAGAGTAGATAAGATATAGGAGAACCAGGAATTTTTCATTTTCGCTACCGTTAGATGGCGCTGTTTGGTTGGTGTCTATACTAACTAACTTGAGGGCAAGACCCGCTAGGGGCTCGCCCGAAAAATTTTAGTAGATAAGATATAGGAGAACCAGGAATTTTTCATTTTCGCCACCGTTAGATGGCGCTGTTTGGTTGGTGTCTATAGGAGAACCAGGCTTATAGGAGAACCAGGAATTATTAAATTTTTGCCCCGTTAGATGGCGCAAAGTTGAATAACTTTTTACTATAACATTGAATAACTTTTTACTTTGCTATGTGTAGCGAAGACAGATTAAATTATTTCTAATCAACTGAAAAATACTTTCTAAAATCTCCGTGCGCCTGATACATAAAATGCATGCATATAAAAATTTACCACACAATTGAAAGATTGCAACAAATCGACAGTTTGTAAGCAATAAAACAAATAGAAACATATAAAAATTTACCACACAATTACCAAAACACTTGAATCAAAACTAAACATGATTGAAACAAATCGACAGTTTGTAAACAATAAAACCAATAGAAACATAAATGTGGTCACTTATCCAGTACACATGTTTGAAAATTTTTATGTATATAACAAAAATCTAGATTAGTGTTTTATTTAACATGATCATAAAATCCTTATAAAAAGGCATAGTTTTGGAAAATGATAAGCCTGGTTAATAAATCATAAATAGATTTGATTAAAATTAAAATAAATATAATTGTCAGTATGGCTTTAAAAAAGGATGTGGTACAGAAGAAGCGGTTATAAACGTAATTAATAATATATGTAAAGGTTTGGATGATGGGTTCAGTGGTGTTGGTGGTATTTTTTACGACTTGTCTAAAGCGTTTGATATTGTGGATCACAATATAATGATAAATAAACTTGAATACTATGGTGTTAATGGACGAGACTTGTTATTGATACGGAGTTATTTGGAAAATAGAAAGCAGTATGTTGAAGTGAATGGTGAAAAAAGTTTTACTGGTCCCGTTGAATACGGAGTTCCTCAAGGAAGCGTATTAGGTCCACTTTTATTTAAAATTTATGTAAATGATATAAAAAATCTTCAGTTATTTGGAAAAATGTTTATGTACGCGGATGACATAAGTCTTTTTTATCCTTATAAACATGAAACTGTTTTAAAGGCTCATATGGAGTACGATGCTGCATTAATTTCAGAATATTTAAGACTTAATAGATTGAAACTAAACGCTGAAAAAACTAAAATATTGCGATTTAGGCCTTATTTAGTTCACAATCAAGTTTTTGGCATTTGGGTAGATGGAAAACAAGTAAATGAAAGTCTTTCAACAAAATACCTTGGTGTGCACTTACAGAGTAATCTTTCATGGGATACACATATTCAGAAACTTAGATCCAAAATACTATCTGTAGTTGGTCTACTATATAAGTTTAAGAATAAATTCAACACAAAAACAAAATTGGTTATATATCAAGCTTTAATACACAGCCATTTAAACTATTTGCCTATTATATATGGTTATAAAAAAACCAATGAATTTAAATCTCTACAGAGAGCTCAAAATAGAGCATTGAAAACAGTTTTTAATTTGCCTCTTACGTATTCAACAATACCTTTGTATAAGGACATAGCTTTAAACATTCTTCCTGTACATGGCTTACACAAAATGCAACTTTTACTTTATGTTTTTAAATCTTTGAATAACATTGGGCATCACACAATAACTTTTTCCAGAAATCAAACAGCTTTCAACACAAGGAATAATTCGAATTTAAGGGTAGCACGATGTCGATTGGAAACCACAAAGCAGCGCGTAGAACACATTGGTAGTTTGGAGTTTAATAACCTTCCTGAGAATACAAGAAATACTGTTCGAATCTCTATTTTCAAAACAAATGTTAAAAATTATCTTTTTCAAAATTTAGAAATGCTTCTATTGTGATTATTAGTTTGATCTCAGTTATATCTTAAAATTTTGCTTTATTTATTTTTATTATTTTAAAATTTCTTTTAAAATTTCTTTTAAATTTTTCTTTATTTTAAAATTTGTTAAATATACTTAAGTTTATATAATTTTTATTTGCCAACTCGCCTCAATAATGTCTTCAAGACGCAGAGGCACAACATATTGTTAAACAATTATTTTATGAATAAAGAATATATATATATATATAAAAAAAAAAACAACACTTTTTAAAAATACGTTACTTATTGGAAATTGGGTACCTTTTTCCTATGTTATGTGTAGTGAAGACAGATTAAATTATTGTTTATCATTAACCAAAATAATATTAAGGAAAAATAGTTTCATTTCGTTCAGTAGTCAACTACACGGGAAACTATTAATTACAAATTTTGATCGAAATAAAAAAATTAATTAAAAATGGAAAACATGAATTTTTTTAAGTGCTCGCTCTGCACCATTTTCTATGAAGATGAATCAGAATTCCTCAAACACATGGAAAATAGTTTAGAGTGTATGGAAAACACTCCCAGCGTAGAATGTGTTTACTTCAGTAAATACATACCGGGTGTATCCAACTACGTAATACACACAACAAACTGTCTCATTGAAAATGAGATAGAGCGAATCTCTACTCATAATGTTTCTTCATTTGAATATTCATATGATGTGCTGTTCCTTAGCGGAGAATTGATGGATGAAATACCCAACAACCAAATGGGTTTCTGGAATACAGAGGAGTGGATTCCTGAGACACCTGAGACACCACCACCACCTCAAAACACATATAATTTTACAGAGGATTGGATCCCTGAGACACCAACACCACCTCAAATCACATTTTAATTTTTAAATATAAGATTATAAATTTAAGTATATATATCCATCTCTTTTTAATAAATATTTATATAAAAAAATATTTTGTTGTTGTTGAATTTATTAAATTTTGGAGTATAAATTACAGAACTTCTTACGATTGATTTACTAGAATCATTAGTAAGTTTGATTGAAGCAGTTCAACACCTAAAAATAAATGGATTTTTTAAACGCATTAAACAACTCGAGAAACAATTCTGGAGAAGGCTTTACAAGAGTGGCTAATTTAAAAATCGGATATCCATATACAATAACTGGATGCAAATTAAAGGATACGCAAATTGGTTCTAAAATGACTTTAAATTTGTTAGATGAAGATGGTAATTTCCTATGGATATTTTTACCTAAACGCCCCAGCGAGCTGTTTCCTATGAAGAACCCATTCAAAAAACTGACTGACAATAAAATTGAACAAATAATATATCGTGGTAGAGATGAATCCAAATATAATAGAGCTATTCTTGAGTTTGTGAGCCAAAAAGAAAATAAAGAAAAATAAAAGTCTAAATTTAAAATCCATTTTGTTTTATTTAAAACACTCCCAGCGTAGAATGTGTTTAGTTCTTAAGGTTTTATTTTCAATAAAGAAATTAGTATTGTACATTCACTCAACTATTCGAGTTGTTTCTCCATAGATACAAACATTTAGTACCATCAACATCAAATGAAGAATGGAAAATTTTCCAATAGTTTTTGTTGATTTGCAAGGATTTAGGGGAAATTCAAATAATTTCATACCAAAGGAAATTGCTATGGTCTTCAATACTAAAGAGTATTATAATTTCATCATAAAGCCACCCTTTGAATTTAAATATTTATTACCAGAAAAGCAGAAACAAGCAAAATGGTTGACTAAAAATCACCATCATCTACAGTGGGAAGACGGAAATGTATCACTTGAGAGTGTATGTAAATTCATTAACGCAAATATCAATTTTCGCGTTTATGGCAAGGGTTTGGAAAAGAAAAAGTGGCTTGAGGAGATGTTGCAGAAAAATGTATTCAATATTGAAAATATATGTTACCACAATTTAAAGCGTCTCGAAAGAGAATATCCAGATTGCATCCGTTGCAGTTTTCACAACTATGGAACTTGTGCTCTGAAGAATGCTCTTTTACTTCAGAATTTTTTAGCTCCGCCCATAAATGCAAGCTCTTTTGTAAATATAGTACCCTGATTTCCATAACAATATTGAAAATAAACTAATGCTACACCTTATCTGTTAATTTTGTTAAAATTGTTAATTCTTATATACCAGTTTATATTTTTTGGGCAACTTAGTTTAGTTTATCTCCTCAGTTGAAATGGATCATACTTATTGTGAAATAGAAAAACCAAAACTATCTAAAAGGAAACAAGATTATACACTTATCTATCATCTGGAGTACTTACTCAATTTAAAATTAAAATTAAGATGTGGATTTTCTACAAAAAATAATTTTCAACCTCTCCTCTGGATTCATAGCAATAAAACAAATGCTGTTGGCTTTACTAGAGATGAATGGATTCATCTGATGGCATATAAGGAATATATTCGGATGAGACTTGATCAGTACGAATTTATCGATCTATATGAAGAATTGGATCATCCAACATTAAGCAGAATTTGTTGTGAATTTAAAATCAAAAGAGGCGGACATTGTGTATTAGTTATATCACAAAATGGTCATAAGATCAAAATTGATGGTGAATCTTGGAGAAATATTATTCGAGTTGGAATTTTTTTGACGTCATTTCTGTGTTGGAATACAATATTACAGAAACAAATAGCTCATTTTTATCGTACCTATTTCATACCCAGATGTGCAGAACTCAATAAAATCAGTATTCAATTATCGGATCTTGAACAATCATACGATAAAGATGTGCAAGTGGACTTGATGCGGCTATGTTTTGAAATTAGTAAAAAAATGCCTGACAAAATAAAATCGGATATTAAAATACATAAGTTATTATTAAGAACTAAAAATAAGTAATAAATAAAGATGAGTAAACAGCAAGTTGTTAATGAAATTCATAAGTCAGTAAGAAAAAATTTTGTTAGACGTAGATTCATACAAAAGGGCTATAATGATACATGGCAAATAGATCTAGTAGAAACGATTCCATTTGCTAAAATGAATAATGGGTATAAGTATCTTTTAACTGGGATAGATACTTTTTCAAAATATGCTTTTGCATATCCAGTTAAATCAAAAAAATCTTTAGAAATTGTTACTGCCATGGTTAAAATGTTTAAACGATTAAAAACAAAACCAAAAAATATACAATCTGATCAAGGGAAAGAATTTTTCAATAAAGATTTTAAATTATTAATGAAAACAAATCATATTAACCATTATCATACATATACCCATTTAAAAGCATCAATATGTGAACGTTTTAATAGAACTTTAAAAACATTAATGTGTGAAAATGTTTAGTATGAGAGGAAACTACAAGTGGGTTGATGATATTGACAGTTTAGTTTCACAATACAATAACACCTATCACCGTACAATTAAAAGGAAACCATCTGAAGTTAATAAATCTAATCAAATTCATTTGTTACACACAGTTTATAATTTTCCAAAATCATTCCCGCGTCATAAGTTTAAAAAAGGTGATCATGTCAGAATCAGCAAATATAAGGGAATTTTTTTTAAGGGCTATGAACCAAATTGGTCAACAGAAGTTTTTACTATAGATAAAGTAAATATTACCAATCCTGTGACATATTTAATTAAAGATTATAGAAATGATATAATACTAGGGTCATTTTATGAATATGAACTACAAAAGGTTAAAAACAAAGATGATTTTCTGATTGAAAAAGTTTTAAAAAGAAGGGGAAAGAAACTCTTTGTCAAATGGTTAGGTTTTGATGAATCTCATAACTCTTGGATAAATAAAAATAAATTATTAAAATAACATATAGTATTGAGAAGTATAAAAGGAGAATATGTTGTTAAATTAATTTTAATTGAATAAAATCACTTAAGAAGGTACCATAGAACTGTATTAAGCTAAATGGATCGCATTTTCAAAAATTCTGAAGTCAAGTATGAAAAACTGAAATATTGTAACTACTGTGGTAGCAACGATCACAATGAAGATAGATGTAAGAAAAAAGTGGAAGACAATAAAGTTAATAAATGGCAATGTTCAAAAAAGAATAAATAAATTATATATGAAATAAAACAAATTGTTTCAATGTTTGTTGTTTTTATTTTTATTTAAATAAAAAGTACAATATTTTGTTGGAAATAAAATTAAACTTACAAAACTACATCACTTATTTTATAATGTCCCCAAGCTAATGTATCCACATTATTAGGTAAAACATATCTCTTATCATCCTTATAGTTTAAACTTATTTTATTTACAATTTCCGTATATAATTTATGGGATCTACTGCGAATAACCCTTTGTTCACCATAAAATGTTTTTCTCTCTATTATAGATTCTTGATAATTACGGAGTTCTAATTTTTTAACAACTGATTTTTTTACTCCTTTTACTTTTTTAATAGTTTTGGTGTAATTTTCATGATCTCCTACCGTGTAAGCGTATGCTTTTGCTTTCAGACCTGCAAATTCTCTCATAATTTTACCTGAATTTTCGTCTTTCATTAAGCCCAGAACTTTTTTGTTCAAAGACCTAATCCCATAAACATTTTCGGGTTTATATTCTGAAGTGTCAAATTTATCACTATTGTTTTTAATAATTTCGTAAATGTCTTTTTTGGAGGATATAATGAATGAATCAGTGTCCATGTAGATACATTTCAGATTTTTATCTTCTTTAACCAAAAAATTGTAATAAAAATCATACATTAAATATTTTGAGAGTTCTAATACTGTTACACCTATGTATATTGGCTTGTCATGATGTACCTCTAATTTGTTCAATTCTATACCATACAGTCCATTATCAAATACGTCTATACCAGAAAAGTTGGGTTTAGCTATAAGAGCTCTGCACCCTTCGGAATTTCTGCGATTGTCATAATTAGTAACTAATCTCACATCACGACGCTTTTCTACATTTTCCATCGTTTTACCGTATACAGCATTATTCATTAATTTAAAAAAATTCTTTTCAAATTCATTTTTTGATGTTTTACGGTGATTTGTGTTTAAGCTTATATAGGGTTCCAACCCAAAAACTTTGTTTGAATTTTAAAATTTTATTAATCTTTACAAGTATTAATCCCTGTTCTAAACACAATAGTAGGTTCTTTATATGAATTTTATAATCTTTTTTATCAGTGAGATCAGCTAATAATTTGGGGAGTTTCCTCCAGGTGGTATTTTATTTTGCGCACAAAATGGAAGATAGTTATGAGAATTATGAATTAAGTTGGGATATTCAAGATCAACTTCTAGAATATATCCGTAAGTAGATTCATCACTATATTCGCTTACTTTGAAATTTTCAACTTCGTCATGAGATAAAAACGAAAAATCTGAAATGGGGAGTTTTTGTGACATGGCCCAACCATACAAGTTATTAGCATCTATATATGCTAAGTAATTTTCGTCTTTAGCAGAATCATATTCATTCATGTACTTATTGTTAGCCTTCGAAAGTCTATAAGTGCACTGCGTAATTCCTCCTCGAATGGAAGTTTTGAGGAATGAATGTATTTCAGGATCACTTATTAATTCCATTTTAACATTTGTATATTTGAGCATAGCATCCCATGACAAAGAAGGAGCGGTAACATAGTTACATGGATCTAAACCGTAAATTTTCTTACAAACTGATCTAAAATTCTCAAAAATATCCGACAAAATAAAAACATCGCTCTTAAGATACAACAACATGTAGTCTTTAAGAGTACGACATTGAAATATATTCCAAACCTTTTTAGCAAAAGTATAGTCTTCCTCAGAACACTCCCTGTCATCTAAATGATTATAAAAATGCTCTCTGTTGGGTAAAGACTGCTCATTCAGTTTTTCAAAACAAAACATCAACATAGTCATACGGGAAAACGCCTTTTCTATTCATAACTTCGAAATGTTCTTGTTTAGGGTATTTCTTTTTGAGTATCTTAAAATCTTCTTTATTTAAGTAGCTTGCCAACTTTTCTATACTGGAATTTAAAAACCTGTTCGAATCTATAAAATTTAATGTGTATTTTATTTTATTCCCGTCTAAAAATTTTTTGGTCATTGAAATATATAGCTCCTTATTGCATGGTATAACTGAAAGATTACTACCTAATTCAGTAATAAAAAGATGGATATCATACCTACTTAAATTATGAAAGAAAATTGGCACAAAAGGTACGATAAACTTGAACTTATTTTTACAATAACTATGTATATATCCCATAAGAATCCCACTAAAGTAATTATAAAACTTATCTTTCTCACCGCTTATCTTATTACTGCATGCACAACAATTTAATTCTGCTTCTGGTGTTAATGGAACATCTATATGTGGTGCGTCTGTTTTCCAATATATGTCATAGACTGCATTCATTCTATTGTAAAGATGATCCAAAAATTCCCGTACACATGTTTTTCCTGAAAAAGAGTATACAACTTAATACGGAACAAATATTTAAGATTGAATAAAAACATACCTTCAAATGAATAATATTCATCTAATTCGCCATTATACGTATGTTTTATATAGTATGCTACTGCACACGCTTTGTGGTTTTGAATTACTGTAGTTCCTTTCCCTCTTGTTTTGTTGTATACAGGTAAAAGTACAGATTCCATATCAGCATACACCACAACTGGCGGAGAAATCTTTCTTTCGAAGTGTGTGAATGAAAGCATTGAACCTTGCTTTGGGTATGTTGTTGTTACTTTTGAACATTCCGTTTTGTGGCGCACGGAGTTATTGAAATAAAAATTTTGACATAAGTCACAAAATTGTCCGGGAGTATTAGAATTTACAAATTGCGTTTTCACCAATCTCTGCATATCTTTTATTAGAGAGTAATGATAGTTACCATTATTTACTAAAGTCAGCAAATTAATATGGTACTCTTTAACAGTTTTGGATTGTCTTGCAGGACCCACAACTTTAAACTTATTATTTGCTTTCTTTAATTCATAAATGTTGATGCTGAAGTTTGGGTTATTTTGTTCAAATATTTTAAGTGCCGGCAATAAAACTGGAAATGACATATTCGAAAAGTCTAGAGTTATTCCCCGAAATTTAATTTTATTGGAACTTATATCATTAATTTTATAATATTTGGTATCACATAATTTTCTTTTATCGGAAGCACTCCAATTGTCCTTCTTTAATGCTATTGCGGCTAAAACGCACCATTTAAAACAGAAAGAATCACTATTTCTTACGTTTATGACAGCTTTTTTTGCTGCTATTGCTTTTGGCACCGGTATGTAATTCCCAATCGGAATACTCTCCAATTTGCATACAGTCATCTCGATATATTTGAAATGGTCGATTGCCCATCCGCTATCTCTCTCCTGGAACTCACTCGCTTGTCTTTCCAACTCATTATTAAAATCTCCAATTACTTCATCAATTTCATCAATATTTCTTATACTATTGAATGAAGTTGCAAAATGTTTTAATGATGATATTGGTTCTCCTTCGGTTGAATTTTTCACGTACAGTCCAAATAGCACCATATTCAATTTTATGAAGTCAAATTCTATTAACCTTTCAATTATAAGTTCCTTTACGAATATTTTTGTATCAAGCAAAAATTTTTTAATTTCAATTTCGTTTTTCAAATTGCTATAAATCCGATATTGTTTTACAACCATTGCATTTTTTAAAATAATTTCGAAAATGTTTTCCTTCAAAAATCTTTCGGAATTATCCTTATGCACATTTGTCCTCAAATGAATTTTATACTTATTTTCAAGGATATTTTTTTTGCATACTTGACAATATATTTCTGGTACACTAACTTTTACTTTTTTTGGCATTGGATTGATATTAAAAATACCACGTCTTTTGGTTTTACCGACGCATTTTTGTAGGAGGTGTAGCTCCAAATTTGCTACTCCTTCAACAACAATTCCGCAATCGGAGCACTCGATTTTAATTAAATTTTCCATTTTTAATTTTTATTTTTTATTTTTTGGGTGAATATAGGAGAACCAGTAAGCTTGATGCTGACGGTACTAAATGTTTGTATCTATGGAGAACAACTCGAATAGTTGAGTGAATGTACAATACTAATTTCTTTATTGGAAATAAAACCTTAATAACTATATATAAAATTCTTAAGCCTTATCTAGAACTAATAACTACACTTGCGTCTACACACAAGCAACCCCTTTTAGTGATATTATGAATTCCCCCCAATGTGTTATATTATCTTAGAAAAACAGTAGTAAAGACATCCTAAGATAATACATATGTATGTAATTCCAATCAATTAGGGATTTCTTATAATTTAAAATACATAATTACAAATATTCTTAGAAATATCACTGTGTGTGTGTGTGTGTGTGTAACGCAGGCTAAATTATATGAACTATGTTCATATTTGAATAGTTCACGATAGAACCCTCAACATATATAGTATATTTATATATATATAAAAGGTGTTTTTAGTATAAACTAGTAAAGAGAAGAAATAACATGGCACTGAGAGCAAAAATTGAAACCTTTTTACGTGATTTTAATAGAATCATATGTTTGGATGATATGAACTTTATACTCAATTTTATAAATCTTCTTGATATCTTTGAAAATAAAGTACTATTGGAAACTGTGCATGGAGAGCATTTTAATGGTTGTCCTTGGTCTGAAGATACTTGTTTGGAAGGACCTGATACTTGCAACTGCATTGTATATAGCTTTAGAAAGCATTCTGTAATCAATCTAATAGAAAAATATACATATACGACATTTTAATTTAGATAAATGTATGCAAGACCAAATAAAAGTTTAAAACTATAAATATGTTTTTCATTTCGTATTCAACATTTAATACTACAACATGTTTTATCAGTTCACGCATCCATTCACAATGCTGATTAGTGGACCTTCAGGATCTGGAAAAACCACCTTTTTAAAAAATCTTATAAGTTGCAAGCAATTTTTAATAAGTTCACCAATTACCAGAATTATTTGGTGCTACGGAGAAGAAAATGCCAAACCAAATTTTAATAATATAGAATATTATAATGGGATACCAAATGATTTGGACAATGATTTACATGAACCAGTTTTACTTATTTTAGATGATTTAATGATGGGCGCATTTAATAAGAATGTGTGTGAGCTTTTCACAAAAGGGTCTCATCACAGAAATTTCTCCGTTATTGTTGTAACTCAAAATATTTTTCATAAATCGTCTCATACAAGAGACATTTCGTTGAACTCAAAATATATTGTTGTATTTAAAAATCCAAGGGATACATTACAGTTTCAGCATTTAGCAAGACAAATTGAACCCGGAAATTCAGTAGAATTAATGAGAATATATAAAGAAGTTACTAACAAACCTCATGGTTACTTATTGATTGACCTTACTCAAAGTATAAACGATCTATTAAGATACAGAACAAATATCTTCAATCCAAATTTTTGTTTCTGCTATTGTGATACAACTGAAAATGGTATTAAAAAAGAACTTAAAACGATTGAAGGAAAACAAGCATATGTTGTATGTTCTCAAGACGAATAACGGAAAACTACGGAAAGCAATACTTGAAAATGTTGACGATGATTTTATAAAAACTATAATTGAAATAATATTCAATACCCTAAATGGAAATACTAAACTTAAACCTAAAGATCATACAATTTTAAATAGATATAAAAAAGAACTTCGAATCATTTCAAAATCAAATGGATCTGTAAAGTCAAAAAGGAAGGTACTAATTCAAAAAGGTGGATTTTTACCTGTATTGTTATCGTCACTGTTGGGAGGCTTTATTGGAAAATTAATAGAAAATGTCTAATAAAGGAAAATTTAATAAAGTTATATTACTACATCCAAATACTTATTATGTAATGTTAGAAGATCAATTATCTTCTGAATTTATTACCAGAAAACTAATACCATACCTAAATGATGAGTCACTATCAGACTTCAACAAATGGATTAAAATCAAACAAGAATTAAATATGTTTATAAAAAGAAAAATTAATCCCGTCAAACCATTAACGGATAATCATAAATCAGTTGTGAAAGAAAACGAAAATCTTGTTATTAATAATACTGATCCAATGATGAATAAAAATTTGGAAAAGAATTTTGAAGTAACTGAAAACTATGATAAGTTTGAAACCCCTGAAAAATTTTCTAACTCTACACCTAAATTAAAAATAAATCAAAACGAATTAAAATTTTTTAAAGATAACGATTTAGATGAAAAATACCTAAATATTTCCAAACGTAAATTAGAAGATAAAGATTATCCGTACTTAAAAAAGAAAAAAACAGAAACATCAGAAGAAAAAAATACAAGTGTTAAATCTAAAAAGAAATTGTTATTTGATGAAACGACAACAGGAACTCCATATAAAGATACAAGGCCTAAATCAAAGGGGAAACCAAACATAAAACATCCATACGATACCAGATCTGTTCAAAAGGGGGAAAGTTGGATAAAATCGAAATCACTTTATTAAGAAAATTTTAATAAAAGATTAAACAAATAAAAAATGTGTTTTATTCATATTAGATTCTTTTAACCATGAACATACCAAACAATTTTTATGTAACATTATTAAGTAATAACTCTTTAATGGTTTATGAAGATAATGTTCTTTCCGCATTTACGAATTTGGTTAATTTACCTGCAATAACTTCAAAAGAGGATTGGGAAGTTGGAGTAACTGAATTATATTTAAATGATGGATCCGCCGAGGAACCAACAATTTTATTTATCTATAGTGATATTATAAAACCGAGATGTATTGGAAACAAAAATATAAGATGTCTTCGAGTATTACCATATAAGGGACATAGCGTTTGCTATGATTTTCATAATGTGGAATACTATCCTTTAGAAATATCAATAATTAACGATATTTCAATACTCATAACTAATTTAGATGGA
The DNA here is from genome assembly GCA_963682025.1 of Cordilura impudica. Classification (NCBI taxonomy): domain Eukaryota; kingdom Metazoa; phylum Arthropoda; class Insecta; order Diptera; family Scathophagidae; genus Cordilura; species Cordilura impudica. The sequence continues at coordinate 223,160,745 of OY821517.1, read as the reverse complement.
ACTCAATACAATTTCGAATCCTCAACTACACCGAATTTTATAACATTACACTTTAAAAAAATTAAAACACTATAAATGTAGAGAGTTTTGTAAAATGTTGTCAGATTGATAAATCATCGTGATGGATCAAGTATATAATGCATACTACTCAAGGCAGCAGGGAGGTGGAATAAGTCATATCGGAACATTATATGTGACTCCACGAGTTTTGCAGCATGGTCGCGGAATCGGTTAATTTTTTTCATCACTATTTAGAACATTAAAACCTTTAATTTTTTCTGGAGTAAATACAATTAAAAATCAAGCAATTGATACCAGTAAAGCTATATTAAATGACTTCGGTCGCAAGCCTTTACGAAATATTTTGGATGAACAAGGAAAAATTGCGTTAAATAACTTATCAGAGAAAGCTGTTAAAAAAATATATTCCAAGTTCCAACGAGGTTCAGGCAAGAGACGTATAAAACGTCGAAATAAAAAAAGAAATCGTCAGTCTCTCAAACATTCTAAAGTGAAACGCATAAGGAAGAAAAAGAAGAAAAACACCAATATAAATATTAAAGACATATTTTCAAAATGAACATGTCAAAACATATAGAATGTATGAAAAGTGAATTGGATTTATTTGAACCACATCCCATTCAAACTAGTATTTTAAACACCGAAGAAGTATCCTACAATCCTATCGCAACTTTGGACAACCCCAGCTCTATAGAATTTGTGTGTCTCGGTAATGGAGATACATATCGTGATTTGTCTAGCGTATACCTAAGATTAGTAATTCAACTCAAAGCAAAGGATAACTCAGATATTACAGACGATTCAATTGGAGTTGTAAATAATATTCTACATTCTCTATTCGAAGTGTTTCTGTCTATCTGAATAATGTTCCCGTATCCCATAGCGATAATAACTATCACTATAAGACTTATATACAAACATTACTTAATTATGGAAGTGATGCTAGTCGAACTCATCTAACATCATCTGGATGGTATCCTGACTATTATATCGATGGTGAACTTCGAAAAGGACAAAAACAAATTAACAAGTTATTTGCATGAAGTAATAAAGTTGAGTTAATTGGACGAGTTCATGGTGATATCTTTAGTCAGCCTAAATTACTTTTAAATAATGTAGATTTACGTATTGTATTTAATTTGGAGAAATCATCATTTTATATGATGGATCTCGAATCAACTGGTGCTGAATTGAAAATTTTGGAGGCTCAATTATATATGAATCACATTACTGTTAATCCGGGAATATTACTAGCTCACCATAAAATGTTGCAGGAAAAATCAGCCATATATCCATTAAATAGAACTGAAATTAAATCGTTTACCATGTATCCTGGAAATCATAGTTTATCTATTGATAATGTAGTAATTGGTCAATTACCTACATTTTTGGCATTTTGTATGGTTGGAAATGTTGCATACTCAGGGAATATAAAAATGGATCCATTTGAGTTTAAACATTTTTATTTACAAACACTAAATTTGTCAGTAAATGGTATTCAAATTCCATCACAAGCATTAGAATTTGATTATTCCGGTGTAACCCATAGAAGTACGAGAGCATACAATATGTTATTTAATGCTATTGGAATAAAGAATTCCGATAGAGGAATTCATATAAATAAACAATCATTTGATAATGGTTCATTCATTTTGGGGTTTGATCTTTCACCTGATCATTCTAATAACGATTTATGTGCAAAGATTTTAAAGCAAGGAAATGTACGCATTGAAGGAAAATTCACACGAGCTTTGTTGGAACCAGTGACATGTCTTGTTTATTGTGAATATGATTCTATGATTGAAATTGATAAAAATAGAAACGTTAAAATAACTTTATAAAAATGAATACCATACAGATTGAAAAAGCGCTTTTAAAAAACAAAGCTACCCGAAAGTATTTCCAAGGTGTTTTTGCTTCAGATAAACTTCCAAAGCGTATACCTAAGCGTCCAGCTATCTTTATTGCCAATACAGATCCATCATACAAAACAGGACAGCATAATAATGCTGAGTTTTTTGATTCTTATGGACAACAGCCCTTAAATTTAGAATTTCTAACATTTTTAGAAAATAACAGCAACAACTTTAAAATCAATAAACAGCAACTACAGGGATATTTTTCAAAGACTTGTGGTCATTATTGCTTACTTTATAGTTTATATAAATCACAGCAAAAACGTTTGAAACTATTTTTAAGTCAATTTAGAAAAACTGATTATAATTTTAATGATAAAAAAGTAGTTCAACAATGTAAAAAATATTTCTCGCTGTAAAAGATAAGTTATTGATATATCTACATATTAAATAAAACAAAATGGATTTTAAATTTTGACTTTTATTTGTTTTCTTTATTTTCTTTTTGGCTCATAAACTCAAGATATAAATATTTATTAAAAAGAGAAGGATATATATACATATATATCTAAAATTATAATCTTATATTTACAAAAAATAAAATTAAAATTTATTAATATTTTTATATAGAATTTCTATATATATTGTTTATCAAACTTTCATTTTGACGGTAGGCTTGTACTAATAATAAGTCATCAGATAAGTCATCTTGTGAGTCCCATAAATTATATGTGATTTGAGGTGGTGGTGGTGTTTCAGGTGTCTCAGGAATCCAATCCTCTATATTCAAGAAACCCATTTGGTTGGTGGGTATTTCATCAATCAATTCTCCGCTAAGGAACAGCATATCATCAAATGAAGAAACATTATGAGTAGAGATTCGCTCTATCTCATTTTCAATGAGACAGTTTGTTGTGTGTATTACGTAGTTGGATACACCCGGTATGTATTTACTGCAGTAAACACATTCTACGCTGGGAGTGTTTTCCATACACTCTAAACTATTTTCCATGTGTTTGAGGAATTCTGATTCATCCTCATAGAAAATGGTGCAGAGCGAGCACTTAAAAAATTCATGTTTTCCATTTTTAATTAATTTTTTTATTTTTTTATTTCGGTCAAAATTTGTAATTAATAGTTTCCCGTGTAGTTGACTACTGAACGAAATGAAACTATTTTTCCTTAATATTATTTTGGTTAATGATAAACAATAATTTAATCTGTCTTCACTACACATAACATAGGAAAAAGGTACCCAATTTCCAATAAGTAACGTATTTTTAAAAAGTGTTGTTATTTATTTTAATTTTAATCAAATCTATTTATGATTTATTAACCAGGCTTATCATTTTCCAAAACTATGCCTTTTTATAAGGATTTTATGATCATGTTAAAACACTAATCTAGATTTTTGTTATATACATAAAAATTTTCAAACATGTGTACTGGATAAGTGACCACATTTATGTTTCTATTTGTTTTATTGTTTACAAACTGTCGATTTGTTGCAATCTTTCAATTGTGTGGTAAATTTTTATATGCATACATTTTATGTATCAGGCGCACGGAGATTTTAGAAAGTATTTTTCAGTTGATTAGAAATAATTTAATCTGTCTTCGCTACACATAGCAAAGTAAAAAGTTATTCAATGTTATAGTAAAAAGTTATTCAACTTTGCGCCATCTAACGGGGCAAAATTTAATAATTCCTGGTTCTCCTATAAGCCTGGTTCTCCTATAGACACCAACCAAACAGCGCCATCTAACGGTGGCGAAAATGAAAAATTCCTGGTTCTCCTATATCTTATCTACTTTTAAGCCAAACTCTTCCAGTTTTCTTTGCTACAATATATTTTTCTGCCTCTTCTGTGCATGATATGAAAATCATTGTTTATTAAGATATTTAGTATTGATTGTTATTTATTTTTTAAATTTGTGTACTTATAGCAACAGGAAAAATTGTTGAGTACAATAAGCAAAGCTGCTGTTGGAGGCAGTTTTTCGGATAAAGGGATAGATCAAAAAGACTTGCGGGATGTACCTAAACGTTTGTGTCCAGAGGCAGTAAAAGCTTGTGCTGGCACAGCCCTATCAGTACCTTTAAATCAGTGGGTAGAACCGGTCTTCACAACCCAGATTAGACAGCAACCGCAAATTTGTAGTAGTCACAAATCTGGACAATCTAACAGCGCATGTAGCCCTTCCGACCCACAACACACCACACAACAACGCCAATGGCACTCGGAGCAGTTCCAGCAGTAGCATCGGCGCTTGAGGAGACATTTCTGCGAGTGTATACTCGTTGAATCAGTGGCTATATTACTCGCAATACCAAAATATATTATTTTAAGACGGCCGTTAACCATAAGAAAACTATCTGGTTTTAAATCTGAATGTATTTTGCTGGATATAGTTTACAGCCAGATTATAGTTTACAGCATTTGATGCACAAAGTTTGTTAGGATATATAAAGTTAAAATTGTTGTGTAACTTTGTAAAGCTAGCAACTTTGTTGTAAATCGACCACCTAATTGTAAAAGTTATTAAAAAAAACCATTGGATTTTAATAAAAAACACTTGACTTTTGTAAAAGATGTTTATTATTTGTCATAAATATGTAAGAAAAAGTTTATTATAGTTAAAATATAATTGGTAAAATAAACATTATTTATGAAAATAAAATCTTCCAGCGTTTCGTGGTGTAGAAATTGATTTTTTTCAACCTTCTCTGGTCTAGATCCGTCATGTTCTGTTAGAAACAGTACCACCTCGCGAAAATGAAACAATTCCAATATATCCTACTGACTTTAATTAAATTTATTATTTTTCCAAAAAATTGATCTGGTGGAATTATTGCGGTTTGTTATGGACCTCTTCAAATATACTTTCCTTTATTTTTTGGTTTTATGCAGCATTGTTCTATTTGAAAGGAATGTGTAAAGTATTTTCTGGTACATAATTTGAAACTAAATAAACGAGAATCCTAAAAAAATAATAAAATCAAGCGAAATTCTCGTAAAAGAGTTTGAATGAAACATTAATTTATCCGGAATTTGTGATTATCCGGAATGCTCTCATCATCAAGCATTCCGAATAACAGGGCTTTTACTGCATGAACAACAAATACTAAACAAGATCTGAATATCAATTTAATATAGAAAAAATAACAAATTTAGAATATACAAAAAATATATAAATATAGACATACCGGTTCGGATCCCTCGGTAACGTATTGCATCTGCCTCCCCAAGATCACAACCCATTAAACACACACTATATTAAAAATATATATATATATATAAATAACATTGTTTAATTTTTTACTAATTCAAGTTCGTATCTACTTATATGCATTATAATTTTTAGGAGAAAAATGTATAAATACCCACTTAGAAGCTTATAGTTAAACAAGTATGAAAATTATAGTCGGTTTAGACCGACTAAACGATACCCTATACCATGCGTTCACAGGCCCTATCTCTCAGGCCCAACTAATTGGATATAGAAAATAAGCATAAATCAAATTTGAACATAGACAGATTTTCACCAATTTAAATAGCGTTCATCCTATGGCCGATAGACGCATATATACTAGATTGCATCAAAATATATTCATATTTGCGAGCTGTAGTTTGATTACAAGGTTTACATGGACACAGAGACGGACGGACGGACATTGCTAAATCAACTCGCAAAGTGATTGAGCCAATCGGTATAATTAAAGATGGTTACAAACATCAGTACTAAGTCATTATACCCTAACCACAAAGCGAATACATTAAAATTGTAGTGGGTGTCAACTGTAACTTGTCTTCGGTTAATATATTTTCTCTTGTTAAAAGAGCTTCTCCAACCGTATCGACCAATACATTCTTTAATTCAGCATTAACTTGTCTGAAATTTGAATTGGCCATGAAAATTGGTGCGCTCTTCTTTGTTTCTGTAATTCCTCTGATATGTTCTAACTCTGCAGAATCCTTACATCTTTCTATTTGTCCGGCTCAGGAGGTTCCTCTTACACTTAAGTTTTCATGGTGGACATTTGTCACACATAGATTTGTTGGGCAAACAACCATTGGTGTACCTGTTGCTTAGCTTTTTTCTGTACACTAGTATTTACACATTTTCTTTTTAAACTATAATGTATATTATGTTACTTACTTTAATGCCATTATTATTTATTTTTTATATTTATTTAAAAAATTTTATTTGTGATAAATTGTGCTGTGGAATTTTCCAAGTTTAAAAAAATTTCTTCCCAAATTAGAATTTTTGACAGTAATAATCACAAATAAATAAAAACAATGTATACAACGTGTGTAAAGGTGATAGCATATAGTTTTTAATATAGCTGTTGCTTCCGATTTCTTTACAAAATACAACCCTGATTTGATAGTTAAAACAAAAATACAGTATTGTATTTTTCGAGCTGTCGTCACTGTCTACATTGTGGTCACAACGATCATCAAGCTACTGGGTGCAAACTGTATTTACAAAAAGATTTCCATTGAAACAAAAATACTTCCAAATTCTCTACTGGAATATGAGAAATTGTGAAGAAATTGAAGAACAATCAACGAAATTTTTTCCCACCCAATTATAGAGTCAACCAAAGGTTTAAGCTTGTGTTGTTTGATCTGTCCCAATACGTTTAATAGAGAACTCGTCAATATAAAGGAAATAAAAATGTCACGAACCAGTCTAGATGATGCATTATTCATGTTAATTTGTACACATAGTGTGAACCCTTTCAAACATTGTTTATGTACAACACATTTTGCAAGACATATGTAAATTTTTCAATTAGAGCAGGTTCTATTTTGGAAAGACAAACATATGAAAATACAACACTGCTTGTGGCGAAAGAAAAACAGAGTAAATTATAAAGATTAATATTGAAAGAAAAATAAATTGTTTAATATTAAAATATATAACTTTATTTTTAACAATCAATTTTTCTAAATTCACATTTTAAATCAGCTGTTGTTTACATTTGGGGGTTATGTCATACGGAAATACATATGTACGTTTGAACGCAAAAATTATGGATCGTATGTAAAACGCCAATTTTGACACACACACGGAATTACGTATGGATCGTAAAACTGAATTTACATATGGAAAATACACATAGTGTAAACACACCTTAAACGAGAGGAATTAAAAATTAAATATATTCAATGTTTTGTTGTTCACTGGCGAAACCCTCTTCGACTCTTAAGAGAACCTACTCAATGATTTGTGGAAATTCGACAAAACTTTACGAATAAAACGGAGCCAAAATCTGCGCAAAGAGATCAGGTAAAATTTAAAATCATATTTCTTATGCTACAATGACCAGCACAATTCAAAGAACAGATGACAATTACAATCTGTCAAATGAAAAATTTTAGATGTATATTTCGAAGTACTTAGAAGAAAATCAGTATGCAGCTTAAATATTATGCATTGGAATGCCCAAGGTATAACTACCAATACAGCTAGCACAGAATTAGAACAAGTTTTACTTCAAAGGCAAATCGATGCTTATTTATTTATCAATGAAAGAATTTGAAGTTGACAAAAGCAATGAATGGCAGTAATCGATTATGAGAAGTTTAATATAACATGTGGTGGCGAAGTGCATAATAATAAAGAAAAAGCTAATATAATAACAGAAGTCTTTGAAAATTTTCACGAAACAATATATAATTTGACATCACCAATTGACAGTCAGGTTATTAAGCATATTGAATGGCTAGAAGCCCAAATAATAAGTGCTAGTACAGAACACGAATAAACAACACCAGAAGAAGTAAAATTATTGTTAACACATTAAAAAATTGTAAAGCCCCTGGATTAGATGGATAAGTTCAATTATGCTAAAGAAAATAACAAATAATTTTTTCGACGTGATTGCACAAAATTTTAATTGGTGCTTAAAGCAAAGGATACTTTCCAAAAACTATTCAAAATGGCTGAAGCTCTACCTATATTAAAACCAGGCAAAGAAGCAAATGTAGCATGAATCCTGTTTGTTATTGCTCAACCAAAGCATTTTTGATTATCGAAATATAAAGATATCAAATTGCACACAAGCAACGAACGATCGACAATGTTTTGCTTTATTGAATGTTTGTGCGTTTACAGTCAACCCTTTTGGTGTTGAGTAACAATAATTGCTTTGTACATATTACAATTGAGTTGCAAGCATGCTTTCTGTTAACATACAACCTACTGTATATGAATTGCAGCGTAAGCATATTAATGGTATAAATTTGGCCCAATTCTGTTCAATAAAGACATTCTTTGCTTTACATCAAGAGAGCTCTAGTTAGCTCTTGCAAAGAAATTAAATAACAAAACTATTAAATTGTTTTATTAAATTAAATATAATAAACAACAAAGATCCTTTCTATATGGCGATCCTGCCTTCAATCCTGGAGTAGCTTCCTTGAAAGCACCCAGAAACCCGGTAGCACTTAAAATAAATTGCGCCCAGGTTAAAACATCAATTTTAAAGTCCTGTCAGATCAGCCAAAACGATCTGCCAGCTGCGAGAAGGATGAAAAGCCCGCAGCCAGGGCCTCAACCACTAACGATAGAAGAGTACCTCGCTAGAAGGAAGACTAAGGTACAAAAGCCCGAGGTACAAACAACGTCTAAAGCGTACAAACAACGTCTAAAGCGTGAGAAGGCGGTAATACTTAGATTAATCAACAGCAAATCACCACCACCATGGGAAACAGCTACAAAGCTATGGAACAAAATTGATACCATAGACTTTTAAATACGCCAACATTTGGCAACAAAAATTAACACAAATTAAGAGGAGCGTTTTAGTCGCACCCATAGGGACAATAAGCGAATAATCGCTCGTGTCCAAACATTTTTTTATTATACACATTAAAAAAAAAAAAAAAACAGAAAAATATTTCGTATATATATTTGGAAATGGGCGCACCACAATCAAAAGTGGTAAAACCTAACGCAAATGTAGTAAACGAGGTAATATTGGAAAATGATAAGGCAGATCTATTCCACATAAATTTATACCTCTTACTCATTACAATAATGATGTTTGTTAATTTCGTACTTAGCATATATGGAATGCATAACAAAAGATTAAAGAAAAAATATAGCAGCAGAGCAAATGATTTGGATATAATCTAATTAATTTTAAATTTATTTTTAATATTTTGAATTTTTATTTTATTAATAATTTTTTTTTCTGTCACAAATTAAAATTAAAATGTATAGATATTTAAGATAAATTTTAATGAACAAGTTAATAACTTTCTATTGAACTTTTAATATAACTAATTTCTATAAATAATTTTAATACTAGGAATTTGTGTTTTAATGAATAAATACAATTTTAAATAAATTTTTATTTTGATTTTATATGGTCCTTTATAAGTATGGGAATTTGACAGAATTTTGAATGGAGTGGCAAGAGATCCTAACTAAAGCTAGAACAATTAAGGAAAAATTTGATAGATCATATAAAAATATAAATACTGACAGATATACTAAGGAAGAGACCATAAGTAAACATATAGAAATATTAGTCGAGTGTTTGGAGAGCACCAGAGTACTGTTTAATGTACACTATTCAAGATTAACGACAACTCATAAGGCAGCGGCTGATAATTTTTTTTTGGACATTAGGGAAAAACTTGTTTCTGTAGCACTAAGAAAGAATATAGTAATAGAAGTTCCAACTTCAATACACGAAAAGGTCTTCGACAATAAACAAATTTTCAAAATGCCTCAAACTACAATTGAATTTCTGAATATAGCCTCAAGGCTTATTTGCGACTTCGATGGCAAATCGGAGAATCTGCGCACTTTCTTGGATTCTATTCAACTAATAGATTCTCTAAAGGAGACCCATGAGGGTGTTGCGGTTTCTCTGATAAAAACCAGACTGAAGGGAACTGCCAGAAATTTGATCAGCACAGAATCCACAATCGCCGAAATAGTTACTAAACTGACAAATTCAGTAAAAGGCGAATAGGTAGAGGTTTTGTCAGCCAAGATTATGAACATAAAGCAGAGTAATAGGACTGCAAATGTCTATTGCACGGAAGTAGAATCACTAACGAAACTACTTGAGAACGCATATATATCAGATGGTTTACCGTGCGATTTGGCGAATAAATATTCCACACAAGTGGCTGTAAAGGCAAAGACAAAGAATTGCTCAATTGATAAGGTAAAACTTGTCATGGAAGCAGGTCAATTTTCCAATATGAACGAAGCAGTGTCCAAATTCGTAAACAGTTGCACGGAGGCAACTGGTCAACAAAATGCCATTCTATATTACAATCAAAGACAAAATACCTTCCACCGATGACGCAGTGGAAATCTCCTTAGGGGAAATAATTACTCAAGGGGTAATAATAATAATAGTAGAAATAATAATAACAGTAATAACAACCAAAATAATGGCTATAATGATAGATATAGACGTGGACGTGGTAATAGCAATAGATACAGAAATTACGTCCGAGCGATTGACTCAAATGAACATGGTTCGGAAAACCCGAACGATCCCCTAAGATCAGATCAATAAACAGGAAAGTGTATCATCTTAACCTTAACCTAGGTGTTTTCATACAGGTTTGTGTGGGTGACGATAAAATGCCAACAACTTTACTCGTGGATACAGGCGCTGATGTATCACTAATAAAAAATGACCATTTCACACACGATCAGATAAATAGGAACAGAACAACATCATTGAGTGGTATTGGTCAGGGTAACATAAAGTCAATAGGTACTACATTTTTTGATATAAAATACGGAAAATTTTTAATACCGCACCTATTCCACGTAGTACACAAAGATTTCCCAATACCTTGCGATGGAATCATAGGCATGGATTTCTTTAAAAAGTATAACTGTATACTTGAATTCAACCAAGATCATGATTGCCTTGTCCTACGACCAGATAATATTTCACAACACATTGAAATACCTATAGCAAACACGTGCAACAATGACATAGTTCTACCAGCCAGATCTGAGGTTATACGTCAAATAAAACTTATAAATTGTGATCAAGAAGTGTTAATACCAATCTAAGAACCCCATCCGGGAATATTTATAGCTGGCGCCATAGTAAAAACAGAAAGAGCATTGATTCGTATACTAGACACTAATGATAGCACGGTTACATTAAAGCAACACAAAATACTAACTGAAGGTGTCAATGATTATGAGGTGTATAAAAGTGAGTCACACAATGGGAAATAATGAGAATTTTGGAGAAAAAATTTGCGGAACGTTTTAAAACTACACTAACAAGGATTTGTTCTGAATACGCCGATAATTTTGGTCTGGAATCGGAAAGAGTTACGACCAATAATTTTTACGAACAGGGTTTAAGGGTTAAAGATGCACAACCAGTATACATAAAGAACTATCGTATACCTCATACACACAAAGAAGAAATTGGAAAACAAGTTAAGAAACTCATGGATGACGGAATAATTGAACCATCTTGTTCCGAGTATAATAGTCCAATTCTTTTGGTCCCAAAGAAATGTCTCCCAAATTCTGAACAGAAAAGATGGAGACTTGTGATAGATTATAGACAAATTAATAAGAAATTGGTGGCCGATAAGTTCCCGCTGCCTAGAATAGACGATATTTTGGATCAACTCGGCAGGGCAAAGTATTTTTCTTGTCTTGACCTGATGTCGGGTTTCCATCAGATTGCTTTTAGTGGCTTAAAGCCAGAACAGGCCTTTTTATATATGGACGATTTAGTTGTCCTGGGCTGTTCCGAAAAACATATGCTTTCAAACATAACAGACGTTTTTAAATTGTGTCGTAAGCACAATCTCAAATTGCATCCCGAAAAATGTTAATTTTTTATGAATGAGGTCACATACTTAGGGCACAAATGCACTGACAAGGGCATACTCCCCGATTATAATAAGTATTCAGCAATTAGGGACTATCCGACGCCCACAGATGCGGATGGTGCGAAGAGATTCGTAGCCTTTTGCAACTACTATAGACGATTCATTAAAAATTTTTCTGAGTATTCAAGACACCTTACCAGACTTTCTAAAAAGGGAATACCATTCGAGTGGACAAAGGAATGCAATGATGCTTTCAACAATCTTAAAAATGCACTAATTAACCCAACAGTACTACAATACCCAGACTTCGGGAAACAATTTTGTATTACCACAGATGCAAGCAAACAGGCTTATGGTGCAGTGCTCACCCAAGAGCACAACGGACATCATCTCCCTGTGGCATATGCCTGAAAAAGCTTCACGAAGGGAGAATCCAATAAATCTACCATCGAACAAGAGTTGACTGCGATACACTGGGCTATAAAACACTTCAGACCATATATATATGGCACACACTTTCTCGTCAGAACTGACCACAGACCACCAACTTACCTTTTTTCAATGAAAAATCCAAGCTCCAAACTGACCAGAATGAGACTGGATCTTAAGGAGTACGCTTTTGAGGTTGAATATCTTAGAGAAAAAGATAGCCACGTTGCAGACGCATTATTGCGTATAACGATAAATGAATTAAAAAATTTGAATATTGAAAATAATAGTATATTTAGAATAACTACAAGGTCAATAAAGGGCAAGACACAAAATATGGCAAAGAATTAAAATGTAAGAGAACGGCATAAGTTAAATGAAAATGAAAAGCCCAGTATATATGTACCAATTAAGAACACTGACGTCAGGAAATATAATAAATTAAAGATTACCCCCGGGCGATGTTATGTCAAACGAGGAAAATCTATAATATATACAAATAGATGATTTGTTTATCAATGGGAAACTTGACTTAGGACAATTTTTCCCACGGCTCGAGGAAGTGGCCGGTAAACAGAACATCAATAAATTACAAGTGGCACCTAGTGAGAAAATTTTCGAATTTATCTCTATTAATGAATTCAAACAAATGGGCAATAAATATTTGAAAAATATTAAAGTAGCGCTACTAAATGAGGTGACCCGAATTGATAAAAATGCCAATTATATTGAAAATGTTATGAAACGATATCATGATGATCCAGCAGAAGGAGGACATTGCGGTGTTTCAAGAACATTGAATAAAATTGAAACAAAATACTATTGGAAAAATATAACAAAAGACGTAACAAAGTACGTTAAATCATGTCAAAAGTGTCAAACAGCAAAAACAACAAAACACGTAAAAAGCCCAATGATATTAACACAAACGCCAGAAAAGTCATTTGATAGCGTAATAGTGGATACTATAGGTCCACTGCCTAGATCCTACAATGGCAATGAATATGCAGTCACTATGATATGTGATATGACAAAATATCTGGTGGCAATACCAATACCGAACAAAAGTGCTAAAACAATTGCGAAGGCAATTTTTGAGCAATTTATTCTTACCTATGGTCCAATGAGGACGCTCATTTCGGACATGGGTACAGAGTACAAAAATTCTATATTGGAAGAGCTATGTAATCTGCTTAAAATAAACAAACTCAATTCTACTGCTCATCATCACCAAACAGTGGGCACAATAGAAAGAAGTCACAGAACTTTCAACGAGTATGTGAGGTCATACATATCCGTTGATAGGGATGACTGGGATGAATGGCTTAAATACTTCACTTACTGCTTTAATACAACGCCACCATCCGTTCATGACTATTGCCCCTATGAATTGATTTTCGGTAGACTTCCAAATGAGTTTAAAGAGTTCAATAAGGTAGACAAAATTAGTCCATTTTATAACGTAGATGATTATGCTAAAGAAGTAAAATTTAGATTAGAAATAGCGTATAAGAGGGCCCGATAGATGATAGATAGATCTAAGTTAATGCAGAAATTAAATTACGATAGGAATACATTAGATTATAATTTTAAAATAGGGGACCTAGTTTTACTTAAAAATGAAACAGGGCATAAATTAGACCCACAATATAAGGGACCCTATAGAGTTAAGAAAATTGATTTAAGAAATAATATAACAATAATTGATACTAAAACAAATAAAAACCAAATAGTACATAAGAATATACTTAAAATTTATAAATAATGTAGAATTAAGAAAATATAATATAAAACTTTCATATAATTTTAGGAAATGAAAAAAAAAAATATAAATAAATATTTTTAAGTACATTGTTAAAGAATTATGCTAGATCTATATTGTTAAGGAATGGTCATTCAACTAGCGTTGTATGAGCATTCTTCCGTAAAAGGGAGGTGTAGCATGAATCATGTTTGTTATTGCTCAACCAAAGCATTTTTGATTATCGAAATATAAAGATAACAAATTGCACACAAGCAACGAACGATCGACAATGTTTTGCTTTATTGAATGTTTGTGCGTTTACAGTCAACCCTTTTGGTGTTGAGTAATAATCATTGCTTTGTACATACAATTGAGTTACAAGCATGCTTTCTGTTAACATACAACCTACTGTATATGAATTGCAGCGTAAGCATATTAATGGTATAAATTTGGCCCAATTCTGTTCAATAAAGACATTCTTTGCTTTACATCAAGAGAGCTCTAGTTAGCTCTTGCAAATAAATTAAATAACAAAACTATTAAATTGTTTTATTAAATTAAATATAATAAACAACAAAGATCCTTTCTATACAAAATCTCCCAAAAAAACTTTCGCCCGATCAGCATGTTCATGCCTTTATAAAGCTTTTGAAAAAATAGTTCTGAGAAGACTTAATACTTTTATTGAAGGCAGAAATATACAGAAAAAGCAGTTTGGTTTTAGAAGTGACCACGCAACAGCACACCAAGTAAAAAGATTGGTTAATTTTATATCAAACAATAAAAGTAGATAGATATAGAAAATGATTTTTACTCGATATGGCACAACTGTCTTATTTATAAACTTCCCAATTTATATACAAAAGATATTGAAACGGTTTTTGTATGAAAGATTATATGTCGTAAATATTGAGATTAAAGAAATATTCCTGCAGGCATACCTCAGCGTTTATACTTAATATGTATATTTGACTTTAAAGTACTGAAAGATCAATCTGCAGCGCTATACACAATTGACACTGCCATAATAACAGTAGGAAAAGTCTCAAACGCTATTGTTAAACAGATGAAAAGAGAACTTTTACATGCTCAAATATTCTTCTGTAGGCGGAAAATAAAAATCAATTAAACAAAAACGCAACCTGCAATTTTTCCCTTTAGGAAATCGCCAAAAATGTTTATAGTATTTCAGTTTCTATTGAAAGAATAGAAATCGCTCTTCAGTAGTATGTTTATGTGTGTTCTAACTCAGTTTTCACGTATATACCGTGGCGTTGATTCATTTGTTAGCGCTAGGTGGGGGCATGTCTTTTCCCTTTAACTTTGAATGTTCAAGTGTTTTTTAGGTTTTTTAGAGTTTCCATTCATAATAACATGTTTTTTTTTTAAGTTTTTAGTCAGGCTTTTAAGGTCAGTAATTGATGTAAATAAAAGATTTGTTTATTTACTGAAATTTTGAATTTAAATTGGTTGTCAATATCAGCACATATACTGAATTGAACGTTTCTGTTTTGTTTGATTAAAAACAAGCGGCACTTAAACCGTGTTTTTTGTTATGTTTATTGAAAGTGGAAGGTTTTGGTTGTGAGACAAGACTCTTCTTTTTATTTAAAATTTTCATACTTATATACTAATATTTGTGTTTATAAAATTATTATTTATTTTGTAAAATTGTCATTTTCAGCATTAATAAGTTCATTGGCATAAAATTGTTTATTCAAAGTGATGAGTTAATATTTCATAGACGTTCGACAATTGAACTAATTAATGCTGTGTTAACGTAAAAACAAAATTGAAATTGTTTTAAAAGGCAAAAATGAAATTGTTTTTACAATAACAAGAACATATTAAATGAGCGTTTAAGCGTGTGTACAAACACGCTGTGTTAACATAAAAACTAAAATTGCTTTTACAAGAACAAAATTGAATGAACGTTCAAGCGTGTGTACAAACATGCTGTGTTAACATAAAGGTTAAAATAAAATTGTTTTTACAATATACAGAACAATACCAAGAACAAAATTAACTTTTAGAATGTGTATAAACATGCTCCCCCCGTTGAGTGGAGCTCAACAATGTGTTTTAGGTTGCTTCTAGATGCTGAGCTGGCATTTCTTGGTCATCTGAGGAGAGGCTGTGTTGACTTTTGGTTCATAGTTGTAGTTCCATTTTGTGGGTGGTTGCTGATAGTTGTTATATATGTACTGTGAAATCAGACGTTGTGTGTTGATGACGCGGTGCTGGAGTTGGATGATGTTTGGAATTTCGTTTGACTATTAGATACATCAAGATGCAGCCAGTGGTGATCAATGCTGAGTAACCGACCGTCATATGGTGGTAATTGTGGGCTTCAATTCTATTTGGTAGTTGGAGTACTTCTTGTGCTGCCAATGACGTTTGTAAAGTTGTTAAGTTTTGTATTTGAGATAGGTATTCGTTTGTTTGTATTTCATTCAGCAATGGTTTTAAACGTTTTACATGGGTTTGTTCGGTGATTTTCCAAAGGCTAGTATATGATGTTTGCAGGGAACTGGTGATCATTTGTTGTCCTTCCACGGTCATAAACTTATGTTTGAGTGTGCATTCTGGTTCCAGGGTAAGTAAGCCTGATCCTTTGAGAGTTAATTGTGTAATCTCTTTTCTACATACTGCGGTTGCACTAGACGGAAATTGCATTGCGTAGATCCATTTGTTGTGATGTCGGAGAGGTATCCATGTGGCGGTGCCTTTTAATTGCTGCACTGGACAGTCCGACTGAGTTTGGTTGTGGAATAAGTTAATTTCACAGGAGCATGTTGACGAGCCTTGTTCGTATCGGATTTGGCCTTTGGGGCAAAGATACCTGTCTTTGTTAATGAGTGAGCACAAGCTAAATTCAGCATCACTGATCGTGAAATATTGGTTGCGAACGATATTGATGGCCAGAATAGCAGCACACGGCTTTATTGATACCAGTGTGTTGTTGATCCAGTTTGGCACTGGAATAAGGTTGAAGAGTTCAAACTGGTCATGTTCAACTAATGGTAGAGAGATGCTAAAAATTACTGTGTTTTTCGTGAGTCCTCCTTTGACTTTCATAAGTTTGTACAATTGTAAAACATCTTCCTGTTGTACAGGTAATTCAAGTGATTTAGGCAAATGGAATTTTATTTTTGCTACTTCCTGCTGCAACTGATTGGGTGTCAAAATTAATGGACTAATAATACCATGGTGAGTGTTTGTCAGAATGTCAAGTATTGTAGACTGTGTACGTTGCAAATTTGCTGCTGTTATTGTGAGTTGAATACACAGTGATGAAAAGGTGCGGTAAATTTTTTCTTGATGTTGTTCTTCACTATCGTTATGTATCTTGTTGTATATTTGCGATATTTGTTGATCGACTTGGTCAAATTTCTTTTTTACTGTCTCTTGGTCTGACTTCATGATGTTGATTGTGGAGTCAATTATAGAAGTTTGATTTCTCAATAGCTGGAGCAGATGTGCTTCATTTTCTTTGACTTTCGAAATTGTTTGCGCCATGTCTTTAGCGTATTCGGAGTCCAACACCCCAAATAGTGAATGCGCAATATTTCCGACCAAATCAATTGCGGCTCTCTTGTGTATTCTCCCGGAGAGGAGGGTACTATCCATAGTTAGTTCAGCTTCAGTGTGTTCAAAATATTTGACCAGGTTTGTACATATCACCTTTTCTTGAATATTCTCGCATAAACGGTTTAGTGTTTTGGTTCCTTGTGAGAATATTGTTGATTCTGACCAAAATTCTTCTAAGTCGTAATAAATTAGCAGCTGCCATTCTGTGGATGAAACAGCCGCTTTTCCGATTCCTTCAAAATGTATGCCCAACTGTGTTCCAAACTGTTTGTTAGATAGTTGTGCTCCTAATACCAATGGGAGTAGAATAAGGGCCATCATGGCAGTGAAGACGTATTGTGTTATGGAAGTGCGCCTTTTTTTCTTCGAACATACAGGAATCTCCTTTTGGCAAATGTTTACTTGATTTAACTTATTCAGATAGGAACTATTCGTCTCACTGGAATCACTCTGATTAGATGTTTCACCAGATTCCGTATTGGTTAGTGGCAATGGGGCTAATCGAGCAATTGGCCTTCTCCAAGTGCCGTTTGATGTTTTTACGTCAACCACTCTAACTGCTCCATCATCTCCTTGATGTACCTTTACAACCCTTCCCAAGGGCCACCGCAAAGGTGTTGTGTTGTCCTCCTTTATTATAACCATATCTCCAGGTTTGATGTTGACCTCTTCTGTTTTCCACTTATGCCGATACTGCAGTTCGCATAAATACTCCCGTGACCATCGTTTCCAGAACTGCTCCTTCAGGTGAGTGACTAATTTCCATCTTGTTAAGAGGCTGGGCCGTGTTTCTGTAGAATTAAGATCGATTTGAGCGTTCAGTGGTTCTCCAATTAGAAAGTGACCACGTGTCAGAGCAGCCAAATCGTTCGGGTTGTTTGACGTTGGGCTAATTGGTCGTGAATTGAGAATACCCTCAATTTCAATTACCACGGTGTCGAGCTCTTCGTAAGTCAAAGACGCTGTTGCCACGCTTCTGACTAGATGATGCTTTGCAGATTTGACCGCGGCTTCCCACAAGCCTCCAAAGTGAGGTGCTCGTGGTGGTATGAAGTGGAATGTTATGCCCCTGGATGTGCATTCTTTATCGATTGTCTCTTGAGCTGGATTCGCATGAATTGCTTCTGATAGTTCTTGAAGCTGATTTTTTGCGCCATCGAAATTTGTTGCGTTATCGCAGTACAATTTTTCCAACGTCCTCGCCTGCTTATGCACCGTTTTAGACCTCCGATGAATGATTCAGTGGTCAAATCGCTGACGAATTCCAAGTTCACTGCCTTAGTAGCAAATCAGCACTTTGTAATGAACCAAAATTGTTCCACAAAAGTCAACGCCGGCACTGATGAATGGCCAAGCTGGGGTAACACGTGTTGGTGGCAAATTACCCATGATTTCCATAAGTAATTTTGGTTTTGCTCTGGTGCATCAATGTTGCACAATTGATCGTGCTGCTGTCTTTCCCTTAACTGGCCAAAATCTTTGTCTTACATGCTCCAAAAGTGCTTAAGGGCCACAATGTCGATTTTTTCTGAGTATTATTTTCATGAGTATTTTTTATATTGGGTCATTGTAAGGAATAAACATTGGGTGCCTGGCATCGTACTGAAGTATTGATGAGACTAACCGTCCTCCCACTCTGATGATGCCATTAGTATCCATAGATTGGTGTATGCACTATTTTTGCTTACATCGTTATTTATTTTCAAATGCTCTAAGTCATCTTCGAAATCTGATTGCTGCATTGCACGAATTATGACTATAATAGACTGTTCCAATTCATCGACTGTCAAGGCCAGCTCAGATTGTTGTATATGCTTCCTTGTGTTGTTAATGAATCTCAAGATATAACCAACAGTTCGTTGTAACGTTCGAAATGACCCATTGTGTTGTATTTTGTAGATTATGCTCGATGAAGTGTAGTGTAACTTGCTGTTGTTACTGCAGTGACTGTCTTTCGTTCCATGCAAGTCTCGTTGTTAAATATTGTGTGTAGCTTGGAGTATTTTGTGGCCAAATTTCCTCGTACAATGTAGAAATATGGGTCCGGAGAACCATTAGGTACATGTTGCCAATTTTCTTGGAGAAATACCACGTGATAGGACGGCGGCAGGGTTGTCTTTTGGTTTTACATGACGTCACTGTTCAGCTAAGGATAATTTCTGTATTGCAGCTATTCGGTTGGCCATAAATGTTTGGTAGCATGATGACTGAGAGTTAATCCAAGCCAAAACAATTTCCGAAACTGTACACAAGTACGTGGATACATTTTCAAGCTTCAGATCCCTTTTTACCCTTGCTGTTAGTTGAGCGCATAACAATGCAGCGCAGAGCTTAAGACGAATGAGAGTTTGTTGTTTTAAGGGTGCTACTCTTGACTTTGCACATAGTAGCCTCACTATTATCTGGTTGTTTTTGATGACTGATCTGATGTAAATTGCTGCGCCATATGCCCTTTCTGAAGCATCTGCAAAAGCATGAATTTGTATTTTTGATGATACATGCCCTTCGAAAATATGCCGAGAAAATTTCATATTATTTGCATGTTCCAACTCATTGCGAAAGGTGTCCATCTCATATGCAGTTCTGCTGGCAATGCCTCATCCCATGTCAGTTTCATCTGCCAAAGAACTTGAATAAACATTTTGGCAGTGGCAACAATTGGTGCTAGTACTCCCAAAGGATCAAAGAGTTTAGCTAAATCTGACGTAACAGTTCGTTTGGTGACATGTTTGATATCCCCCAAGCACACCTTAACACAGAATTTGTCAATTTTTGGCATCCATGTTAAGCCTAAGGTTTTAACTGCATGATTATTTTCATTATTGAAATCAATATTGACTTCATGTTCCTCTTCTGTGATGTTTTGGAGTAGCTGCTGATGATTTGCGCTCCATTTTTGTAGGATTAGACCGTGCTGACTTAGGATGTGTTTCAACTCTTGTTGGATGGTAAGTGTTGTATTCAGACTGTCATCTCCGCCGATTCCATCATCTACGTAAAAATTTTCAAGTACGAATCGAGCTCCATATGGATACTGTGCCATGTTTTCTTTAGCTATCTTCTCCAAACATTTGGTAGCCAAATATGGTGCGGATCGTGTTCCATAGGTAATTGTGTTGAGTTGATAATATTTGATTGGCTTCGTTGGATCCTTTCTCCAGATAATGATTTGGAATTTTCTGTCTTCTGGGTGCATTAATATTTGCCGATACATTTTTTCAATGTCGGTCGTGAAAACAAAGCGTGGTAGGCGGAAACGAAGTAGAATAGAAAAAAGCTCGCTTTGGACCGTGGGTCCTGTGTGCATCAAATCGTTCAGTGATAAGCCTGAAGATGTTTTAGTGGAGGCATCGAAGACCACGCGTAATTTAGTTGTTGAGCTTTCGGGCCTCAATATGCAGTGGTGAGGAATGAAGTAGCTTGGTTCAATTGTGGTGTGTATATCTATTTGTGTCATGTGACCCAAGGCTTCATATTCTTCCATAAAGCGTATGTATTGGGTTTTTATCTCTGGGGCCTTTGCCAAGCGGCGCTCCAGTGATAGGAATCTGTTGAATGCGATTCCATGCGACTCACCTAATGCATTTGGATTGTCACAAAATGGAATTTTGACCGAAAATCTCCCACTTTTGTCGATCGTGTGGTTTTGTGCGAAATGATTTTCGCACTGTTTTTCTGAAACAGATAGGTTGTCTGCCGTTTTAATGTTTTCCAGCTCCCAGAGTTGAGCAATGGATTCTTCTAGATTCATGTCGTCTTCGGTACACATTCCACACGTTGCAGTTGATGACTGACTTGTGCCAACCTTGCCTGCAATGACCCAACCAAGTGCAGTATTTTGTAGGAATTGGCCAGCGATCAGTGTTGATGGCTTGAGACGGTTGAGGAGAAATTATGTGTGGGAGCACGGCTGCTTCAAGTCGTGTGGTGAAGTTGCTGATTCTAGACTCTAATATAACGTTGACTCTATGTTGTACCTTTGTATTGCTTGATCCGATCCCAGTGATACAGATTGAAGCTGGCTTAGGTGAAATTCCAGGGCGTTTGATTAAGCGTTCGCTGATAAGGTTAAGTTGTGATCCAGAGTCGAGAATTGCTCTGCATTGTACCTCTTTTCCGTTTGCCATAATGCTAACCATTGCAGTGCTGAGGAGAATGTAGCTATTTGTTTGGGAATGTTTGGCTGCGGCTAGTGATGCGGCTTCCTGGTTGATTGGTGTGGCCTTTGTGACCATTGATGAGCGTTCTTCAGACACATGGTTGTGTGGGAGGTTGTTTTTTGATGTCGATTTGTTCACGTTCTGGTTGGGATTTCCCAGATGTAGGAGTGTGTTGTGCTTGTTAATGCACTTCGTACAACTTCTTGATATACAATTTCTCGCATTGTGACCAGGTTTTAAACAATTGACACAACATTTTTGTTCTTGAACGTACCGAAGTCGTGATGAGGGTGACAACTGAAGAAACGTTTTACATGCAAACAATGGGTGGTTGCCATTTTTGCACAGTATACAAAACAAATTGCTATGATTTTTGGATGTGATGGAAGTGCACACCTTTGGCCTTGAGGCTACTGATTTCTCCTCCATAGATTGGAAGTGGTTTTCTAAGAATTTTAAAAAATCTTTGATTGTCGGGACTTCTCGTGGTTGCAGTAGAGCTTGTTCGTAACGCAAGCGTGTGGCTTGATCTAGCCTTTTCAGCAGTAAATGGAGTAGAATTGGGTCCCAGCTTGATGTGTCTATTTGAAGGTTTTTGAGTGCTAAGAGACACTCCAAGGTTTTGTCATGCAACGTTTTATAGTTGTCGCTTGATGATTTGTTTGGTGCATCGATCAGCTCTTGAATTAGTTTACTGACCAGCAACCTTTTGTTGTTGTAGCGATCTACAACGACAGTCCATGCAGCATAAAAAATTTTCTCCAGTGGCGGCGAAATGTTTTATTAGGTTGGCTGCTTCCCCCATTAGATGTGTTTTCAGATACCAGATTTTCTGCACCTTTGACATTGAGTGGTTTACTATTAGCGATGAAAATAAATCATGAAATTCTTGCCACTTTAGATAATTTCCATCAAATTTTGGTATTGTAATTTTTGGCATTGGGAATGATTCTGGCTGACTACTAATATAACCAGGGTTAAGTTGAGTTGTCGTTCTGGTGTCGGCCTTGACGAAATTCCGTACCTTCTTCTCTAAAATGATGAACCGCTCCATGTTGTAGCCTTGTTCCTCAGGATCGTCGCATATTTCAGCTATTTGAAAATGTAAACCTTCAATGTTTTCCCATAGTTTTGAGGCAGTTGCTTTGTCCTCATTAGTTGACTCTTGAAGTAAACAATCCAGAGAATTCATCATTGCTGTTTGCCGTCGTGTAAGCTTGACAAATTCCAATGCTTTTATTGTCAGCTCTTGTCTTTCTGCTGCCTGAGGCTTTACGAATTGAAGAGCCAATGATTGGGCGCCATCAGTCACAGGTGGCCCTTGTTTGGTTTCTGATGGAGCGTTTAGTCGTCTAGCCTCTGTAGAAAATAATTTTAGATATGAGGTTGCTAAATCATTGATTTTCGAATAATAATTTTCTGTAAAATATTCGTGTTCCGTTCTCAACCTTTGAGCGTCGTCCAGCATGCCCAATTCAGAGTCCTGGTCTTCAAACTGGCTCCAAGCCTCTTGTATACGTCGTATACGTTCTTCATGGTATTTTGCGGTTGTTTTCCTGTCCGCAGAATCGTTTTTAACATTTCGGATGATTGCTTGAATGCATTCACCTGTTTTTAAAAGTGAATCTATTAATTGTGTTGCTGTAGCCATAGCGATAGTTGTTTTGATCAGATCCTGGTGTGGGTCCTGCTGATGTTGACTTGAAAGCTGTTGAACTAAGGTTGAGGTAAATACTAGATGTCCTGTTAATGTCGTCAAAGCTGCTAAGGACAATTGATGTCCTGATGATTTTGTTACAGTTGCTGTGGACCCTGATGATTTTGTTAAAGTTGCGGTGGACAATTGATGTCCTGATGATTTTGTTAAAGTTGCTGTGGACAATTGATGTCCTGATGATTTTGGCTCCTTGCTGCGGGTCCAAGTAATTGTTAGGTCCTGTGCCTTGTTACAGGATCACGTCGGGGTCACCAAAAATGTTTATTTACTGAAATTTTGAATTTAAATTGGTTGTCAATATCAGCACATATACTGAATTGAACGTTTCTGTTTTGTTTGATTAAAAACAAGCGGCACTTAAACCGTGTTTTTTGTTATGTTTATTGAAAGTGGAAGGTTTTGGTTGTGAGACAAGACTCTTCTTTTTATTTAAAATTTTCATACTTATATACTAATATTTGTGTTTATAAAATTATTATTTATTTTGTAAAATTGTCATTTTCAGCATTAATAAGTTCATTGGCATAAAATTGTTTATTCAAAGTGATGAGTAAATATTTCATAGACGTTCGACAATTGAACTAATTAATGCTGTGTTAACGTAAAAACAAAATTGAAATTGTTTTAAAAGGCAAAAATGAAATTGTTTTTACAATAACAAGAACATATTGAATGAGCGTTTAAGCGTTTAAGTACAAACACGCTGTGTTAACATAAAAACTAAAATTGCTTTTACAAGAACAAAATTGAATGAACGTTCAAGCGTGTGTACAAACATGCTGTGTTAACATAAAGGATAAAATAAAATTGTTTTTACAATATACAGAACAATACCAAGAACAAAATTAACTTTTAGAATGTGTATAAACAAGATTATTTTATTTCATTTTTCATCCAACGTTTCGCTGGGATTTTTCCACCATCTTCAGGGATTTAAATTTATTGAATCTGGTAACCATAACAACAAAAAATAATAAAAACATGTATTTAATAAAAGGACAGCTCAACATTTAAAGAATAATATAACTCACATATAATCTTTCGTCAATTTTGACATAAATTAAAAGTATACATTTGATTTTATACGACACATAAAGCACAACATAAAACACAAAATGTAAATAAAAATAAATGTAAAAATAAGTAAAATATCACAGATTAAAAAATTCTTAACGTTAAGTATCACAGTTGGAAAATAACTAAATTAGGCTATTGCTAAAGTATAATTTGAGTTTGTATTGTCTTTGTCTTCTTTTTAGTTTATCGCTAAATTTTGTTTTTTCTTTTATATGTCAATAATTGTTGTTAAATTTTTAAAATTTGTTTAGATTTTTGTAGATTTATAAGCACTTTTAAAGTTAGCAATACCATTAATCAAGTTTAATTTTAAAATTTTTGGATTTTTAGTAGGTTCACAAGCCTTTTTAAAGTTAGCAATACCATTAATCAAGTTTAATTTTAATTTTTTTTATATTTTTATTAGGTTCACAAGCCTTTTTAAAGTTAGCAATACAACCAATATGTTTAATTTAAAATTTTTTTAGATTTTTATTATGTTCACAAGTCTTTTTAAAGTTAGCAATACTTGTATACAATAGGCTCACAAGCCTTTTTAAAGTTAGCAATACTACCAATAACGTTTAATTTAAAAATTTTTTAGATTTTTAGTAGGTTCATAAGCTTTTTAAAGTTAGCAATACTATTAGTCAAGTTTAATTAAAATTTTTTTTATATTTTTAGTAGGTTCTCAAGCCTTTTTGAAGTTAGCAATACTATTAGTCAAGTTTAATTTTAAATTTGAAGTTAAATTTCAAATATCTGTGGTTTTCTGGAATAATTGCGTATGTGAATTTTTTATCAGTTTTGAGTTAACGCTCTTTACGTGTGTTAAATTAAAAAATATTGACCATTTCTGAGTTTTTCTTTAAATAACGACGTAACTTAAATGTTTATTAAATTAATTTGCAGCACTATCGACGTACATATGTCAACCTACGTTTGATCGCTGACAAATTATTTTCTCAGAAAACGACACATAGCGACATACGTTGTTATTAATAAAAAATGCAAAATAATTTTGGATTATTTTTCAGTTTATAACCACGTGTAAACACTTGTGTGTTTATTTCTGTTATTTTTTGTCACTATTATTCTTGATACGTTGTTATATTCTCATCCTAACTCCCGTTAACTTTTTGTTGACGAACAAAAAAACCTATTTTTCAAGCAACAACAACTTATGTCTACATGGGTGGTTGCCTTGGTAGTTTTCTTTTTCAAAGAAAACGACGTTTGTCGACATAAGTTTTTATTATCTGCATACACTTTAAATGTTATTTACATATTGTTTTTTTCATCCTTCTTTAGGATCTATTCCTCTGAAGATTTTTGATTCAAAATTTTATATGAAGAATTTATTGCCCATATCTACAGGACTGTTAAATAAAAAGCTCTAAAAACTTTATATCGAGCCCATAATTTCAAATATAACGTTTTTGGCTCCCCTGAACATTTTGATTTTATGACATACGCGATTATTCTAGAAAACCACAGATATTTTAGATTTTTAGTGGGTTTGCAAGCCCTTTTAAAGTTAATACTATTAATCAAGTTTAATTTCAAAATTTTTCAGATTTTTAGTTGGATCACAAGGCTTTTTAAAGTTAGCAATACTATTAATCAAGTTTAATTTTATTTTTTTTAGATTTTTAGTAGCAATACTATTAAAGTTAGCAATACTATTGATCAAGTTTAATTTTAAATATTTTATTAGATTAACAATCCTAAACCTATAGCTTTTTTGTTAAGTTTTTAGTTGTTTGTTATAGATAATACAAAATTCATGTTGGATGAAATAAAAATCACCAGATAAATAATTTTATGTTTTATTGTTATTCTTTTTATAAAATAATATTTGTAGTTATTAACAAAAAATATTTTTAAAAACACTTATTACAAATACATCATTTAAAAACAAGTTTGAATAATTAAAAAAGTTTTAAATTTTGTAAAATGATACTTTTTTATATAAAATAAATGAATATACAACAATAAATTACACATAATATTGAATAATCGCTTTGAATATGATTTATGTTATAAATATACGATTTTGAATTTCTATTCAAAAATTTAAAAAAGGGTTAATAGGAGGTTGACCAGCTAGACAAAAGAATTCAGCAGGTTTATTTTTTCGAAAAAAGAATGCAACCACATGCTGCCCTGATTTATATGATGGATCGGTGTTTGCTATACTGAATGATTGTTTTACAACAGCTTTCTTATGCTATGTTCAGATGGACAGCAAGATTCGAAGTTCGCTCTCTCATTCATTGTTTGAGAGCGAACCACTTGGTTCATCTCCAATTTTGATAAAAAAAATTCTCGCTAGTTTATCTGAACTAGTTGTCAAAAATATATAAACAAAGAAAAAAACAAAAAATTAATGTGTGCAATAAACTAAATAGAAACATTTAACAAATTAAAAGTGTTCATTTACATATTCAAATAAAAATGGAAAAAATTAAATAGTGAAACGTAAAGTGCAGAAAGATGTCTTCAAATATTTGCACAAAAAATAAAAACGTCATAATGAAACAAGAACACTCGTTTGAGCACCAAGGTTCGCAATCGTGATTCAGAGAGCGAATCAAGTGGTTCATTTTGCCGTCTGAACATGCTGTTAGGTAGTTGGTCAGAGGCAAAGACACATTTAAAATGATTTTTAGTTATACTGTTAGAATTCATATAATGATTAATTTTAACTGAATTCATAGTGGTTGAATGTTAGAATTCATATATTGATTCATTTTAACTGAATTCATAGTGATTGAATAATTGCACGGGATTTTTGGTACGTATTCGTTATGTCAACCGGAATATTTCTATAAAAAATACTATTTCTTAATATAATTATATGCAGTGGAATTTTTTTTTTGGTTTTATTTGAAAAACTATTCGTTTTGCTGACGGCATAATTAAATTTTTACAATATTAGCAAAATATTGTTTTATTTTTGAATTTACTTGTATAAGTTAAGGTACGTAGGCCCAATGTGACAAATTCTTTGTCAATTGCAAGATAATTCAAGATGAGCGCTACACGCGTACTTCAAAAAAAAATTAAAATTAAATTAACAATTTCGTAGCAGACGCTACCTTCCATTTTTCATGTAAATTTGGTTATGCTGTTAAGCATAATTGTGTTTTTATTTTTTTGCATTTGATTTTGTAGACCTCTTTAAATATGCTTTCAAAGATGATTAAAGAGTTAGTTCAATTTCGGCACTCCAACTCGCATTGCGAGGAATTAAATTTACACATAGAACAGAATTTTGTGTAATTAAATATAAACATAAAACAGAATTTTGTGTAATTAAATATAAAACATAGAACAGAATTTTGTGTAATTAATTATAAAACATAGCACAGAACTTTGTGTAATTAAATATAAAATATAAATTAGAACGTGGGATTAAATACAAAACTGTATTAATAAATAAATTTGCTAATGAATAAAGACATTAAAAGAATTTTGTATTATTTGTGTCGGGATTGGGCCAAGCAATAACTTATACAATTGTCCAAAATACATCCGATTTTAAAATAGATCTATATTTTGAATTTACTTGCATACATATGTCTAAAATACATCCGTTATTTATATGAATCTGTATACGGGTAATATTTCATATTATTTTGAGTAGACATAACAAGAGCATGATTTATTTTCTATAACTTGATATCTATAGTGACGAAAATGGATTTCATCAATAACTTTAAATCGAAAAGGATAAAACTTATTTTATTCCGGAAATGGTATATAAAGTCGTTATTTTAAAGGTTATATGCTTATTATTTTCAGTAAAAACAAATTTTTTTTATTATTAATATTCTCATCTTTTAGAGTATAGTGTCCCATGCAAGGTATTTACACAATTTAATTTCAAAATTTTTCAGATTTTTAGTTGGATCACAAGCCTTTTTAAAGTTAGCAATACTATTAATCAAGTTTAATTTTATTTTTTTTAGATTTTTAGTAGCAATACTATTAAAGTTAGCAATACTATTGATCAAGTTTAATTTTAAATATTTTATTAGATTAACAATCCTAAACCTATAGCTTTTTTGTTAAGTTTTTAGTTGTTTGTTATAGATAATACAAAATTCATGTTGGATGAAATAAAAATCACCAGATAAATAATTTTATGTTTTATTGTTATTCTTTTTATAAAATAATATTTGTAGTTATTAACAAAAAATATTTTTAAAAACACTTATTACAAATACATCATTTAAAAACAAGTTTGAATAATTAAAAAAGTTTTAAATTTTATAAAATGATACTTTTTTATATAAAATAAAAGAATATACAACAATAAATTACACATAATATTGAATAATCGCTTTGAATATGATTTATGTTATAAATATACGATTTTGAATTTCTATTCAAAAATTTAAAAAAGGTTGACCAGCTAGACAAAAGAATTCAGCAGGTTTATTTTTGCGAAAAAAGAATGCAACCCTATGCTGCCCTGATTTATATGATGGATCGGTGTTTGCTATACTGAATGATTGTTTTACAACAGCTTTCTTATGCTATGTTCACATGGACAGCAAGATTCGAAGTTCGCTCTCTCATTCACGGTTTGAGAGCGAACCACTTGGTTGATTTTGAATCTAGTTACGAACAACGAACAATGTGCTGTCATCTCCAATTTTGATAAAAAAAATTCTCGCTAGTTTATCTGAACTAGTTGTCAAAAATATATAAACAAAGAAAAAAAACAAAAAATTAATGTGTGCAATAAACTAAATAGAAACATTTAACAAATTAAAAGTGTTCATTTACATATTCAAATAAAAATGGAAAAAATTAAATAGTGAAACGTAAAGTGCAGAAAGATGTCTTTAAATATTTGCACAAAAAATACAAACGTCAAAATGAAACAAGAACACTCGTTTGAGCACCAAGGTTCGCAATCGTGATTCAGAGAGCGAATCAAGTGGTTCATTTTGCCGTCTGAACATGCTGTTAGGTAGTTGGTCAGAAGCAAAGACACATTTAAAATGATTTTTAGTTATACTGTTAGAATTCATATAATGATTAATTTTAACTGAATTCATAGTGGTTGAATGTTAGAATTCATATATTGATTCATTTTAACTGAATTCATAGTGATTGAATAATTGCACGGGATTTTTGGTACGTATTCGTTATGTCAACCGGAATATTTCTATAAAAAATACTACTTCTTAATATAATTGTATACAGTGGATTTTTTTTTTTTTTGGTTTTATTTGAAAAACTATTCGTTTTGCTGACGGCATAATTAAATTTTTACAATATTAGCAAAATATTGTTTTATTTTTGAATTTACTTGTATAAGTTAAGGTACGTAAGCCCAATGTGACAAATTCTTTGTCAATTGCAAGATAATTCAAGATGAGCGCTACACGCTTACTTCAAAAAAAAATTAAAATTAAATTAACAATTTCGTAGCAGATGCTACCTTCCATTTTTCATGTAAATTTGGTTATGCTGTTAAGCATAATTGTGTTTTTATATTTTTGCATTTGATTTTGTAGACCTCTTTAAATATGCTTTCAAAGATGATTAAAGAGTTAGTTCAATTTCGGCACTCCAACTCGCATTGCGAGGAATTAAATTTACACATAGAACAGAATTTTGTGTAATTAAATATAAACATAAAACAGAATTTTGTGTAATTAAATATAAAACATAGAACAGAATTTTGTGTAATTAATTATAAAACATAGCACAGAACTTTGTGTAATTAAATATAAAATATAAATTAGAACGTGGGATTAAATACAAAACTGTATTAATAAATAAATTTGCTAATGAATAAAGACATTAAAAGAATTTTGTATTATTTGTGTCGGGATTGGGCCAAGCAATAACTTATACAATTGTCCAAAATACATCCGATTTTAAAATAGATCTGTATTATGAATTTACTTGCATACATATGTCTAAAATACATCCGTTATTTATATGAATCTGTATACGGGTAATATTTCATATTATTTTGAGTAGACATAACAAGATCATGATTTATTTTCTATAACTTGATATCTATAGTGACGAAAATGGATTTCATCAATAACTTTAAATCGAAAAGGATAAAACTTATTTTATTCCGGAAATGGTATATAAACTCGTTATTTTAAAGGTTATATGCTTATTATTTTCAGTAAAAACTAATTTTTTTTATTATTAATATTCTCATTTTTTAGAGTATAGTGTCCCATACAAGGTATTTACACAATTTAATTTCAAAATTTTTCAGATTTTTAGTTGGATCACAAGCCTTTTTAAAGTTAGCAATACTATTAATCAAGTTTAATTTTATTTTTTTTAGATTTTTAGTAGCAATACTATTAAAGTTAGCAATACTATTGATCAAGTTTAATTTTAAATATTTTATTAGATTAACAATCCTAAACCTATAGCTTTTTTGTTAAGTTTTTAGTTGTTTGTTATAGATAATACAAAATTCATGTTGGATGAAATAAAAATCACCAGATAAATAATTTTATGTTTTATTGTTATTCTTTTTATAAAATAATATTTGTAGTTATTAACAAAAAATATTTTTAAAAACACTTATTACAAATACATCATTTAAAAACAAGTTTGAATAATTAAAAAAGTTTTAAATTTTATAAAATGATACTTTTTTATATAAAATAAAAGAATATACAACAATAAATTACACATAATATTGAATAATCGCTTTGAATATGATTTATGTTATAAATATACGATTTTGAATTTCTATTCAAAAATTTAAAAAAGGTTGACCAGCTAGACAAAAGAATTCAGCAGGTTTATTTTTGCGAAAAAAGAATGCAACCCAATGCTGCCCTGATTTATATGATGGATCGGTGTTTGCTATACTGAATGATTGTTTTACAACAGCTTTCTTATGCTATGTTCACATGGACAGCAAGATTCGAAGTTCGCTCTCTCATTCACGGTTTGAGAGCGAACCACTTGGTTGATTTTGAATCTAGTTACGAACAACGAACAATGTGCTGTCATCTCCAATTTTGATAAAAAAAATTCTCGCTAGTTTATCTGAACTAGTTGTCAAAAATATATAAACAAAGAAAAAAACAAAAAATTAATGTGTGCAATAAACTAAATAGAAACATTTAACAAATTAAAAGTGTTCATTTACATATTCAAATAAAAATGGAAAAAATTAAATAGTGAAACGTAAAGTGCAGAAAGGTGTCTTCAAATATTTGCACAAAAAATACAAACGTCAAAATGAAACAAGAACACTCGTTTGAGCACCAAGGTTCGCAATCGTGATTCAGAGAGCGAATCAAGTGGTTCATTTTGCCATCTGAACATGCTGTTAGGTAGTTGGTCAGAAGCAAAGACACATTTAAAATGATTTTTAGTTATACTGTTAGAATTCATATAATGATTAATTTTAACTGAATTCATAGTGGTTGAATGTTAGAATTCATATATTGATTCATTTTAACTGAATTCATAGTGATTGAATAATTGCACGGGATTTTTGGTACGTATTCGTTATGTCAACCGGAATATTTCTATAAAAAATACTACTTCTTAATATAATTGTATACAGTGGATTTTTTTTTTTTGGTTTTATTTGAAAAACTATTCGTTTTGCTGACGGCATAATTAAATTTTTACAATATTAGCAAAATATTGTTTTATTTTTGAATTTACTTGTATAAGTTAAGGTACGTAAGCCCAATGTGACAAATTCTTTGTCAATTGCAAGATAATTCAAGATGAGCGCTACACGCTTACTTCAAAAAAAAAATTAAAATTAAATTAACAATTTCGTAGCAGATGCTACCTTCCATTTTTCATGTAAATTTGGTTATGCTGTTAAGCATAATTGTGTTTTTATTTTTTTGCATTTGATTTTGTAGACCTCTTTAAATATGCTTTCAAAGATGATTAAAGAGTTAGTTCAATTTCGGCACTCCAACTCGCATTGCGAGGAATTAAATTTACACATAGAACAGAATTTTGTGTAATTAAATATAAACATAAAACAGAATTTTGTGTAATTAAATATAAAACATAGAACAGAATTTTGTGTAATTAATTATAAAACATAGCACAGAACTTTGTGTAATTAAATATAAAATATAAATTAGAACGTGGGATTAAATACAAAACTGTATTAATAAATAAATTTGCTAATGAATAAAGACATTAAAAGAATTTTGTATTATTTGTGTCGGGATTGGGCCAAGCAATAACTTATACAATTGTCCAAAATACATCCGATTTTAAAATAGATCTGTATTATGAATTTACTTGCATACATATGTCTAAAATACATCCGTTATTTATATGAATCTGTATACGGGTAATATTTCATATTATTTTGAGTAGACATAACAAGATCATGATTTATTTTCTATAACTTGATATCTATAGTGACGAAAATGGATTTCATCAATAACTTTAAATCGAAAAGGATAAAACTTATTTTATTCCGGAAATGGTATATAAACTCGTTATTTTAAAGGTTATATGCTTATTATTTTCAGTAAAAACTAATTTTTTTTATTATTAATATTCTCATTTTTTAGAGTATAGTGTCCCATACAAGGTATTTACACAATTTTCTCTTATAAATCTCTTATCATCTAAATAACTTTATGCTAATTTACTAATATGTTAAGTATATATATGA
The DNA here is from genome assembly GCA_963682025.1 of Cordilura impudica. Taxonomy (NCBI): domain Eukaryota; kingdom Metazoa; phylum Arthropoda; class Insecta; order Diptera; family Scathophagidae; genus Cordilura; species Cordilura impudica. The sequence goes on along the minus strand of OY821517.1, from coordinate 223,127,652 downwards.
TGAACCTTACATTGAATCATAAAAAAATGATTTTCAAACAAACATTTTCTAAGATATTTAATCGCAAGTCTAGTGATTACTCATTTTTGTACACCTTTTATTTACTTAACTTTTATTTTTAGTTTTCAATTTTTAATTCTTGATTTTCAATTTTTAATTTTAGTTTTTTTAATTTTTATTTTTTGTTTTTATCTTTCAATTTTTAAATTTTAATTTTAAATTTTATTTTGTTTGATTTTCAATTCATAATTTTAATTTTTTAATTTTCTATTTATATTTTTTAATTTTCTATTTATATTTTTTAATTTTTATTTTTGTTTTTGTTTTCTAATTTTAGTTTTTAATTTTTCTTAAGTTTAGTTTTATAATTTTCAATTTTTAATTTCCAATTTTTAGTTCTAAATTTTTAATTTTTAGAATTTATCAAGTGTATTTTCACGTAGAAGAATTAGTTTTGATAATTTACTCATCATTTTCTAAAATTTTTCCAATAACACCACTTAAAACTAAAGAAACAAAATTATTGGTAAAATTCCTCCTTGTTGAGTAAATGTTTTTTCGTAAAAATTTTCCTATAAAATATCTACAAAATTCATTTAAATTACTAAAATTTTAACATATTTCTCTAATAATTTAATAAACTATTTTAAACGTACTCTATTCTTGTGAAATTTTTTCATATTAGCAAAATTCATATGAAGTTATTTTATATAATGTTGTTTTTCACAAATGAAATTAAAATCGATTTATTTATTTATTTCAAATGATACATTTTTTGTCAAAATCGGGGTAAAACTGTGAAACTTAAATCGGTCACAAGAAATCGCCTTGCCTATTAATATTATAGATACCCTATAAGCAAATCGGTAGTCGACTACGAAAAAAACACACTTTTAGTTAACTTTTATGAACTAACTACAATGAATGCAGAACTTCCCCAAAATAGCAGGTTGCATATTCTGTGCAGTTATATTTGCTGACATCTGTTTAGATATTTGCACGTGTTTTTGACATTTTCTTATCTGTTTGTTTTAGATTGGTTTACATATTTTTCATTGCCAAAATCAGCACTCGTGTATGTAGTTAACTGAGGTTAGTGTAAAATATTATGAATTCTTTTAAATTTTAATTATATAAACTAAATTTATTTAATTATTTAAACTAAAATAATAATAATAAACTGTGAAATGACAATCGTTTCATTACGCTAGGTATTAACTAAAAATGTACATAACTTGGTCTAATAAATAATGAGGTGTTCCAACCACAACTAACTTTTCTAAGAAAGATATATATATATATATATTATTTTCAGATACTATACAAAAGTTTCAAGGTAACTTAATATTTGTAACATATTTTCCCTTCACACTAAGGAGGGCATCCTGATTTAGAACCTCCAGGGATCCGATATGGTGAAAAGGACAACAGAGATGCTATGAGAATTATAAAATAACGTCATATCCATTCGAAATACATTAGAAACAGAAAAATGAAATCTTTAGTATCCACCATCTGGGTTTCGGAATGCATTAGAAACAGAAAAATGAAATCTTTGATATCCTCCACCTGGGTTTTACGTTTATATCAATATCTGGACTTATTTTACTATTTATAACAAATGTGAGTAGATAAGATATAGGAGAACCAGGAATTTTTCATTTTCGCCACCGTTAGATGGCGCTGTTTGGTTGGTGTCTATAGGAGAACCAGGCTTATAGGAGAACCAGGAATTATTAAATTTTTGCCCCGTTAGATGGCGCAAAGTTGAATAACTTTTTACTATAACATTGAATAACTTTTTACTTTGCTATGTGTAGCGAAGACAGATTAAATTATTTCTAATCAACTGAAAAATACTTTCTAAAATCTCCGTGCGCCTGATACATAAAATGCATGCATATAAAAATTTACCACACAATTGAAAGATTGCAACAAATCGACAGTTTGTAAACAATAAAACAAATAGAAACATATAAAAATTTACCACACAATTACCAAAACACTTGAATCAAAACTAAACATGATTGAAACAAATCGACAGTTTGTAAACAATAAAACCAATAGAAACATAAATGTGGTCACTTATCCAGTACACATGTTTGAAAATTTTTATGTATATAACAAAAATCTAGATTAGTGTTTTAACATGATCATAAAATCCTTATAAAAAGGCATAGTTTTGGAAAATGATAAGCCTGGTTAATAAATCATAAATAGATTTGATTAAAATTAAAATAAATAACAACACTTTTTAAAAATACGTTACTTATTGGAAATTGGGTACCTTTTTCCTATGTTATGTGTAGTGAAGACAGATTAAATTATTGTTTATCATTAACCAAAATAATATTAAGGAAAAATAGTTTCATTTCGTTCAGTAGTCAACTACACGGGAAACTATTAATTACAAATTTTGATCGAAATAAAAAAATAAAAAAATTAATTAAAAATGGAAAACATGATTTTTTTTAAGTGCTCGCTCTGCACCATTTTCTATGAGGATGAATCAGAATTCCTCAAACACATGGAAAATAGTTTGGAGTGTATGGAAAACACTCCCAGCCTAGAATGTGTTTACTGCAGTAAATACATACCGGGTGTATCCAACTACGTAATACACACAACAAACTGTCTCATTGAAAATGAGATAGAGCGAATCTCTACTCATAATGTTTCTTCATTTGATACTCCTGATGTTTATTCATATAAAAATTCATATGATATGCTGTTCCTTAGCGGAGAATTGATTGATGAAATACCCACCAACCAAATGGGTTTCTTGAATATAGAGGATTGGATTCCTGGGACACCTGAAACACCACCACCACCTCAAATCACATATAATTTATGGGACTCACAAGATGACTTATCTGATGACTTATTATTAGTACAAGCCTACCGTCAAAATGAAAGTTTGATAAACAATATATATAGAAATTCTATATAAAAATATTAATAAATTTAAATTTTTTTTTTTTTTTTTTTGTAAATATAAGATTATAATTTTAGATATATATGTATATATATCCTTCTCTTTTTAATAAATATTTATATCTTGAGTTTATGAGCCAAAAAGAAAATAAAGAAAACAAATAAAAGTCAAAATTTAAAATCCATTTTGTTTTATTTAATATGTAGATATATCAATAACTTATCTTTTACAGCGAGAAATATTTTTTACATTGTTGAACTACTTTTTTATCATTAAAATTATAATCAGTTTTTCTAAATTGACTTAAAAATAGTTTCAAACGTTTTTGCTGTGATTTATATAAACTATAAAGTAAGCAATAATGACCACAAGTCTTTGAAAAATATCCCTGTAGTTGCTGTTTATTGATTTTAAAGTTGTTGCTGTTATTTTCTAAAAATGTTAGAAATTCTAAATTTAAGGGCTGTTGTCCATAAGAATCAAAAAACTCAGCATTATTATAAACGTCAAAATAAAATGCAATCCAATGCTGTCCTGTTTTGTATGATGGATCTGTATTGGCAATAAAGATAGCTGGACGCTTAGGTATACGCTTTGGAAGTTTATCTGAAGCAAAAACACCTTGGAAATACTTTCGGGTAGCTTTGTTTTTTAAAAGCGCTTTTTCAATCTGTATGGTATTCATTTTTATAAAGTTATTTTAACGTTTCTATTTTTATCAATTTCAATCATAGAATCATATTCACAATAAACAAGACATGTCACTGGTTCCAACAAAGCTCGTGTGAATTTTCCTTCAATGCGTACATTTCCTTGCTTTAAAATCTTTGCACATAAATCGTTATTAGAATGATCAGGTGAAAGATCAAACCCCAAAATGAATGAACCATTATCAAATGATTGTTTATTTATATGAATTCCTCTATCGGAATTCTTTATTCCAATAGCATTAAATAACATATTGTATGCTCTCGTACTTCTATGGGTTACACCGGAATAATCCAATTCTAATGCTTGTGATGGAATTTGAATACCATTTACTGACAAATTTAGTGTTTGTAAATAAAAATGTTTAAACTCAAATGGATCCATTTTTATATTCCCTGAGTATGCAACATTTCCAACCATACAAAATGCCAAAAATGTAGGTAATTGACCAATTACTACATTATCAATAGATAAACTATGATTTCCAGGATACATGGTAAACGATTTAATTTCAGTTCTATTTAATGGATATATGGCTGGTTTTTCCTGCAACATTTTATGGTGAGCTAGTAATATTCCCGGATTAACAGTAATGTGATTCATATAAAATTGAGCCTTCAAAATTTTCAATTCAGCACCAGTTGATTCGAGATCCATCATATAAAATGATGATTTCTCCAAATTAAATACAATACGTAAATCTACATTATTTAAAAGTAATTTAGGCTGACTAAAGATATCACCATGAACTCGTCCAATTAACTCAACTTTATTACTTCATGCAAATAACTTGTTAATTTGTTTTTGTCCTTTTCGAAGTTCACCATCGATATAATAGTCAGGATACCATCCAGATGATGTTAGATGAGTTCGACTAGCATCACTTCCATAATTAAGTAATGTCTGTATATAAGTCTTATAGTGATAGTTATTATCGCTATGGGATACGGGAACATTATTCAGATAGACAGAAACACTTCGAAACAGAGAATGTAGAATATTATTTACAACTCCAATTGAATCGTCTGTAATATCTGAGTTATCCTTTGCTTTGAGTTGAATTACTAATCTTAGGTATACGCTAGACAAATCACGATATGTATCTCCATTACCGAGACACACAAATTCTATAGAGCTGGGGTTGTCCAAAGTTGCGATAGGATTGTAGGATACTTCTTCGGTGTTTAAAATACTAGTTTGAATGGGATGTGGTTCAAATAAATCCAATTCACTTTTCATACATTCTATATGTTTTGACATGTTCATTTTGAAAATATGTCTTTAATATTTATATTGGTGTTTTTCTTCTTTTTCTTCCTTATGCGTTTCACTTTAGAATGTTTGAGAGACTGACGATTTCTTTTTTTATTTCGACGTTTTATACGTCTCTTGCCTGAACCTCGTTGGAACTTGGAATATATTTTTTTGACAGCTTTCTCTGATAAGTTATTTAACGCAATTTTTCCTTGTTCATCCAAAATATTTCGTAAAGGCTTGCGACCGAAGTCATTTAATATAGCTTTACTGGTATCAATTGCTTGATTTTTAATTGTATTTACTCCAGAAAAAATTAAAGGTTTTAATGTTCTAAATAGTGATGAAAAAAATGAACCGATTCCGCGACCATGCTGCAAAACTCGTGGAGTCACATATAATGTTCCTATATGACTTATTCCACCTCCCTGCTGCCTTGAGTAGTATGCATTATATACTTGATCCATCACGATGATTTATCAATCTGACAACATTTTACAAAACTCTCTACATTTATAGTGTTTTAATTTTTTTAAAGTGTAATGTTATAAAATTCGGTGTTGTTGAGGATTCGAAATTGTATTGAGTTCCATCTAAATTAGTTATGAGTTTTGAAATATCGTTAATTATTGATATTTCTAAAGGTAATACTCGAAGACATCTTATATTTTTGTTTCCAATACATCTCGGTTTTATAATATCACTATAGATAAATAAAATTGTTGGTTCCTCCGCGGATCCATCATTTAAATATAATTCAGTTACTCCAACTTCCCAATCCTCTTTTGAAGTTATTGCAGGTAAATTAACCAAATTCGTATATGCGGAAAGAACATTATCTTCATAAACCATTAAAGAGTTATTACTTAATAATGTTACATAAAAATTGTTTGGTATGTTCATGGTTAAAAGAATCTAATATGAATAAAACACATTTTTTATTTGTTTAATCTTTTATTAAAATTTTCTTAATAAAGTGATTTCCATTTTATCCAACTTTCCCCCTTTTGAACAGATCTGGTATCGTATGGATGTTTTATGTTTGCTTTCCCCTTTGATTTAGGCCTTGTATCTTTATATGGAGTTTCTGTTGTCGTTTCATCAAATAACAATTTCTTTTTAGATTTAACACTTGTATTTTTTTCTTCTGATGTTTCTGTTTTTTTTCTTTTTTAAGTACGGATAATCTTTATCTTCTAATTTACGTTTGGAAATATTTAGGTATTTTTCATCTAAATCGTTATCTTTAAAAAATTTTAATTCGTTTTGATTTATTTTTAATTTAGGTGTAGAGTTAGAAAATTTTTCAGGGGTTTCAAACTTATCATAGTTTTCAGTTACTTCAAAATTCTTTTCCAAATTTTTATTCATCATTGGATCAGTATTATTAATAACAAGATTTTCGTTTTCTTTCACAACTGATTTATGATTATCCGTTAATGGTTTGACGGGATTAATTTTTCTTTTTATAAACATATTTAATTCTTGTTTGATTTTAATCCATTTGTTGAAGTCTGATATTGACTCATCATTTAGGTATGGTATTAGTTTTCTGGTAATAAATTCAGAAGATAATTGATCTTCTAACATTACATAATAAGTATTTGGATGTAGTAATATAACTTTATTAAATTTTCCTTTATTAGACATTTTCTATTAATTTTCCAATAAAGCCTCCCAACAGTGACGATAACAATACAGGTAAAAATCCACCTTTTTGAATTAGTACCTTCCTTTTTGACTTTACAGATCCATTTGATTTTGAAATGATTCGAAGTTCTTTTTTATATCTATTTAAAATTGTATGATCTTTAGGTTTAAGTTTAGTATTTCCATTTAGGGTATTGAATATTATTTCAATTATAGTTTTTATAAAATCATCGTCAACATTTTCAAGTATTGCTTTCCGTAGTTTTCCGTTATTCGTCTTGAGAACATACAACATATGCTTGTTTTCCTTCAATCGTTTTAAGTTCTTTTTTAATACCATTTTCAGTTGTATCACAATAGCAGAAACAAAAATTTGGATTGAAGATATTTGTTCTGTATCTTAATAGATCGTTTATACTTTGAGTAAGGTCAATCAATAAGTAACCATAAGGTTTGTTAGTAACTTCTTTATATATTCTCATTAATTCTACTGAATTTCCGGGTTCAATTTGTCTTGCTAAATGCTGAAACTGTAATGTATCCCTTGGATTTTTAAATACAACAATATATTTTGAGTTCAACGAAATGTCTCTTGTATGAGACGATTTATGAAAAATATTTTGAGTTACAACAATAACGGAGAAATTTCTGTGATGAGACCCTTTTGTGAAAAGCTCACACACATTCTTATTAAATGCGCCCATCATTAAATCATCTAAAATAAGTAAAACTGGTTCATGTAAATCATTGTCCAAATCATTTGGTATCCCATTATAATATTCTATATTATTAAAATTTGGTTTGGCATTTTCTTCTCCGTAGCACCAAATAATTCTGGTAATTGGTGAACTTATTAAAAATTGCTTGCAACTTATAAGATTTTTTAAAAAGGTGGTTTTTCCAGATCCTGAAGGTCCACTAATCAGCATTGTGAATGGATGCGTGAACTGATAAAACATCTTGTAGTATTAAATGTTGAATACGAAATGAAAAACATATTTATAGTTTTAAACTTTTATTTGGTCTTACATACATTTATCTAAATTAAAATGTCGTATATGTATATTTTTCTATTAGATTGATTACAGAATGCTTTTTAAAGCTATATACAATGCAGTTGCAAGCATCAGGTCCTTCCAAACAAGTATCTTCAGACCAAGGACAATCATTAAAATGCTCTCCATGCACAGTTTCCAATAGTACTTTATTTTCAAAGATATCAAGAAGATTTATAAAATTGAGTATAAAGTTCATATCATCCAAACATATGATTCTATTAAAATCACGTAAAAAGGTTTCAATTTTTGCTCTCAGTGCCATGTTATTTCTTCTCTTTACTAGTTTATACTAAAAACACCTTTTATATATATATAAATATACTATATATGTTGAGGGTTCTATCGTGAACTATTCAAATATGAACATAGTTCATATAATTTAGCCTGCGTTACACACACACACACACACACAGTGATATTTCTAAGAATATTTGTAATTATGTATTTTTAATTATAAGAAATCCCTAATACCCTATAATACATATGTATTATCTTAGGATGTCTTTACTACTGTTTTTCTAAGATAATATAACACATTGGGGGGAATTCATAATATCACTAAAAGGGGTTGCTTGTGTGTAGACGCAAGTGTAGTTATTAGTTCTAGATAAGGCTTAAGATTTTTATATATAGTTATTAAGGTTTTATTTTCAATAAAGAAATTAGTATTGTACATTCACTCAACTATTCGAGTTGTTCTCCATAGATACAAACATTTAGTACCGTCAGCATCAAGCTTACTGGTTCTCCTATATTCACCCAAAAAATAAAAAATAAAAATTAAAAATGGAAAATTTAATTAAAATCGAGTGCTCCGATTGCGGAATTGTTGTTGAAGGAGTAGCAAATTTGGAGCTACACCTCCTACAAAAATGCGTCGGTAAAACCAAAAGACGTGGTATTTTTAATATCAATCCAATGCCAAAAAAGTAAAAGTTAGTGTACCAGAAATATATTGTCAAGTATGCAAAAAAAATATCCTTGAAAATAAGTATAAAATTCATTTGAGGACAAATGTGCATAAGGATAATTCCGAAAGATTTTTGAAGGAAAACATTTTCGAAATTATTTTAAAAAATCCAATGGTTGTAAAACAATATCGGATTTATAGTAATTTGAAAAACGAAATTGAAATTAAAAAATTTTTGCTTGATACAAAAATATTCGTAAAGGAACTTATAATTGAAAGGTTAATAGAATTTGACTTCATAAAATTGAATATGGTGCTATTTGGACTGTACGTGAAAAATTCAACCGAAGGAGAACCAATATCATCATTAAAACATTTTGCAACTTCATTCAATAGTATAAGAAATATTGATGAAATTGATGAAGTAATTGGAGATTTTAATAATGAGTTGGAAAGACAAGCGAGTGAGTTCCAGGAGAGAGATAGCGGATGGGCAATCGACCATTTCAAATATATCGAGATGACTGTATGCAAATTGGAGAGTATTCCGATTGGGAATTACATACCGGTGCCAAAAGCAATAGCAGCAAAAAAAGCTGTCATAAACGTAAGAAATAGTGATTCTTTCTGTTTTAAATGGTGCGTTTTAGCCGCAATAGCATTAAAGAAGGACAATTGGAGTGCTTCCGATAAAAGAAAATTATGTGATACCAAATATTATAAAATTAATGATATAAGTTCCAATAAAATTAAATTTCGGGGAATAACTCTAGACTTTTCGAATATGTCATTTCCAGTTTTATTGCCGGCACTTAAAATATTTGAACAAAATAACCCAAACTTCAGCATCAACATTTATGAATTAAAGAAAGCAAATAATAAGTTTAAAGTTGTGGGTCCTGCAAGACAATCCAAAACTGTTAAAGAGTACCATATTAATTTGCTGACTTTAGTAAATAATGGTAACTATCATTACTCTCTAATAAAAGATATGCAGAGATTGGTGAAAACGCAATTTGTAAATTCTAATACTCCCGGACAATTTTGTGACTTATGTCAAAATTTTTATTTCAATAACTCCGTGCGCCACAAAACGGAATGTTCAAAAGTAACAACAACATACCCAAAGCAAGGTTCAATGCTTTCATTCACACACTTCGAAAGAAAGATTTCTCCGCCAGTTGTGGTGTATGCTGATATGGAATCTGTACTTTTACCTGTATACAACAAAACAAGAGGGAAAGGAACTACAGTAATTCAAAACCACAAAGCGTGTGCAGTAGCATACTATATAAAACATACGTATAATGGCGAATTAGATGAATATTATTCATTTGAAGGTATGTTTTTATTCAGTCTTAAATATTTGTTCCGTATTAAGTTGTATACTCTTTTTCAGGAAAAACATGTGTACGGGAATTTTTGGATCATCTTTACAATAGAATGAATGCAGTATATGACATATATTGGAAAACAGACGCACCACATATAGATGTTCCATTAACACCAGAAGCAGAATTAAATTGTTGTGCATGCAGTAATAAGATAAGCGGTGAGAAAGATAAGTTTTATAATTACTTTAGTGGGATTCTTATGGGATATATACATAGTTATTGTAAAAATAAGTTCAAGTTTATCGTACCTTTTGTGCCAATTTTCTTTCATAATTTAAGTAGGTATGATATCCATCTTTTTATTACTGAATTAGGTAGTAATCTTTCAGTTATACCATGCAATAAGGAGCTATATATTTCAATGACCAAAAAATTTTTAGACGGGAATAAAATAAAATACACATTAAATTTTATAGATTCGAACAGGTTTTTAAATTCCAGTATAGAAAAGTTGGCAAGCTACTTAAATAAAGAAGATTTTAAGATACTCAAAAAGAAATACCCTAAACAAGAACATTTCGAAGTTATGAATAGAAAAGGCGTTTTCCCGTATGACTATGTTGATAGTTTTGAAAAACTGAATGAGCAGTCTTTACCCAACAGAGAGCATTTTTATAATCATTTAGATGACAGGGAGTGTTCTGAGGAAGACTATACTTTTGCTAAAAAGGTTTGGAATATATTTCAATGTCGTACTCTTAAAGACTACATGTTGTTGTATCTTAAGAGCGATGTTTTTATTTTGTCGGATATTTTTGAGAATTTTAGATCAGTTTGTAAGAAAATTTACGGTTTAGATCCATGTAACTATGTTACCGCTCCTTCTTTGTCATGGGATGCTATGCTCAAATATACAAATGTTAAAATGGAATTAATAAGTGATCCTGAAATACATTCATTCCTCAAAACTTCCATTCGAGGAGGAATTACGCAGTGCACTTATAGACTTTCGAAGGCTAACAATAAGTACATGAATGAATATGATTCTGCTAAAGACGAAAATTACTTAGCATATATAGATGCTAATAACTTGTATGGTTGGGCCATGTCACAAAAACTCCCCATTTCAGATTTTTCGTTTTTATCTCATGACGAAGTTGAAAATTTCAAAGTAAGCGAATATAGTGATGAATCTACTTACGGATATATTCTAGAAGTTGATCTTGAATATCCCAACTTAATTCATAATTCTCATAACTATCTTCCATTTTGTGCGCAAAATAAAATACCACCTGGAGGAAAACTCCCCAAATTATTAGCTGATCTCACTGATAAAAAAGATTATAAAATTCATATAAAGAACCTACTATTGTGTTTAGAACAGGGATTAATACTTGTAAAGATTAATAAAATTTTTAAAATTCAAACAAAGCTTTTGGTTAGAACCCTATATAAGCTTAAACACAAATCACCGTAAAACATCAAAAAATGAATTTGAAAAGAATTTTTTTAAATTAATGAATAATGCTGTATACGGTAAAACGATGGAAAATGTAGAAAAGCGTCGTGATGTGAGATTAGTTACTAATTATGACAATCGCAGAAATTCCGAAGGGTGCAGAGCTCTTATAGCTAAACCCAACTTTTCTGGTATAGACGTATTTGATAATGGACTGTATGGTATAGAATTGAACAAATTAGAGGTACATCATGACAAGCCAATATACATAGGTGTAACAGTATTAGAACTCTCAAAATATTTAATGTATGATTTTTATTACAATTTTTTGGTTAAAGAAGATAAAAATCTGAAATGTATCTACATGGACACTGATTCATTCATTATATCCTCCAAAAAAGACATTTACGAAATTATTAAAAACAATAGTGATAAATTTGACACTTCAGAATATAAACCCGAAAATGTTTATGGGATTAGGTCTTTGAACAAAAAAGTTCTGGGCTTAATGAAAGACGAAAATTCAGGTAAAATTATGAGAGAATTTGCAGGTCTGAAAGCAAAAGCATACGCTTACACGGTAGGAGATCATGAAAATTACACCAAAACTATTAAAAAAGTAAAAGGAGTAAAAAAATCAGTTGTTAAAAAATTAGAACTCCGTAATTATCAGGAATCTATAATAGAGAGAAAAACATTTTATGGTGAACAAAGGGTTATTCGCAGTAGATCCCATAAATTATATACGGAAATTGTAAATAAAATAAGTTTAAACTATAAGGATGATAAGAGATATGTTTTACCTAATAATGTGGATACATTAGCTTGGGGACATTATAAAATAAGTGATGTAGTTTTGTAAGTTTAATTTTATTTCCAACAAAATATTGTACTTTTTATTTAAATAAAAATAAAAACAACAAACATTGAAACAATTTGTTTTATTTCATATATAATTTATTTATTCTTTTTTGAACATTGCCATTTATTAACTTTATTGTCTTCCACTTTTTTCTTACATCTATCTTCATTGTGATCGTTGCTACCACAGTAGTTACAATATTTCAGTTTTTCATACTTGACTTCAGAATTTTTGAAAATGCGATCCATTTAGCTTAATACAGTTCTATGGTACCTTCTTAAGTGATTTTATTCAATTAAAATTAATTTAACAACATATTCTCCTTTTATACTTCTCAATACTATATGTTATTTTAATAATTTATTTTTATTTATCCAAGAGTTATGAGATTCATCAAAACCTAACCATTTGACAAAGAGTTTCTTTCCCCTTCTTTTTAAAACTTTTTCAATCAGAAAATCATCTTTGTTTTTAACCTTTTGTAGTTCATATTCATAAAATGACCCTAGTATTATATCATTTCTATAATCTTTAATTAAATATGTCACAGGATTGGTAATATTTACTTTATCTATAGTAAAAACTTCTGTTGACCAATTTGGTTCATAGCCCTTAAAAAAAATTCCCTTATATTTGCTGATTCTGACATGATCACCTTTTTTAAACTTATGACGCGGGAATGATTTTGGAAAATTATAAACTGTGTGTAACAAATGAATTTGATTAGATTTATTAACTTCAGATGGTTTCCTTTTAATTGTACGGTGATAGGTGTTATTGTATTGTGAAACTAAACTGTCAATATCATCAACCCACTTGTAGTTTCCTCTCATACTAAACATTTTCCACATTAATGTTTTTAAAGTTCTATTAAAACGTTCACATATTGATGCTTTTAAATGGGTATATGTATGATAATGGTTAATATGATTTGTTTTCATTAATAATTTAAAATCTTTATTGAAAAATTCTTTCCCTTGATCAGATTGTATATTTTTTGGTTTTGTTTTTAATCGTTTAAACATTTTAACCATGGCAGTAACAATTTCTAAAGATTTTTTTGATTTAACTGGATATGCAAAAGCATATTTTGAAAAAGTATCTATCCCAGTTAAAAGATACTTATACCCATTATTCATTTTAGCAAATGGAATCATTTCTACTAGATCTATTTGCCATGTATCATTATCGCCCTTTTGTATGAATCTACGTCTAACAAAATTTTTTCTTACTGACTTATGAATTTCATTAACAACTTGCTGTTTACTCATCTTTATTTATTACTTATTTTTAGTTCTTAATAATAACTTATGTATTTTAATATCCGATTTTATTTTGTCAGGCATTTTTTTACTAATTTCAAAACATAGCCGCATCAAGTCCACTTGCACATCTTTATCGTATGATTGTTCAAGATCCGAGAACAGAGGAGAGGTTGAAAATTATTTTTTGTAGAAAATCCACATCTTAATTTTAATTTTAAATTGAGTAAGTACTCCAGATGATAGATAAGTGTATAATCTTGTTTCCTTTTAGATATGATCCATTTCAACTGAGGAGATAAACTAAACTAAGTTGCCCAAAAAATATAAACTGGTATATAAGAATTAACAATTTTAACAAAATTAACAGATAAGGTGTAGCACTAGTTTATTTTCAATATTGTTATGGAAATCAGGGTACTATATTTACAAAAGAGCTTGCATTTATGGGCGGAGCTAAAAAATTCTGAAGTAAAAGAGCATTCTTCAGAGCACAAGGTTGTGAAAACTGCAACGGATGCAATCTGGATATTCTCTTTCGAGACGCTTTAAATTGTGGTAACATATATTTTCAATATTGAATACATTTTTCTGCAACATCTCCTCAAGCCACTTTTTCTTTTCCAAACCCTTGACATAAACGCGAAAATTGATATTTGCGTTAATGAATTTACATACACTCTCAAGTGATACATTTCCGTCTTCCCACTGTAGATGATGGTGATTTTTAGTCAACCATTTTGCTTGTTTCTGCTTTTCTGGTAATAAATATTTAAATTCAAAGGGTGGCTTTATGATGAAATTATAATACTCTCTAGTATTGAAGACCATAGCAATTTCCTTCGGTATGAAATTATTTGAATTTCCCCTAAATCCTTGCAAATCAACAAAAACTATTGGAAAATTTTACATTCTTCATTTGATGTTGATGGTACTAAATGTTTGTATCTATGGAGAAACAACTCGAATAGTTGAGTGAATGTACAATACTAATTTCTTTATTGAAAATAAAACAAGAACTAAACACATTCTACGCTGGGAGTGTTTTAAATAAAACAAAATGGATTTTAAATTTAGACTTTTATTTGTTTTCTTTATTTTCTTTTTGGCTCACAAACTCAAGAATAGCTCTATTATATTTGGATTCATCTCTACCACGATATATTATTTGTTCAATTTTATTGTCAGTCAGTTTTTTGAATGGGTTCTTCATAGGAAACAGCTCGCTGAGGCGTTTAGGTAAAAATATCCATAGGAAATTACCATCTTCATCTAACAAATTTAAAGTCATTTTAGAACCAATTTGCGTATCTTTTAATTTGCATCCAGTTATTGTATATGGATATCCGATTTTTAAATTAGCCACTCTTGTAAAGCCTTCTCCAGAATTGTTTCTCGAGTTGTTTAATGCGTTTAAAAAATCCATTTATTTTTAGGTGTTGAACTGCTTCAATCAAACTTACTAATGATTCTAGTAAATCAATCGTAAGAAGTTCTGTAATTTATACTCCAAAATTTAATAAATTCAACAACAACAAAATATTTTTTTATATAAATATTTATTAAAAAGAGATGGATATATATACTTAAATTTATAATCTTATATTTAAAAATTAAAATGTGATTTGAGGTGGTGTTGGTGTCTCAGGAATCCAATCCTCTGTAAAATTATATGTGTTTTGAGGTGGTGGTGGTGTCTCAGGTGTCTCAGGAATCCACTCCTCTGTATTCCAGAAACCCATTTGGTTGTTGGGTATTTCATCCATTAATTCTCCGCTAAGGAACAGCACATCATATGAATATTCAAATGAAGAAACATTATGAGTAGAGATTCGCTCTATCTCATTTTCAATGAGACAGTTTGTTGTGTGTATTACGTAGTTGGATACACCCGGTATGTATTTACTGCAGTAAACACATTCTAGGCTGGGAGTGTTTTCCATACACTCCAAACTATTTTCCATGTGTTTGAGGAATTCTGATTCATCCTCATAGAAAATGGTGCAGAGCGAACACTTAAAAAAATTCATGTTTTCCATTTTTAATTAATTTTTTTATTTTTTTATTTCGATCAAAATTTGTAATTAATAGTTTCCCGTGTAGTTGACTACTGAACGAAATGAAACTATTTTTCCTTAATATTATTTTGGTTAATGATAAACAATAATTTAATCTGTCTTCACTACACATAACATAGGAAAAAGGTACCCAATTTCCAATAAGTAACGTATTTTTAAAAAGTGTTGTTATTTATTTTAATTTTAATCAAATCTATTTATGATTTTTGTTATATACATAAAAATTTTCAAACATGTGTACTGGATAAGTGACCACATTTATGTTTCTATTGGTTTTATTGTTTACAAACTGTCGATTTGTTTCAATCATGTTTAGTTTTGATTCAAGTGTTTTGGTAATTGTGTGGTAAATTTTTATATGTTTCTATTTGTTTTATTGTTTACAAACTGTCGATTTGTTGCAATCTTTCAATTGTGTGGTAAATTTTTATATGCATGCATTTTATGTATCAGGCGCACGGAGATTTTAGAAAGTATTTTTCAGTTGATTAGAAATAATTTAATCTGTCTTCGCTACACATAGCAAAGTAAAAAGTTATTCAATGTTATAGTAAAAAGTTATTCAACTTTGCGCCATCTAACGGGGCAAAAATTTAATAATTCCTGGTTCTCCTATAAGCCTGGTTCTCCTATAGACACCAACCAAACAGCGCCATCTAACGGTGGCGAAAATGAAAAATTCCTGGTTCTCCTATATCTTATCTACTAAAATTTTTTTCGGGCAAGACCCTAGCGTTAGATATAAGTGCATTGAGTTGCCGGCAGTGTATGTATAGACAATTAAATAATGAACTGAATTTTAAACAAAAACACAATTAGTATATGATTAATGGTATGCGTTATTATGCTTAAAGAAACACATTTTTTAATTTAACATCAAACTTCAAATTTTTGTCACTAATGATTACAGAAACAAAATATATTTAGTTGTGATTATTACTATAATTTTTTTATGAAAAATTAAAAACCGAGATTTTAATGCAAAAAATCTTAATATTGGTTATTTGTGTTATTTTTTTTTATAATATGTAGTATAATAACTAGATATTAATTATAAATGAGCTAATTATTTCATGAGTTTAAGAAAGTAATTTTGGTAAGTTTTTCAACCCTTTCGATATGAGAAGAACTATAAAATTGATTTTTATAAAACAAAATTCATATTAGTAGTCACTTGAAAGTTTTTATGATTTTTTAATGTCAATTTTTTTTTCATAATTTATCATGCTTTAATGAATTTAAGATATTTGTTTTGTAGAAAAACTATCAGATTAGAAACAGTAAGCAATTGAAATATTTTTCCTATTGTATACGATCATTTGTTTTAATAACATTAATAAAGGAATCCGTATTCATATAATATATATTAACGTTAGTTTTTTATTTAGGTTTCATGAAATCATAATGAAAATCATACATATTCCATTTTGATATATCTAAAACTGAAAAACCAATATAATTTGGTTTATTATTCTCAGTTTGCACTCTACTCGTTTCAATTGAAATCATTTCATCATGAATTTGCAACAAACTATGAAAATTGGGAACTCTAGCTCCCAACCTCTTACCTCTATTCCCAAATGCACACACTATTTTAACATCTTTTCATTTAACAGCATTTTCCATTGTCTTACCACATACAGCATTATTTTTAATTTGAAAAAAGAATTGTTTAAATGAATTTTTTGCTAACGATGACGATTATTTATATCAATATACAGAAGAGCAAAATTATACAAAATAACTTCATATGAATTTCGCTAATATGAAAAAAATTCCATAAGAATAATAATTTGAAATAATTTTTAAAAACCTAAAAACAATTTATTGGTAAAATTTTTATCGAGCTTTAAAAAAATGTGTAAGATTTCAATATTTTATTAAATTATTATAGAAATATGTTAACATTTTAGTAAATTTAATTAATTTTGTAGATATTTTGTATGAAACTTTTTACAATCTAGATAGAAACATGGGAATAAACGCTTAAATTAGATCAAATATAAAATTTTCGTTGTTTCTGAGCTTTGATTTGTAACTGGAAATTGATTATATTTTGTAAAAAAAAAATATGTGGTCAGGGTATAATGACTTTGTGCTGCTGTTTGCCAAAAATATTTGACCTAGATCCATCTTTTATTTTACCGATCGACTCAGAATCACTTTCTGAGTCGTATTTTTTACTGAAATATTTCTATTTTGTATTAACAATTTTTGGAAATGTAAATGTTTTCCTGCAAAAATTCATTTTGTAAACAAATATTTTAATTTTAATTAATTAAAAAAATATAAATAACCAAAATTAAGATTTTTTTGCATTAAAAATTCGGTTTTTAATTTTTCATAAAAAATTATCGTAATAATCACAACTAAATGGATTTATTTTCATATGTGTAAAAAAATTATACAAAAAAATTATTTAAATTGCGCCAATATGAAGAAATTTAACTTAAACTATTGCAAAATATATAATCAAAAATGAAAATAAAAAATTTTTCATTCAAAATTATTTAATTTGACAAAATATTTTTTCAACATATTTTTTTTCTGAATCATTAGCTGCAAAAATTTGAAGTTTGATGTTAAAGTAAAACATATGTTTCTTTAAGTATAATAACGCATACCATAAATCTTATACCAATATTGTTTTTGATTAAAATTCACTTCATTATTTAATTGTCTATGTATATTTTGATTAAAATACAGCTATATATTTAAACCCAATAATGCAGTTTTATAGACAAATGTTTCATTAAGAAAAATCAATAATTTTTTTAGTAAATAGTAATATTTTGTCTAAGAAAAAATCTAGTGAAGTCACTTAAATATTGTAAAACGAAAACATGAAAATTTTCATGCAACTAAGAAGCTCATGCATCTAAGATATTTCACCTGCCAAAATTTTAATGTCGTTTTTATTGAAGTACAGCAAACTCTTTTCGTTAAAAAAAAAAATGATATGGATTGCGTAAAGCTGCGTTCACACTATGTGTTTTGCTTGTGTTTTTCATATTTTTTTTTAGCACGTGCACAGTATGAACCCTTTCAAAAATTGTTTATCTACAATACATTTGGCAAGACATATGTAAATTTTTCAATTAGAGCAGGTTTATTTTGGCATGACAACCATATGAAAATACAACACTGCTTGTGGCGAAACAAAAACAGAGTAAATTATAAAGATAAATATTGAAAGAAAAATAAATTGTTTAATATTAATTAACAATTAAAAAATATATAAAATATATAACTTTATTTTTAACAATAAATTTTTGTAAATTCACAAATTAAATCAGCTGTTGTTTACATATAGAGGTTATGTCATACGGAAATACATATGTACGTTTCAACACAAAAAATGTGAATCGTATGTAAAACGCCAATTTTGACACACACACGGAATTACGTATGGATCGTAAAACTGAATTTACATATGGAAAATACACATAGTGTACACACACCTTAAGCAGTTTAGTAGATATGAGCAAATAAAAATGACTTTATAAAATTCAGGATTTGCACTTTTCCTTGGAAAAAACAAGTTAGCTCCGGCTACCTCCGTCTGCTTACTGCAACAGAATGAAGGGTGAGAGTCTATTCTTTGAATTTCCCCAAAAAAAATCTACCAACTTTCACCGATAGCTTAACAAACTTATAAGTTTTCTGAAAAAGGTCACGAATTTTGCAGCGTAGGTTTGTAACAAAATGTGTTGCATTCACTTAGGCTTAAACTTTTTAATGATATTGTAGTTATCAACTACAACAAAAATTTTTAAATAATTGACGGGTCACACCACAAAGCGTCTTTTTGAAAGTTTTTCGAACGAAAATGCTAATGCTATGACAAATTTGAGTTGCACTCTTACGCCGAAGTGGGGTTGCGATGGCTCTTCTGGCCATGCAGAGTACAATCAGAGGCTGCCAACTGATGTAAGCGACAAGAGTCTGCTAATAGCATCGATGGTGGCTTTAAGTTTAAAATCCAACACTGAAGAGGAATACTGGCGTAATAAAAGTCCATCATCAACAAGGTATTGCTGTCCAATTTTCTTCGAATTCACTAAAGAGAAAGTCTTAACAGTTGTTGAGAACATGAAGACCGAAATTGCTGCTTTGGAGAAAACGAATGTTGTAGTATACGGCAAAGAATTCAATGTAACACACAATTTAGTATTCACGATGCTAGATGGCAAAACGGCTCATACAGTTACAAATACTGCTTCAGCAGCTGTATGTTATGTTTGTAAAGGAAAATCTTCCGAAATGAACGATTTGGAAGCAATTTCAAAGAAGAGCATTGATAGTGAGGCTTGAAAATTGGTAATTTCTTCAATACACGCTCGAAAAAAATTAATGGAATGCATACTCCATGTAGCTTATAACATACCTTTCGAAAAGTGATCTGCGATTGCAGCAAAAAATAAGATTTTAAAACAAGAAAACAAGAATCGAATTCAGACGGCATTTAAAGAACGAATGAGTTTCAGAGTGGATGCTGTACAACAAGGATCTGGTACTTCGAACGATGGAAGTACCTCAAGGCGTTTCTTTTCCAACCCTGCACTTGTTGCTGATATAACAAGTGTTAAGGAAGAAGTTATAGATCGCTTCCGAATTGTTCTTCAAATAATAACATGTGGCCAGAAAATTGATACTGTGAAATTTCAAAAATTTGCGTGGGATACGGCTGAGCTATTTGTTAAAAAATATAAATGGTACTTCACGCCTGTTACTGTCCATAAAATACTAATACATGGAAAAGACATAATTGATGCAGCAGTACTCCCTACTGGTATGCTCTGCGAGGAAGCAGAAAAAGCATGTAATAAAGATTACAGGAAGTATAGATTAATGTTTCCTAGAAAGTGCAATAGAATTTCAACATATGTGACCTTCTCCGAGAAAAGGGACCTAGTGTGTCAAAAACGGTGGATTCTGGTACCTAAAAGGGTGTAGAAACTTTAAATGCATTTTTTCTCAAAACCTAATTTTCACACACTAGGTCCCTTTTCTCGGAGAAGGTCACATATACTGATGTTTTCCACCGTTTGCTTGCATCATCTGATCCATACATAAGTAGTATAAGACGTCAACCTCAAAAACAGCTTTTTGAGCTAGATGAGGTAGTTAAAGAAATGATAGTTGATAAATAAAAAGTTTAATTATTTTGGATTCAGTTTGTTATACGTATAGTATATACGAATATTTTTATGCTTATGTATGAATATTCAGAAATTTAGATATGCATCTTTTGTTTATTCTAGAAAGTGTATATACCAAATTTGAAGACTTTCGCTTGGATAGGAAAAATTTTATGCGAAAAAATCAATTTGGACTGTACGGGCGGTGGGCGTGGCCGATTTTAATGAAACTTGGCGTGCATATTTTGTTTATTCTAGAAAGTGTATGTACCAAATTTGAGGACTTTCGCCAATAATCATATATAAATGAGGATTTGCAAAATAAAATTTGTTCATCATAAACTGACTAACCAAGAGTGGCGGTTCTCAGAATGTTCTTGTGAACATTCAACATATTTATGAACAAGAGTGGCAGAACTCAAAATGTTCATGAAGAAGAAGAGTTGCGATGAGCAGCCATTTTGAGGGTTGCCAAAGAAGTGTTTAAAAACAGAATAAAAGAAAAATGTAGTAGGAGAAAATATGAAACTGGAATTGTTAAAAAAGAGCTATATATTATATATTATAACTTGTAATAAAAAATACATGATTCTGGCTTGTACATTAAACGTGTTTAATAAACTGTAGTGCAAAACGAAAAAAAAATATAAAAAAAATTAATTAAAATGAAACAATAAGTTTGGTGGGGTTTCTAAAAATAGATGGATAAATTGGTTGCCTTGGGAAAATTTTATTTTATTTTGTTTTCTTTTAAAATAAGAGTTAATTTAAAGAAGAAGAATAATTTATTAAAAACGTAATGTGTGGTGGTTGGCGATAGAAATGAGTGGAGAAATGTGTTGAAAGATGTTAAATAAAAGGTCTTATTAAAAAGGTAAAGAAATTTATAAATTATTTTTTCTTAATACTATAAAAATATGCAAAAAAAAAAAACATAAACAATTTGTTTTTTATTTTTGAAAAAATTTTAATTATGTTCAAAAATTTACGATAATTTTGTATATCCTGCCAACTTGGAAAATATTAAGTTTTCTTTGTTTTACATCGCAGAGTTTGAAATTGCTTTTGTCTTTTTCAGATATCGTTGCATTCTAATCAGAATTGATATTTAAATAATTTATAAAAAAAAGTGTTGGTTATAGAAATGAGTGTTTAAAAAGATTTTAAGTAAAAGCTATTTTTCGTATTAAATTATGAAAATTAATCTTAATCTTTTAAAAATTATTTGGTATTTTTTCCATCATATCCTGCACAACTCTGAAATTGATAAGATTTTGTGTTTTCATTAGAAAATAGTTCAGATAAAATTTAATTCGCAAAGCTTAGATTTTTGCTTTTTTTTATACATTGGAAACTTTTACAAAACTCTAAATTTGCAAATTGATTTTTAATAATTTCGCGTTAAGTCCTAAAATTATTTTTTTTTTGCGAAATCACTCTTTGCTGTGTTCTCTAACGAAAGATAACAAATTTGTTTAAAAAAAATTCATATAACAACAAAATAGGCGAAAAACAAATTTTTTAAGCATGCCAAAACAATGGAAACTTCTGTACCAGAGTTGATTAAAACAACAAAAATAGAAGATGGTAATAAATAAAATGTATAAAAACTTAACCGTTATTTAAATATTTAAAGTTTCTGGCATTTGAACTGTTTTTTAAATACAATTGTATTTTTCAAGGTTTTTATCTTATAATTATTAACTAGTGTATCCCAGCACTCGAAATTCGAGTTCAAATTCTAGGAAATATTATTTTTTCCATTCAGTTTTTGTCTTCCAATGTTTTTTAATCTATAATGTGACACGGAAAGTTAAAAGGGATCTATGGTCAGAAAATAAGTTTTGGAGAAAAACGACTTTGAAGTTAACAAGTTGATTTTGAATATTGAATATTTAAATGAGCCTAAAGGTATGTTAATCAATTTTAGCAATTCACTATTCAACACAGAGCGTCGGATATATAATTTAAATCATTCGCATTAACAGGGTGCAACGGTGGAAGCGGTGGCAGCGGCATGCCCACAGAAAAAAGATGAGGTGGAAGTGGCATGCCCACCAAATGAAGTTAAAATGGTAAAGAACCCTGTCCTATATCGCCATAATTCCATAAAAAGTGAAGCCATGAACGACTTCGACGTGTGCGGGGTCACCGTAGCTTCGAAACTTCGGCAGATGACTATTGAACGGAGCCAAATAGTGGAAAGGAAGATATATGAGCTGCTGTTCAAGTGTTTAGATGAAAATTGCATAATATAAATTTTTTTTTTCATTTTTTTATTTAAATTTATATTTAAGTTCCTGAATTGTTTTTTTTTATTATTTTTTTAATTTTTTTATTTATATTTATATTTAAATTTCTGAATTGTTTTTTAAAATTTTTTTATTTCCTAATTTTTTCAATTTTTAGGTTTTCATTTAAAATTTACTTTAAGTTTTTTTTTTTATAAAATTAATTAAGTGTTTCCTTATTTGCTTTCAATTTCACATATTTTTTCAACCATGTTTGAAAAATTTCATTCCACATAAAACAAATGTCTTATCAAATTTTTCAAATTAACTTTACTTGATGAAATTGCAAATGTTAAAAAATTGAAACTTTTTGCCTTTTACAATTTGTTTTGTTTTCTTATATTAACTATGTGTATGTGTTTGTTGTTTCTTATTGTGTGCCAATGTGTGTATACCCAGTCAGTATTTCATATCTAGTCTCATTTCAATATCTAGTCATAAAACCAAGATTCTGCATAAAACCGTGTCATAATTTCATTAAATCTAACTGGGTTTTTATGTTCTTGCTGCATAACAATGTCTGCGTTTTGTCAAGTGAAGAATATGTTTTTTTTTCGAATGATCTTGCTTATTATGAAACACATTTTATGTTCATAAAATTTTGAATATTCTGAGAATATTCTATGATGAACAAATTACATTTTGCACATCTTCATTTATATATGATTCTTGGTTTTACTTCAAAAGCAATCACCGCACAGTGGCGCCAGTAGAGCAAACGAGGTTGCAAAAATTAAAATTTTCATGTGTGCCGACGAAGTTTTGAATAAGCCCATGTTATAGGAAACCTTTCAACGATTTCAAATATGATACTCTTAATAATATCACATTTTTAGCTTAGAAGATATAACCGTTCAAAGTTGACAGACTTTCGGTTTTCAAAAAAACACACAATTTTTAGTCAATTTGTTGCGATTTCAGGTGTAATATCACGAAAAATAGGTAACGAATCGCCTTATTTTTTATTTGTATTGATTGATGTATTTATTAGATGTATAATGATAAATAAAAAATTAACTGTTCGCTTTGTGTTTCTCCTGGTAAATCACTATTTAAAAACTATCCGTTTTTTCACTATTTTTCAACTTTGACGGAAAATAAAAAAAATCTGTATTTTTCTATATTTGCCATATTTGCAAAACGTGTTCTTTGATTATTTCTTTACACAATTCAAAAGGTTTTATCTCCCCGTATGTGCCCGTTTGGCTTCTAGAGGTAAAAAAGTTTAAAAAGACATGGTTGCAGAAATTGTATGGCGTGCATCCCTTACATGTTTTGACTGACAGTAGTTTGATCTAATAGGTTGAAAATTGCATTTTAAGTCGGTTGTCTACCTGTGAGCCTCTGCCAAAGTCTACTCCCAATATTCTGTTACAGACACAGGATGCACAAAAAACTACTCATTGAAATTCGCAGGTACGCACCTCACTTAAAAATTACTTTGGAGTACAAATGGTCAAGAACAATATTGACTTATGGTCCCTCCAGGTAGGCACAAATCTTATTTAGGCACGAGCATAATATCAAAATTGCATAATTCAGCCTAAATCCATATGTATGCAGGGAACAGGTAAATTTTTAGGCATGCTAGCATAAGCCTATATATTGCAAAATAAGCATAATGCCTGGATTAGTCTACGACTGAAAGTTTGCGCAACAAGTACTGAAACCATGGCGTTAAACAATTTAAAATTATTTGAACTGTTTAGAAGGTCAACCACACCAAAGTTTTTCACGGAAGCTACTTTAGAAGAACTTGATAGCTTATACGGAAATATTGAGAGAAGCGATATTATAAAAAATAATTTGTATCTGATATATGCAAATATTAAGGCAAAATGGGTGAAATCTAATCGAACCATTCAGAACTTCAACTCCAAATACGAGGACTGGCTTAATGAAGACACCATCCTGGATATATTGGCAGTAGATAAACCCACCACATCAACCAGAGGAGCAAAAGGAAGGCAAAAAAAAAGTATTGAGGTATGTTCAATTTTCGCAAGAAAGAGGAAACTTGCCGATGCCACCAATGACTTGACCACGAAGCATTTATCGGACGCGCTGTCTATTAAATATACAAAGGATAGTGAAAGAGTTAGGTCGCAGATTAATAAATCTGTTGCTGATGTAAGCCCACTGCGACTAAAAAGGATTAAGGAAAGCATTCCCACGCCCACAAACGCACACATTAAAAAGTATGGTTGTATGGACTTACAACTTTCCAAAGAAAAATATGAGATATTACGGGCATCCTTGATGCGACACGGGGCTGACGTTTTACCAGGATACAAGCATATTACGCAAGCCAAAATAAATTCACGACCACTGCATACGGAGTTTACGGAAGTCTCGCTGAAAGCCAATCTGCAGGATCTCATGGGCCATACAGCAAAACGGTTGTTGGAGAGTCTTCCTGAAAATGAGATGAAAATTCTTCCTGAGAAACTGACATTGATCAGCAAATGGGGCTGCGATGGATCATCCGGACAAAGCGAAGAATATGAAATGTCACCATTGCACGCAAGGATAAGGTGTATGGAGTTCTTGCTAAAACTGGCGTATACCCTACCGCAAGAGGAGGAAAACTTCGATGAAAATACATCAATAAAGGATAAGGAAAAGATCAGAAAGAAGCAAATACAGGATGCTTTTTTTTAAACAAGTTGGACTAAAAGTAGACTGTCCCAAGTACGGATACGGTAACTCAAACGGTGGAATCACTTCTAGGAGATTTTTTGAAAATGATGAGGCAGTAACTAGAATCACTGGAATTGACAATCAAATCGTGAAAAGATTGGGAACGATCTTGAATGTTTCAAACTGCAAAGAAAATGTCAATTCTACAAAATATGGAGAATATGCATCGAAAACTGCATCTCTTTTAGCAGAAATGTATCCACAGAAGAAGTTGACCCCGACCGTCCATAAAATATTGGCGCATGGCAAAGATATAATTGAGTACCAGTCTTTGCCAATTGGAGAGCTTTCTGAAGAAGCACAGGAGTCTCTTAACAAATTTTATAAAAAATATAGATTGCAGAACACATTCAAAGCATCAAGGGTAAGGCAATATGAGGACCTCTTCAACATGTTGGCAGCATCTTCCGATCCACTTATTTCTTCCCTGCGGAATGTGAAGTCACGAATAGAGTTAGAAAATAATTGTAGTTTAGAAATGATTAGTCTTTTAGATATACCTTCTCTTACGAATTGTGATGAATATTTTACAGAAAATTGAAAAAATAAACTTAAAAAAGAAGTAATTTTTTTTTAATTTGTTGGGTAATAATTTAAAATATAAAACCCTAAAGAAAAAAAATAAAAACAATCTAAAAATGTAAAAATAATTTTTTTTAGTTACCATAAAATTGATTTTTCTACAAATTTTAACTTTGATAACCCATAAGTAGGCCCCTACAAAGCGTAGCACCCTTTCCAAACGCTCATTTCATAGGCTGAACAGTTATCTATCATATGCTGTTTAAACTGTTCAATTATGTTATTCGGTTCAAAAGATATGATTTTTGCAACGAAAAAACTCAAATGGCGCCACTGTGCACCGTTTATTTATTTATCAGTGAAACTTTTTTCAAATCTAAACACAAGTTGAAACTGA
The DNA here is from genome assembly GCA_963682025.1 of Cordilura impudica. NCBI lineage: Eukaryota > Metazoa > Arthropoda > Insecta > Diptera > Scathophagidae > Cordilura > Cordilura impudica. Next base: position 223,101,091 of record OY821517.1, on the reverse strand, counting down.
TAAATTTCTATGTTCAGAAAGTGGATCGCAATATATATGGCGTAGGTGTTCTGATAGCCATGAAAATATTTGAAAGTTTCCAACATCGAAAATTGAAAATATGTATATAATAATCAACATAAAAATAGGCCAATTAACTTCCGTCTATAGTCCAAAATACACGGATAAGTTTAGAGCTAGAGCTAGAGCTTTATATTTGGTGACTTCAACGCCTACCATATCATCTGGAACTGCCTTCAAAATAATAGAGCAGGAAATACTCTTTATAATCATCATCATCATCATATTTTTAATATGCCAAAGAAATAAATATAGACGAAAACTACAAAGATGTAGTGATTCATCGCAGAGGGGTTTATTTATATGTTTACTAAACAGCTGATTTTTCTAATTAATTATCACATTAAAAATGACAAAAATAACAACTGGTATCAGATCTTATAAAACTTGCCAACAGGCAAAAACAATTTTTGAAAGTTGACAAAAGCAATGAATGGCAGTAAGTCGATTATGAGAAGTTTAATAACATGTGGCGGCGAAGTGCATAATAATAAAGAAAAAGCTAATACATATAATAGCAGAAGTCTTTGAAAATTTCCACGAAACAACATATAATTTGACATCACCGTCAGGTTATTAAGCATATTAGTGGCTAGAATAATATCTGCTAGTACAAAATAATATCTGCTAGTACAGAACACGAATTAACAACACCAGAAGATGTAAAATTATTGTTAACACATAAAAAAATTCTAATGCCCCTGGATAAAGCCCTAAACACATAACTGCGAGTTGCAAGTTCGAGAAAAACGAGAATGAGGCAGCATACTTTTTTCTATTTGTGGAAGCAAGATCGATAGTAAAGCTTTTTTGTGTGGCGTTGCCAACTTAGGTTGTAAAAACACTCGTAAGGGAAATAGAATTGATTCTATTTTCTGAGCGAGAAAAATCAGATGACAGGAGAATCAGCTGATAGGCATTAAACGCATGCCTACTATAGTAATTACTTAATTAACCCGTTAATAATTTCGATTTTATTCATTTTGTTGTATTTATTGTTTGTTATATGAACAGCTTTATATATAATTGATAATTGAATTATGTTTGACAGTAGGACAATCAGCTGCTCGAAAGCATTTTGATGATTTTGTAAAAGCACAAAGCACAAATACTCGCATGCATAAAGCTTAGTTTTTACTCGACTCGCAACTCGCGGTTATGTGTTTCGGGCTTAAGATGGAATAAGTTAAATTATTGTAAAGAAAATGACAGATACTTTTTTCGACATGATTGCGAAAGTTTTTAATTGGTGCTTAAAACAAAGGTTATTTTCTAAAACTATTCAAAATGGCTAAAGCTGTACCAATATTAAAACCAGGCAAAGAAGCAAAATCTCCAACAAGCTATCGCCCGATCTAATATGCCTTTATGAAGTATTTGAAAAAATAGTTCTGAGAAGACCTAATAATTTTACTGAATATCAATATCAACACAATATCATACAGAAAGAGCAGTTTGGTTATAGAAGAGACTACGCTACAGTACACCAAGTAAAACGATTGGTTAATTTTATATCAAACAATAAAAGTAGTCGAAAGAGTACTGGAATAGCATTGGTAGATATAGAAAATGATTTTGACTCGATATGGCACAACTATCTTATTTATAAACTTCACAATTTATATAAAAAGATAAAACGTTTTTTGTATGAAAGATCATATGCTGTAAATATTTAGAATAAAAAAGTAACATACAAAATATACGGTCCAATGTAATTGTGATTAATCTGTTAAGATTTCACATGGCATTACAGTTCCCATCTATGGGACGGTTGGCAAAAACAAAAAAGCTTTTTCACATTACGAGATTTGTTGTTGATTAAAGCGACGTTAAAGTAGAGAAAGCTAAAAATTTGAAAAAAATCTGCTTGTTCTGCTTTCTCATGTTCTTTTCTTTCAAATGTTGAGTTAAATAGTTGATTAAGCATGAGTTGAAGTAATTGGCAGAAGGATGCTGAAGATGAACAAGTCGCTTTGTTCGAAAGTAGCTACTCCATCTAGCGCTGTCTCCAATTTTTTTCATATTTCTCTTACATCGCATAAAGTAATATCTTTTCTCAGCGATGTCAATTTAGCGTATTTCGCGCTATATTTAGCGATTTTCAACTACCCAAATGTCGCATTTTTTACCATCAGCGCTTTTTATCAAAAAAGCGCTAGATTGGCGCTTTTTGTTTTATAGCTTGGTGCTTTTAGCGCCTTTTTTATACAACTGTTCATTTTAAAGAATTTATTATGTATTTACTTTTTTAATAACATTTTTTGCAACTGCTCTTTTGAAGTTTTTCAATGGAAAAAGTCCTAACGGTTTTTTTTTGTGGAAGTAATTTGTAAAGGTAAATTAAAACTTTATTCTTTGGAATTAAATTAATACGAACTAATTTTAGATGGAACGATATGTACAAAAATATAGAAAAGCTTAGGAATCCGACCCGTCTTTAAAAAAGTGGATCAGACCATTAAAAAAAGATGACACAAAAGCATTGTGTGTTTATTGTAAGTGCAACATTAATGCAAAACGTTCTGATCTAATGCGGCACACTCAATCAGCGAAGCACATAAAAGCGATCAAGCCATTCAATGATATTGATCTTACACAAACTGAAATTTCTTTTACAATAGCTGACACTGAAAAACAAAACAGCCAGGCCACGCTTGCCCTTTACACTGCTGTTCGTAGTCCTTTTTCTTCTATGGACCATCTTAGTATAGTGTGCTGTACTGTATTTTCAGATAGTAAGGCTTCAAGTTTTAGTCTTCATCGCACAAAGTGCACCAACATTATTAACAATGTTTTAGCGCCTCACTTCATAGAAAGCCTTCTAGAAGATTTAGGTGATTCCAGTCTTAGCCTTATTCTAGACGAAGGTAAAACTATAATTTTTTTTTACATTGATATACTGATTTTTTTTTAATATTTAAAGGGACCGATGTTTCTGTGGAAAAGCTCTTAGGTGTAGTTGTACGGTACTACAGCTCGAAACAAGCTGAATTTATAACGACCTTTTTAGGCCTAATAGATTTAAATGGAGGAAACGCAGACGACACTTTTAAATGGTTTGGAGCGACTTATGAATTTGTATAGTTTGGATTTTAAAAAACTTCGGGCTATTGCCACAGATAATGTTGCGGTAATGACCGGTGTAAACAACGGCCTCTTTAAAAAAATTAAAGAAAAATATGATTTTAAAAACCTACTCTTAATAAGATGTGTTTGCCACTCATTACAACTGGCAGTTAGTGCGGCCGCTGAGAAGAATTTTCCACCGAATATAAACTTTTTGGTGAAAGAGACACACAATTGGTTTTCAAATTCGTCAGTCAGACAAAAATTATACAACAAAATTTACAAATTAATAAACAATGATTCTGTTATGCCAAAAGAAATTCCCATGGCAGCTCTTACCAGATGGTTATCGATTGAACGAGCTATAAAAACAATTTTGGAAATGTGGCTGGAATTAAAAACGCATTTTAATGTGGTAAGTGACAAGTTCTATGAAACGTCGCTTTTGAAGGATATGTACAACGACCCAAAAAATTTTGTTTATATAACATACTTAAGTACAATTTTAGCTGAAGTTCAAATGGTAAATCTGGCTTTTGAAGCTCAAAATGCAGACCACACCAAGCTTTTTAATGATTTATATCGACTACTACAAGTGTTAACTAATATAATTATTATACCAACTGATGGATTTGATTATTTAGAAGGTGATATTGATTCTTTACTTAATGAATATTGTTATCTTGGCTATAGTTTTGAAAAATCCTGCTTCGATAACAATTCACCAGAGCTTTTATTTTCGAAATAAGAGCAAAAATGCCTTCTAATTATAGAATGTTAAAAAAATACCGTTATTTAGTGTCGAAAATATTTTTACAAACAACACCGAAGATGTCATTACATTTATAAAAGAATTTATAAATGATCAAAAGGAGATAGAAGAAATAGAAAACTGTCTTAACAATTTGAAGTTTGTTGAATGGAAAAAAAGAGATAGAACTGATTTATTTTGGACTGAAGTATATAACTTCAAAAATTCAGTGAATAAAAATCCATTTTTGAAGTTATCAACTTTTGCTATTAATATATTATCATTACCATATTCAAATGCAGAGGTGGAAAGATCTTTTAGCGTAATGAATTTTTTTAAAAGCAAAATAAGAAACAGAATGTGTCTAAATACAGTTAACTCACTAATTCATATAAAATATGGTCTAAAAATGAAAAAAATCATGTTGTTCGGATTACAAATACCTAAAAATATTTGCGCAAAAATCAATTCGAATGAAACATACAGAAAGTCGAAATTTAATATGAAAACGGTGTTATGGCCTGAAGATGAAAATCAAAATGATAATATATTATTCGAAAATGAACAATTTTAAATCGAATTTTGTATTTTACTTTACGTGTACAAAAATAGTATATTAATAAAAACCGATCTCAATGGTACAAATTAGCTGTAAGTTTTTTAATTAATAAAAAAGCTTATATATTAATTAACATTTTTAGCGCGTTCTAGCGCTTTCTGTTTTATTAATATTTAGCGCATTTTGGCGCTATTTGTTACACTCCTGTGCGCATTTTGATTATAAATAGTTGGCAGCACTGTCTTTTCTAGTATTAGAAAATGTATACATGATCTCGAACCAAATAATAAATAACTAATTATTATTGAGAATAAAGAAATATTCTTGCAGGCGTACCTCAGGGATTAGTGTTATCACCTACATTATACTTAATATATACATTTGACTTTAAAATACTGAAAGATCAATCTGCAGCGCTATACGCAATTGACACTGCCATAATAACAGGAGGAAAAGTCTCAAACGCTATTGTTAAAAAGATGAAAAGAGACCTTTTACATGCTCAAATATTCTTCTGTAGGGGGAAAATTAAAATAAATGAAACAAAAACGCAACATTCAGTTTTTCCCTTCAAGAAATCACCCAAAAGAGTTCCCAGTATATCATTTTCTATTGAAGCAAGAGAAATCGCTCTTCAGTGATATGTTTATGCATGTTCTAACCCAGCATGCACGTACATTCCGTGGCGTTGATTTAGTTCCATTTGTTAACACTAGGTGGGGCTATGTATTTTCCCGTTAAATTTGTATATTCAAGGGTTTTTTAGGTTTTTAGACTTTTTTAGTTTACAAGCCTTTTTAAAGTAAGCAATACTATTAATCAATGTTAAGTTTAAAATTTTTTAGATTTTTAGTGGGTTCACAAGCCTTTTTAAAGTTAGCAATAATCAAGTTTAATTTTAATTTTTTTTTTTATTTTTAGTAGGTTCACAAGCATTTTTAAAGTTAGCAATCAAGTTTAATTTTATATATTTTAAATTTTTCGTACGTTCAGGAGCCTCTGTTAAGTTAGCAATATTATTAATTAAGTTTAATTTTTAATGTTTTTAGGTTCTTAGTAGCAATACTATTAAAATTAGCAATATTAAGTTTAATTTTAAATATTTAAGATTTTTAGTAGATTAACAATCCCAAATCTATAGCTTTTTTGGTAAATTTTTAGTTGTTTGCCATAGATAATACAAAATTCGTGTTAGATAAAATAAAAAACAACAGACGAATAATTTTATGCTTTATTTTTATTTTATTTAAAAAATAATGTTTATAGTTATTTACAAAAAATATTTTTAAAAATTCTTATCATTTAAAAACAAGTTTGAATAATTAAAAAAAATTTTATATTATACAAAATGATACTTTTTTAAATCTAAAATATGTGAATATATAACCAGAGCCCCCCATTACTAAGATAAATATAAGTATTTTGTATAACAAATGTATACTTTTTGGAATCGCACAAGTAGCAAGAATATCATCCTAAAATTTGAATCGGACTGTCCTGCTGCCGTGGGCAAACTACTACTCGAAAAAACTCGACGCCTTTCCATACAAATGTATGAATTTACAAAATTTTTTTTAAGAACACTTGGAAAAAGCTCTAAGTTAATCTGAATATATGTAGAGAATATGATTTCGAAATTTCAAAGCATTTCGACAAAAATGTTGGCGTGTGTGAATAACTACTCGGAAAAGATAGGAAATTTTGCAAAAAGTGTAAAAAATTTAATTTTTTTTTAATTTTTTCACTGTCTGTAATTGACTATAATCATAGATTACTCATAAAAGCATATAGTATAGCACTACTCGACTGATATTGGCCATTTTCTATACAAAAGTGTGAAAATATGCTCTTATTTGAAGTTTGATGATATTTTCCAAAAAATTTTCCACAATGACGTAACCAAAAATTATATTCGTTAGAGCTATGTATATAAATAGAACATGTCCTTCAAGTTTCAAAGCATTCCGCCAAAAATTTAAGCTTGGAGGAACTACTACTCGACAAAAAAGAGAAATATATACACTCAATTCTGTTTTTACGCGATAGATACGTTCCTCAGAAAAATGCATAAAAAAATCGCATAAAAAGACACTAGCTCCATTGAATAAATAGGGATAAGTTCCATAATTTTGAAAAACTACATAAAACCAAACAAATAACCAAAAAATCGATAAAAAGGACGATGTTACCCTTCTTATGGGGGATTATGGTGGGTTACTAAATGTGTTTGTGGAAAGGAAGGTTATAGACTTAAAACAAATTGAAATCACGACTCCAAAATTAGTTTTTTATTTCACTTTTTTACAAATTAAATGTTAATTCCACCTAGTCGTTATCTTCACTTGTTGACAATACCTGCGACCGTTTGTTAACTGGTGCGAAATCGCTATCATCGCTGCTATATATAGTTAATAATTCGGGTGACGAAATTAATGTTCCTTCATTACATCCAGTGCCAATCTCAACGGCTAGTGGTTTTGCTTCTTTGACAACAAAATCTGTTATTAAACTTTGCGACGATTTCTGAAATTGTTTAACAAGTTCCTGATATCCAGAAATGCAATTCTTCAGGTCACGCTGGAATTTAAATGCCCGCTCAGAATTCGGGTCATTATTAATAAAATGATTTTCTAATGAGTTGCAAAGTTGAAGACCTTCTCGAATTATTTTTGCAGTGAACGGGGCAGGTTCACTGTCTTCTACATCACTATTATTTTCTGGATCTAGGACCGGATCCAATAATTCTATAACATCATCGTCACTTAAGACCTTGTCCACAAGCAATTCATCGATATCATTCTCGTTAAATGTATCAAAACCTTCGCAGACAATTTCATGTGCTAAAGAAATAATTTCAGGAGAAACCATCGATCCTTGACCAATATTGTTTCTGTTTGTGATGCATCGAGGCCATAGTGTTTTCCAACACGCATTTAAAGTTTGTGGTCTTATTTCACCGATAGCAGAAGTAGCATGATTGATACAGTCTAAAATCAAAAACTTTTTCCAAACGTCTGTAAGTGTAACTGGCTCATTATCAAGTTGATTTAAAATAAATTGGAAAGTTCGTTTTACATAATATTTTTTAAAAGTAGCAATTATGCCTTCATCTAATGGCTGAATAAGGCTCGTTGTATTAGGCGGAAGAAACACCATATTCACATTTGGATGTTCTAAGTTCGGATGCGACGGAGCATTATCAACAATCAAGAGAACTTTAAAATCAAGTCCCTTTTGCTTCAAATAAACTTCTACTTCAGGGCTGAAACAATTATTAAACCACTCGGTGAAGAACGCAGATGTCACCCAAGCCTTTTTGTTCGCCATCCAATGCACTGGTAAATTTTTTAAATCTTTACCCTTTAGGGCCCGTGGTCTTAGCGATCGATTAATAAGCAGGGGTTTGAGCATTCCATCTCCTGATGCTCTGAAATAAAGTAGAAAGGTTACTCTATCTTTGGCTGCTTTAAAACCACTTGCTTTTTCTCAGCTTTCGAAATGTATGTTCGGGTGGGCATTTTTTTTTTCCAGAATAACCCCGTCTCATCTGCGTTGAAAATCTGATCGGAACAATAACCACCTTCCTCAATAATTTTTGACAACTGTTCAGGATAATGCCTAGCAATCACCTCGTCTGCTGATGCGATCTCGCCGGTAATCTTCACGTTGTGAAAAGCATTTCTTTTTCGAAAACCGGTAAGCCATCCTGTGCTTGCTGAAAATGTTGTACTGGAATGAGCGGTACAGGTAGATGGTTCTAACTGCTTCAATTGCTCGTAAAAGCGTAGAGCTTTATTTTTAATTAACGGACCATCTAAAGGAATTCTTTTTTTGTTAGATCGTCAATCCAAATTACCAACGCTTTTCCAGTTTTTTCTACTAAAACATTTCTTGAATATGATGTCAATTTGGAACTTAATTTTGTACCCGAAATAACAGACTGTCTTATTAATATTTAATTCTTTTTAATGGCTCTTATAGTAGATTCGCCGAAACCAAAATGCTTACCAACATCCGTAGCTCTCTTTCCTTTGGCCAAACGATCCAAAATTGCAATTTTAATTTCTAAAGAAATTGCCGTTTATGATTCTTTTTTTCCATCGCATAATTCCAGTACTAGAAAAACAATTCATTTAAATTTGAAAAAATTCTAACAATAATTTTCCAAAAAAAAATTATTTAATTTAATTTAAATTTATAAAAAAATTACATATTTTTTTTAAATTGCTGTCCTTTTTCTAATGAAAACAAAACAACTCAAACTAAAATTACACCATGAAACAGTTTACAAAAATTTCACTGATATCGACTTTAAGCTACAGCAGACACAATAATAATGAACACAGCCGACGTCACAATTTACGAGAAAAAATCATATAAAACTGGGATTCCCATAAAAAGTTAACCACGCTCTGCCTACAAAATCAATCACATACGTTTTGATAACTTGGTGCGTTTTTTGTTTATGTATGTGTGCACTTTTATTTTTTTTAATACGTAATGAGTGTTTTGTATAATATTAACATAATGAAGACGAATAAACATTGAAAAGAATCAGAACAATGAAAAAAATTGTTGACGAATTAGTTTGCAGGTGAAGAAGAAGTAGACGAGAAAAGAATCATAAATAGAAGAAAAAAGTCGCATAATTTCTAAAATTCGTATAAAAAGTTGTATAAAAAAACCGCATAACTTTAAAACCGCATAAAATAAAATCGCATAAAAACAGAATTGAGTGTATATATTTTTTTTCACTGCCCGTAATTCACCTTATTCACAGATGACTCATATAAAAAATTAAGTCTTTCCGATTAAAATTGTGCTCTGGGCGAACAACTAATCGAAAAAAGTCAGTCACTTTCTATACAAATTTCCATCACGACTTGTTAAAATTTTTTACTATTTTTAGTTGCAAATATATCGAGATAAACTTCTTAAAATTTTAAAGTATTCCAACAAAAGTTGTGCTGTTGGCGAACTACCACTTGATAAAGATACAAATGTGTGAAAATTTGCTCTTATTTTAAGTTTGATGTAATTATTTGAAGTTATAGATTTCAGGACATTATGTCCTTAAAATTTGAAACTATTCCAGGGAAAATTGTGTGTGCCTTAAGTATTTTTTGTAAATCGATCCCATACTTGCATGAAGTGCATTTTTTTATATATTTGTATGGAAACTGACTGAAATTTTTCAAATAGTAGGTTGCCAATAGCACATTATTAGTCTGAATGGATTAAAAATTTAAATGAGTCATCTAAGGATATAGTCAGTTGCAATTGTTGAAAAAAACTTATTTTTTTTTTATTTAATTAATTTGGCGCTGCGAACTAAGACCCCAAGGAACTAATGCCCCCCTAAAAAATGAAAATATGTCCCAAAAAATTTGTATGGGATTGGGGCATTTGTTCTTAGGTTTTTGGGGCGTTAGTTCATTTTTTTAAACAAATTTGAAATTTTTTGGGGCATTAGTTCATTTTTAATTTCCAAGTTTGGGGCTTAATTCGTTTTTTTTAAAGACAGAACAGCAAATGTACTCCACAAATAAGCAACGAAACCTGTTTTTGTCATTTTTTGTTCGTAGTTTACTTATTTTGTAAACTGAAGAAATAACGGAATCGTTTGCAAATTGAAGAAATCTGAACTTCAAAAAATCGAATTGCTTCATTCAACAAGTGATCACCATTGAGCAGTGACGTCGCCAATACTATCAAAGTAACAAAAAATGAAAAGTTTTGAATTTGAAATAATTCGTGGCAAACGAATAAGTAGTACTGTATATTATTTAATAAATTCAAAGCAATTGTTTAAAGAAAAATCAACATATAGCGATGTTGTTAAGTTGGTGTGCTATAATCAAAACTGCAAATCCCGTATGTTTTTATTGTCTGACAAGAAGACAATAATAAAAGCGAAGAACTTTGTTGATCACAATCACTGTGAACAAGAAGATTTGTACAATCGATTTAAAGCTGTAAATCAGGTGAAAGATGAAGTAATTTCATCATGTTCCTCATCAAGCAGCGTTAATGCCATAAGTTCGATTCGGGCATCGTTTAGGAACGCTGTTACAAAGTACTTATTTTATGTTATCATCGTGTTGTTCTCGTAATTGTTTGTGAACGTGTGTGTATTGAATGTTTAAACCAAATATTTTCAATAATCTAATATATATAGTGAAAATACGCATGGTGGGAACAAACTACATTTTGGACAAATGCGCCGAGGGCTCCAGAAACTTGTTAGTGGCAAATTTGTGAAGTCACCGAAATCACCCTTAGAGGTCATAGAGGCATTTAATTTAGAAACAATTTGGAATGAGTTTGGCCTCTCAAAATGCCCCACGAATCCTCAGGCATTTTTTGCTGCCTGCATTGAAGGTGAAAATTTTTCGTTCTGTATATTCATGTCAGCTCGAAGTATGTCGCTTATAAAAAGTTACATCGCACCTGCTGAACGGAAGTATTTAATGGATATATATATTGAATCCTTTAGTTCCTATAAGGAGCATAATGGATGCGACGTTTAAAATTGTACCGCAAGGTTGCTTTAAGCAACTGCTTATAATATATGTGGTCTATTTGGATCAACAGGTAATTTTTTTGCATACGTAAAGAAAATTTATCACAACTCTTTTGCGCTGAACTGTGTTCCGCGAGCGCGTCGCGCCCGCCGCGCAGTTGTCGTCAATTTATTTTAATCGCCGCAAAACATATATTTTTCAGATCATTCCGATATTTTACATTTTGATGGATAAGAAAACGCAAAAATGCTGTGAAAATTTGTTCAGATATATCGATCAAAATTTATTTGAAATGGAACCTGCATTATTTATAACCGACTACGAAACAGCGATGCGTAGTGCAGTAAAAGCAGTATACTCTGCGACAAAATTGACAGGATGTTGGTTCCATTATTGTCAAGCACTGAGAAGAAAATCGACTATTGCAATACATGCGTTTCCATTCAATTGATGCCAAGCGGTGTTACCATCATTTTATGGCTCTACCACTCTTGGCTCCAACAAACATTTATAAGGTTTTTTAAGAATTAAAAACGAAAATCAATGGATTTGACAGCGAAAATGCATTTGCAAATTTTTTACAATATTACGAAAAACAATGGATGTCAAGGTATGGTTTTTGTTGTTGCTTTTTCTATATTGATTGCAAATTATAATGCACATTGCATACATTTAGGTAAAACCGGAAAATTTTTCCGTTTTCCAACAACATTTACGGACAACTTCTTCTGTGGAAGCATACAATGGTGTTTTGGGCCGTGCGATTGAGAAACAAGGGAATTATTTTAAATTTGTCAAAGTTATAAGAGACGAGGAATACTTTGAGGCAAAAGACTTCGAGTTATTAGTTGAAAGCGGTGGTACTTCTGCACCAAAAAAACAAGAACTTCCTTATTGAAAGATGAAAAAATATCGGAAATTTCCGAACTGTTAAAAAGAGGAAAAATAAATAACGCAACGTTTTTGGCTAGAATGTGTTATACGAGAAATGGCATATGCTCGGATATACTGCCAGAGGAAAAGAACATTTTTGAACAGTATCCGGATACTGATAATCCTTGGTCCGACGGTGAAGAGCTTGCAGTTACTGAAGCAGAGATTGAATCAAGTCAAACTTTAAATTGCACCGTTTGCTTGAATGCAAAATCGTGCGTTCTTTTTTGCCATGCAAACATTGCAACATGTGCTATGGTTGCGAGATAAAGCTCTGCAATGATGCTGCTGAAAAGAATATAGGATTTAAATGCGTTTATTGCAGTGCAATTATTGAGAGCAGTTTGCAAATTTTCATTTAAAAAATATTTTGCAAAAAACCTTTAATTAAAAATATGTGAAAAACTCACAATTCGCTTTGGGGCGTAAGTTAATTTTTTTTTGGTTTTTTTAAAAAGTGGGGCATTCGTTCATTTTTTGGGGGCTTTTTTTAAATTCTTTGGGGCTTTTGTTCATCGGGAACTTATTCCCCAATTTTTTGGGATAGTAGTTCATTTTTTTTGGGGCATTTGTTTCTTGGGGTCTTAGTTCGCAGCGTCAGTTAATTTATTAACAAAAAATTTCAAATACAATTTTTGATTTTGCCTCAGCATCGTATGACATTATTGAGGCGAGTTGGCATATAATTTTAATCAAATATAATAAATTAACTAACTATGTATGTCTATAACAGTAGTTTTAAAATTCAATTTAAAAAAAGAAAATATAAAATAAGTAAAAAATTTATAATAAAAATATCAAAATGCAAACTTTCTATCTAATGCCTCGTTTTCATTATGTCATTTTTAATGGCAATTGTTGTCAGTTATTGTCAGTTGTATGAAAACGTGTTTTAATGTCTTGTCATTTACAACCCCTGGCAACATTTGACATCTGAAATGAAATTGCCAGCATTTTGGCAATTTATTTGCGTTTGACAGCCGGATTTTTTGTTCGTTTATAAGATGTTATGAATACGTTATGAATAGCAAATTACGAGATGTCAGTTGAGGCAATTGTTTGTTGTCAGATTATATGACATAGTGAAAACCAGACATTAGAAGCATATCCAGATTGCTTAACAAATTTTTTAAATATAATTTAAAAGTCGAAATTTTGACAATATTCTTCAAACTTTGTAGCCAATTGTTAAATTCCAAACAACCCATATATTCAATTCTCTGCTTAGTAGTTTCAAGTCTACATCTTGCTACTCTTAGATTCGATCCGCTTCTGGTGTTAAAAATTGTTTGATTTCTTACAAAGGTTATTGTCGGGTCAGATCACCAATCAGGGGGCTATCACTGTTGATAGTGTCGTCACTGTTATTGTTTTGTAATTTGTCTATCCCTTTCCCTACTTGTTTACGTGTTGTATGTTGTAGTTAGCTAACCAACAAGAAACACTGTTGGTATGCTAACACAATACACAAACGTCTCTCATGTTATTGAGTGAGAGTTAACTGTTCTCTTCGTTAAGTAGTTTGTTATTTACTTTGTCTTGTGATCTACATATATAAATTGTAAATTAGTTTTAAGATCAAATTAGTCGTAGTCGAATCTTTAAATAAAAAACATTAAAGAACTAAATTTTTATTATTTTTTATTAGCTTCAATTTTTTATCAAACATTTTAGGCGACCGTGACAGGACGGTCAGTGTTTAATTAAAATTTAAATTTTCAATTTATTTTTTGTTCGGATAAAAAACTAATTGGTCCGTAGAGCCACTACAAAATAAAAAAAAGACACTTTTGATATATGCAACAATTGTGCCACCCAGTTCTCATTATCGTCGTTGGAGATAAGTTTGGTGTTACAGTTGCTGATATACATACATTTTCGTTCCGAAGTTTTTTAAGCAGACATTAACCACTGCCGTCAATAGCAATTTTGAAACAGAATTTAAGTATAAAATTTTAATTTTGTATATAAAACAAATTGTCTTCGTTTGTTCATCGAATTAATTTGGGTGATATTTCAACAATTTTTTAGCCCTTTTGTGGAATTTTTATATATATTAAAATTTGGAAATTTTAAACAAATACATAAGTGGTATAAATATATAAAAATAAAATAGCGCTTTTTCATTTATGTACATAGAAAGTAAATAAGTGTTTCAATTCCAAAGCAGTTCTTTGTAATTTTTTTTTTGTAAAATTTTAGATTTTTCAAAATGGCTAACAGTGATGATGATACTACTAGTTGATGCAACCATTTTGCAATGACGGATGCAAATTTTGGAAGCTTATTTTAAGGAAATTTGTCACATACAAGGACAAATTGAAAAGTTAAGCCCTAATGATAATGCTCGAAGTGATTTGGAAGAAGTTTTCATCGCGGCCAAGGCGAAATTGTTGTCAAATATAAATAAAAGTCGTTGCTCAACTTCAGCTGAACATAGTTTTTTGAACGCTTCAATGTCGGGAGTGTTATATCAAAGTTGATTGCCATCGTTGAAGTTGCCACGATTTGATAAAAAGTATGGCGCCTACAAGAGATTTATAACAACATTCAATAATATGGTCCATGAGAATTCTTCGATCACTGTTGTTGATAAATTCAATTATTTATTGTATTGCCTTTCTGGCCCTGCTTTGGCTGTTATGGAACCATTCCAGGTTACGGATGAGAATTACCGCAAGGCTCTGGAGCGGTTACAGGAACGATGTGACAATAAGGTATTAATTTTTCTTGAACATATTTCTGCTCTTTTTAATGTTTCTCAAATGTCCAAGGGTGATTGCATCTCATTACGTAACATCATTGATACTGTTTCGGCTCTTCGTGGTTGGCTTTTATCGCTTGGCTCAGAAATTGACACTATGAATGCAATAATAATCCATATTGTTCTGTCAAAGCTAGATGATAGGGTAGTGTTCTGACCGTCGTGCTGTTAACACGTAGTTTTTTTTTGTGTCGTTATTTTTTCTGTTTTTGTCGTGTTACAGTGTCGTTAAAGAATATATATATCAACCAACAATAAGAATCAAACAACAATAACAATAGTTCATATGAAATAAACAAAAATCAGCCACAAAATAAAAATTGAATAAAAAAACAACCAACAATAACAAACACAATATAACTTATTAGATCGAAAACAACATGCAGTTTTTTTTTTAAATAATTTTTTTTTTCTGCTTCATAACACCAAAACAACATACAACACAACCAGCAACTTCATTTACATCACTCAAGCCTTGTTGTTATATTTTTCAACCACACAAAGGGCTTTTATGCTTCTGTATGTAAGTGTCATTGTTGTTGGTATATTTTTTGATTTCCTCTCCCACAATTTATTTTTTTTTAACATAGTACAAGTGGTGATGTATTCGTTTTGCTGTTGGTTATGTTAGTGATGAAGGTATAACACTGGTTACTAACTATCCGAATAACAGCAAAACGAGTACTTGTCACTTGTACTATTGTTTTTTTTTTGAATATTGACTTAAATTTTTATTAATTTTGTAATGTCAAACAAATTCAGAATAGACTTCTGTAACATACGTGGACTGCGAACGAATTTTTTCTCTGTATATGCCCACACTCGCTTCCATCGGTCGGATGTTTTTGCCTTATGTGAGACCCAGGTAAGTGAGGATGCTGATCCACAGGATTTTCACATACCTGGTTATCACCTTCTATCCCTTTTTACTTTTCATAAGGCCTTGCAATGTACATTCGCGGCAATGTTGTGTACCAGTTCCAGCAACATCTGAACTGTAATGATGCAGAATTTAACTCACTTTGGGCTAAGTTCAAAATTAGGTCACACATTTTGCATTAGGGGTTTCTATACAGAAGCCCTAATATAGAAAGGGAGCATACCTATAATGGCTTCGATGGCCTTTCTGAATCTATAACTAAAATATTAGAAAGTTTCCCGAATAGCGAAATCGTAGATTTCAATATTCATAACTCTTCTTGGCTTCACCACTCGAGTCAAACAACTCCCGAATGCCGTTACGTTGATCTTTTCGCCGCGCACAACCACTTAGCGCAACTAGTGAATGAACCAACGCACATTCCATGCATTGAAGGGCAAAGCCAAAATATTCTCGACCTTTTTCTAACTACACACCCTGACAAGCATGAAGTGAAAATTCTTGCACCTCTCGGTAATTCGGATCACTGCACCATTTCCGCATCTTATTCGTACTCTGTACTTCATAGTGTTTCAACACCAGCTGCGAAACGCTCAGTTTTTATTTACGAAAAGGCTCGTTGGGCCGAGCTCAACGATTTCTTCAAGCATTTCAACTGGAAATAATATTTCCTGGACAATAATATTGACGCTGCAGCGATAATGGTGGAAAAAATAATTGTGCTTGGTATGAGATTATTCATTCCATGAAAGTACATTTCGGCTAAACCTAATCAAAAATCTTGGTTTAACCAGACTTGCAGAGATGCAGTCAGATCCAGAGAGGAAGCATTCAGACTTTGGCGTGAAAATAAAAATTCCGTCACTGAACTGCTACGCAAACAGGCGAGAAACGAATGTGCTAAAGTACTAAGGCGTGAAAAGTTTCTTCACGATCAGCGTCTTCGTGCTAAAGTTCTTTCTGCTCCTCGGGGCAGCAAGAGCTTTTGGTCATTTGTTAAAAGATTAAAGAATAATGGTAGTTCCGCAATCCCAACTCTTATCATGAATGACCAAATATTCACTGACCCGGTTGATAAGGCTAACCTTTTAGTTGAACTTTTTGCAAAAAATTCATTTTTGCCGGACAGCGATCAACCACTGCCCGAACTCGAAATAGTATCTTGTACTATGCCTAAAATATTCTTCCGAGCACATGAGTTTAAAAAGGTTCTTTCAGATCTCAACATTAATAAGTCTCCGGGACCGGATGGTATACCAGCACAGTGCTCTTCGACGCTAGCCAGTCCATTGGCCATCCTTTTCAGCCTTTCGTACCGTGCGGGAGTCTTTCCCCCTTGCTGGAAGGTTGCTAATGTCCAACCAATCCCTAAAAAGGGTGCGGCTAATAACCCTGAAAATTACCGCCCAATTGCAATCTGCTCTGCACTCTCAAAGGTGATGGAGAGCATGATCAATTTCCATCTGGTGAACTACCTAGAGGCCAACTCACTTACTAATGATCGTCAGTATGGCTTCCGTAGAAATCGTTCCACGTGAGACCTGTTAGCTCTACTCTCTGAGCGCTGGAGTCTATCCATTCGCAATTTTGGCGAAAGTAAATTGGTTGCTCTAGATATTTCCAAGGCATTCGATCGTGTGTGGCACGGTGCACTGATATCTAAGCTTATTGCATTTGGGGTCGGTAATGACTTCTCTCGATTTATATCGAGTTTTCTCAGAGATCGAACAATACGTGTTGTTATTGATGGGGTCTCATCCAATGAGTTTCAGCTTAATTCAGGGGTACCCCAAGGTTCCGTTCTTTCTCCTTCTCTTTTCCTTAACTTTCTGAACGACGTTCTCAAACTTTTAACTCTATATAGTCTTTCGCAGATGACAGCAGCATTTGTCATTCATTTTACTTTAATTGTAGGCCAAGCCTCTTGGAGGTTGGGGACAAAAGGCGGCTAATGAATGACACACTCAATCAAGACCTGTTAACAATCTCCGAGTGGGGTAAAGCGAATAGGGTTGATTTTAATGCGCTGAAGACTCAATGTTGTATGTTTACCCATAGCGCCATAGATTCAACAATTTCATCTGTATATGTGGGTGGTATAGGTATTGAGGAGTCGGATACTCTTGGTGTTCTAGGCATGAGAATTCAATGTGATGTTCGTTGGAACGAGCATGTTTTTCAAGTGTCGAAAGAAGCATTCAAGTGTCTTGGTTTTCTAAAACGGTGCAAAAATTACTTCACTCCTTCTGATCTCCTTAAAATCTATACCACTTACATCCGACCGAAAATGGAATACAACTCCCATATATGGGCAGGAGCTTCAAAGTCTATTTTGGAGCTACTCGACCGTGTGCAAAGGAGGGCGTTGATGCTCATCACTGACAGAAGCGTATCCAATTCTATTGACTCATTGGAACATCGTCGGAATGTGGGTTGTGTATCACTGTTCTATAGATACTACCATGGGAAATGTTCTTCTGAGATTAGCGAACTTATTCCAAGTGCCCGAGTTTCGGTTCGCTCTACCCGCTTCTCTAGTAGATCACATCCGTTTGTAGCTTATTGTCCAGTTGACCGCACAACGCATTACAGAGAGAATTCGTTTATCAGTCGAACTAGTCGTATGTGGAATAAACTCCCCGCAGAAGTCTTTCCTGACAGTTACAATCTAATAAAATTTAAGTGAAATATCCACATGCACTACTCGCTCTTTCCTCCTTCCCATAACCTATTTTCCTGAGATCAACACAATGCACTGCATCTGTAGGGGGCATCCCCTGAGTGTTGGTTAATAAATAACAAAAAAAAAAAGATGATGGATCGAGAGAAAATTATGATGAAAAACAGGAATTTAAATCACTTCCATCTTGGGACACCTGTTACAGTATATTGAGCCATCGTTGTCAATTTTTGGAAAGTCATGGTAAGAAAAGTGTTTCAAATCAAAAACATAGTGGTTTCAAACCAAAATCGAACATCAATCGACCTGTAAATACTTTTGTGAATTTGAACACAAATTCAACCTGTTCATATTGCAAGAGCAATGAACTTCATATTGCAACCTGTACTTAATTTTTGTCGCTCATAGTGTCGGAGCGATTTAACTTTGTAAAACGTAATAGAAATTGCATCAATTGCCTTCGAAAGGGTCATCTGGTTTCGAAATGTCCCTCTAAATCTCGGTTTCGAGTTTACTAGTCTCCACACCATTCTACGCTTCATATTTTTCTGGTTCCTGATCAATCGGGAACATCATCATCAAATCGTGGTCAAAACCAAAAGCCGTCAACTAGTCATGGTAATCCTGTGTCATTGGTTGCTCGGTCGTTTAAGAGGGCAATATTACCAACTGCTGTGGTTCTCATTAAAGACATATATGGATCATTTCAAAGATACTACTTGATTCCTGTTCTGAAATCAATTTTATTAGAGAAGAAGTTGCGAAAAGGCTCAAGCTACAATTTCCTCCAAATTCTCAAGATGTTTCTGGTATTGGTGAAATCCGAACGAAAATCAAATTTTCTGTCCAGCTACGGTTAAATCATGTATTGGCTCATTCTAGTGGTCTTCAACCTTTGCTGTGACAAAGTCAATTTCTGCTCAACAACCTGGTGAATTTATAAAGACATCAAATTGGAAAATTCCTGAAACGATTGAATTAACTGACCCATCGTTCTTCAAGCCTAAAATATTGATTTGTTGATAAGCACTGAGGTATTCTTTGATTTATTGCTCGATGGACGCATATCATTAGGAGAAGGCATGCCTTGTTTGGTTAATACAGTTTTTGGATGGGTTGTTGGTGGAAAACTCAATTCCCAATCTGCTCCTACGGCTCTTACATGCAACTTGGCGATCGATTTTTCAACAGAAGTTTTAGATAGCACTTTAAAAAGGTTTTCGGAAGTGGAAGAGTATACCAGTGGTTCCCAAATTTTAACAATATTAACAATGTAAATGTTAATGCTGATTGTCGTATTGCAGATTACCTTTCAAGGTCAATCCAGATTGTTTGGGTGAGTCTTTTAAAATTTATCGAAGACGATTTTTATCGCTAGGTCGCAGATTAGAACGCGATTCTCATTTAAACTCAATGTATGTCGATTTTATGAACGAATGTATGGCTTTGGGCCATATATCACCCTACAATTTGTCTTATTTACAATTTGTCTTAGACCCTTGCTATATTCTACCTCATTATCGTGTCATAAAGCAACAAAGTACAACAACAAAACTTCGTGTTGTTTTTGATGCATCGACCCGACTTCATCGAATCATTCATTGAATGAAACACTCATGGTTGGGCCTACAATATAACAAGATTTGATAACAACATTATTTTCGTTTCGTTTAAACAGATTTTCTCTCACAGCGGACATATCAAAAATGTACCGTCAGTTTCTAGTCAATTAATGCGATCGTAAATTCCAGCTGATTCTATGGAGAGCTAATAGAGAAGACAAACTAAAAGTATTTCAACTTAATACCGTTACATATGGGCTTCCAGCAGCTCGTTTCTTAGCAATTCGAAGTTTGTTTTTTTATAGCTGATAAGTACATATCATCGTATCCAGTTGGCTCACAAGTATTACGTGAGGATTTATACGTAGATGACGTTCTTACTGGCGCCGATAATTTCGCAGATTTAAATTTGAAGAAAAGTGAAATTATCAAAATTTTACAACTACATGGCCTTCAGCTGTCCAAATGGAACAGTAATTGTATTGACTTTATTTCAAATACAGATGAAGAAGTCACAATAAAAACAAGTGAAAATGAAATCACTAAAATTCTCGGCATGTCCTGGAATCCAAGGCAAGATAACTTTTTGTCCCGTTTCGAATTTCCTGACGTATGTTGCCCCACTAAACGGTCAATTTTGTCCATAGTAGCAAAGATATTTGATTTGCTTGGTGCATTCGTGTGCTATATATATTATCGTGTTTGTATAAATGGCTCTTGTAGAACAACTCTGTTAATTGCCAAATCAAAAGGAGCTCACATAAAGCTCAATCGTTACCTCGTCTCGAATTATGTGCTGCAGTTTTACTCAGTAAAACATGTTACAAAATTAAAACCAAAATATCTAAATTTGTA
The DNA here is from genome assembly GCA_963682025.1 of Cordilura impudica. Taxonomy (NCBI): domain Eukaryota; kingdom Metazoa; phylum Arthropoda; class Insecta; order Diptera; family Scathophagidae; genus Cordilura; species Cordilura impudica. The sequence goes on along the minus strand of OY821517.1, from coordinate 223,080,457 downwards.
CCTCTTATGTTCTTTTGGACAGATTCGAAAATTGTTCTACAGTGGCTAAAACTACATTCATCAACACTGAATTGTTTTGTGGCAAACCGAATTTCAGAACTTCAGGAACTAACTAGAGAAGTCCAATGGCGACATGTTCCTTCGAAAAGTAATCCTGCAGACATTGTATCTCGTGGCTGCAGCGCAGCAGAATTATCAACAACAATTTGGTTTAATGGCCCTCAATTTCTGCTCGAAGATGCTTCTCGTTGGCCCGCTTACGAAGAGTTCAACGATACAGAAATTTTGGAGAGAAGAAAGGCTATTGTATTTACTTGTATAAAGGATGAACCACCTGTTTCTATTTTTGACAATACTATCGATAAGCATTCTTCATATTATACAATTGTTCGAATATTTACTTATATTTTCCGTATTTTTAATAGATCCCCAGTAAATCGATCTTTAAAGGCAATGGATATTGTTCACCTCCAGGCTTCAGAGTTGGAAATTACATTTTTGACAATAACATCTTATATACAAGTTAACACCTGTGAGACCACACCAACAACAACAACAACACTACAGCCGCAACGTAATGTAACTATAACAACAACAAACATCAACAATAAACCAGACATAAATACCAACAGTACACGCGCATACCAACAGTACACGCGCATACCAACAACATAGGCTAAACGTGCCAACGTCAAAACTCATTGCTAAGCGGATTCACAGGCAGTAACCCGAATCCGCACACGCAGCCAACAAAACCGTCGTACCATCGTTCAACGTGGGAATCGCCGAATCAACAGTTATGTTCTGTTTAATTTTTATTTAAAGATGTTTTTATTTGTAAAGCTTTGCAGTCAGTTTTGAGAAACAAATGAATAAAGTTGTATTGTTAACATTTCAGTTAACAATAAAAAAAATATTTTTTTAAAGAATTTAATCTAATAACTTTTAATTGGCGCCCGAGCAGGGACCCTCGGAAAAAAGGGTCCTGTGTCGTAAATAACTTATAGACCGCGGAAACGATGCGCTTTAGTAGTCTCTCCTAAGAGACAAAAGAGAGGTCCTCATAAGGATCAGCGGCCACGGTACGAAATAATAAAAATAATTGAAGCGATAAAATTAAAATAAAAACTTTTAAAAATTTAGTGAAATAAATGAAGTAACAATAAAATAATTAAAATAAAATAATAACTTTCTATAAATAAGAAGAAATATTTAAACTAAGTGCAAAAGTTTCTTTTAAAACAAAACAGTGGCAGATATTAAAAGTAAAACAAATGTAGTGAGACCAATTTTGTTATAAAGTGAAAAGAATAAATAATAATTAAAGCTAAAAATAAAGCTCAAATAAAGCGAACAAATAAAACTAAAATAAGTGTTTAAAACTTTTTTTGGAAATAAACTAATACCAATCAAAATAAATTTCTAATAATAACATTTCTAAATTAAAAACAACTATTTAAAATAAAGATTAATAAAAAATATAAAGGAATATAACATTTAAAGAATGAACTTCACCGGTTAATGTGAAAGAAACGGAAAATTAATAAAAAGCGAAAAAAAATAATAAGTGACAATATTATTGGAGTAAAAAGATAGATTTTTTTGTATAAAAATAAACCCTAAATAAGTTGAATGAGAATACAAAGGGATAATAATAGTGACTAATTAAAACAAAAAAAATATAATAAATAATTCAAAGAATTCAAATTGAAAACGAGAAGGAGAAGGAGAAGGAGATACACCCATCAGGTCCAGCAATGATCCAGATATTACTAATGTAAGATCGTTTTTTTTCCTATAATTAAAAAACTTAATTTCACTTTTGAAATTGTAGAAAAAAAAATCATTTCCAAAATTTAAACTTAACTAAAATTTTTTTTTTTTTTGATTTTAAAAATTTGAACTTTAATTAAAAATTTAATCTAAAATTTAACTAAAACTTTAAATACCATTTAAAATTTTCAATATCCTTTTTTAACAAATCAAAAATTTTACTAAGAATTTAATTTAACAAATTTTATTTCAAAATTTTAAAACTTAATAAAAAATTTAATCTAAAATTTAATTAAAAATTTAATTTAACAAATTTTTATTTCCAAAATTATACTTTAAATATCATTTAAGATTCTCAATATCCTTTTTTTTTTAACAAAATCAAAAATTTTACTAGGAATTTAATTCAACAAATTTTATTTCAAAATTTTAAACCTTACTTAAAAATTTTTAACTAAAAATTTAATTTAAAAAGTTTTTAAATTTAAACTTTAATTTAATTTAACAAAATCTAAAATCTAACTAAAAATTTAATTTAATTCTTGTGGAATTAAAAAAATAAAAATAATTTACTATTTTATTTAAAAAATTTAAAAAAAAAAATTTTTCCAAAATAATTATTCCCAAAATCTAATTTAACTTCAAGATCTAACTTAACAATATAATTGAAAACTAAAGTACATCCCTTTTTAACTTAAACCAGTTCCAATATGCCCAACGAATCCATAGAAGACCTAACTGAAAGACTTAGTAGATCACTTACAATGTCCCAAAGTACACCATCCGGGTCGAATGCGACAGCGAACATAGGACTTACCGAATTACAGAAACGGGAGTTAAGAGACATTCTTAGGGAAACATTACGAACACCCCAAGACTGTAGCTTAGATGATGATTCGGACCAACCAATAGGACAGTTAACGACTAGGCTAGAAGAGTTGGACAGGGTACCCGATATAGTTAAGTCTCTAAGAGAATTTTCCGGTAGTATTGGTGAATTTAATTCTTGGAGAAAGTCAGTAGACAGAGTGCTAGAATTATACGAATCACAAAAGGGAACAGGGAGATACTATGCGATACTTCATACAATACGCACTAAAGTTATAGGCGAAGCAGACACAGCTCTAGAATCTTATAGGACACCACTAGACTGGCCAAGAATAAAAAAATGCCTTATGATGCATTATTCGGACAAAAGGGACATTGGTACATTAGAGTACCAAATGACTGCGCTTTGCCAAGGCAATAGGACAATTACAGAATTTTATCAGAGGGTTTACCAGCATCTCTCCTTAATATTAGATAAAGTATCTTGCTTGGATTTAGATGAAGGAAGTCTTAGAGTAATGACCCATACATATAGAGATAAGGCTCTCGATACTTTTGTCAGAGGACTTAATGGAGACCTACCGAGACTTCTTAGCGTTCGGGAACCGACTTCATTACCCCAAGCATTGCACATTTGCTTAAAACTTGACAATATGACATTCAGAATGAATTACGCTCACAGTCATTTCAATAGAAATAGTGTTCAGAAGGACCGCATTGGAACAAATTTATTCATGGGAAATAGGCCCAGATTTTATCCAGAATTAGCACACATTGGTGGCAGACCACTTCCTAGGCCACCACTACCACCTAGAAATACGATTACGACAAACTTTAATCGTAATGCTAATTGGCGACCAATAGGTAATCAAACCTGGACACCAAGGCCCCAATATAATCAAGGAAATCAACAAAGATTTCCAAACCAATATCCTCAAACGCAACAACCATCATCGGGACATGAACCAATGGATGTGGACCGATCAATACAGACACGCCAAGTAAATTATATGAATAGACCACAAAACACAGCCTTCAAGAGACCAACAACAGCGTCTATTCAAGCCCCATAGAATAAAATACAAAGAAACTTCCATGTAACATCAGACACTGAAAGTGGAAATCAACAGCCGACCATAGAAAACATTAATTGCTATGACGAGGAAGGTGCTATTGGAGGAGTACCGGATATAGAAGAATATTATAGGGAAGTCGAAGACAACGGACAATCATATGCAGATACCGCCTATGAAATGCCCGAATACGACCCTTCGGAAAATTTGCAGAATGACAGTCTAGTAGATCTAAATTTTTTTGGTTAAACAGTTCCTCGTTACCATACTTTCAGGCTAGGACGAGGAACGGACAGACACTCAAAATTTTAATTGACACAGGTAGCAATAAAAATTACATTAGATCACAATTAGCAGTTAATCCAAAATTAAACCAGGAGAAATTTAGTGCAAACTCAGTTGCAGGAAACGTTCAAATAACTCATCACGTAATGGGTTACATGTTTGGGATAAATGATATTGCAATAAAATTTTACCTTTTACCAGGACTAAAGACTTTCGACGCAATTTTAGGCCACGATTGCTTAAAACAATTATCAGCAGTAATTTATACTTCCGAAAACTACATGAGTGTGCAGGGGACCAGGCGAATTAAGTTATTCCAACATATCGCACAGGACGTTAACAATATTGAATTAAGAACTGACCATCTATCTGAATATCAGAGAGACTCTCTAACTGATATAGTGGACCGTCATAGAAATTTATTTGCGGACCCAGATGAAAGTCTCACGTACACAACGAGGGTTGTAGGAGAAATAAGAACGACGACTAATACACCGACATATTCAAAAAATTATCCATATTTGATGGCGTTAAGGGGGGTCGTAGAAGAAGAAATTAATAGATTACTAAAAGATAAAATAATCCGACCATCGCGCTCCCCATACAATTCTCCCATTTGGGTAGTCCCCAAAAAACAAGATGCGTCTGGAAGAGAAAAATATAGAGTTGTAGTAGACTTCAGAAAACTTAATTCAATAACTATACCTGATAAATACCCCATACCTGACATAAACGACGTACTTTCTCATCTTGGAGGAAACAAATATTTCACGGTGATCGATCTGAAGAGCGGATTTCACCAAATACCTATTAGGGAAGAAGATGTAGAGAAAACAGCATTTTCTGTCAACAATGGGAAATATGAATTTCTACGTTTACCGTTTGGATTGAGAAATGCTCCATCCATATTCCAGCGTGCCCTTGACGACATTCTAAGGGAACATATTGGACGGATATGCTACGTGTACATGATGACATTATTATTTTCAGCAAAGATGAAAGATCGCACTTGAACCACCTAAATGAAATCTTCGGAACACTTAACGCCGCTAATATGAAAGTACAGTTGGATAAGTGTGAGTTCTTTAAAGAAGAAGTCGAATTTCTTGGTTTTATGGTTTCATGCAGTGGAATAAAAGCTAATCCCAAAAAATTGGAAGCGATCGTTAAATTTCCATATCCTAGCAATATTAAAGAGCTTCGATCATTTCTAGGCCTTTCTGGATACTACAGAAGATTTATTAAAGGATACGCCGACATTGCCAAACCATTGACCAAACTTCTCAGAGGAGACGGAGGCATGATATCCAAATCAGAGTCAAACAAAAGAGAGATCAAACTCGATATTAAATCAAGATCAGCTATCGATGCATTAAAAAATGCCCTAGTGTCCCAAGAGGTCATACTTTCATACCCAAACTTTGAAAAAGAATTCCAGCTGACCACGGATGCATCTAATGTAGCAATAGGAGCAGTGTTGAGCCAAGACGACAGACCGATATCTTTTATTTCAAGAACACTAACACAAACCGAGGAAAGCTACGCGACAAATGAGAAAGAAATGTTAGCCATAATTTGGGCTCTAACAAATTTGAGAAATTACTTATATGGATCGGGAAAAGTTATAATTTATACTGACCATCAGCCATTAACTTATGCATTAAGCAATAAAAACAGCAATTCCAAGATGAAAAGGTGGAAAGCAATACTGGAAGAGTACAATTATGAAATCCAATATAAACCAGGTAGGAGTAATGTGGTGGCCGACGCACTCTCTAGACCTCCTAGAACGAACATTAATTCTCTGACCGGAACGGTACATAGTGGCGACAGTTCACCAGAAGAACTTATACCCAGTGTTGAAGTCCCTATTAATGCATTTAAGAATCAGTTATTCCTCCAAATTGACAACACTTCAGCATATGAATTTCAGATAATTTTTCCAGGATATCACAGACATATGATATCAGAACAGGACTATGATACCGAAAAATTACTATCAGTACTAAAGAGATATCTAAATCCGTCTGTAATAAACTGCATAAAAACCCCAGAATTCATTATGGGAAGAATACAGGAAATTTACCCACACCATCTAAAAAATTATAAGGTACGATTTACTCAAAATTTTGTTGAGGACATTTTGTCAGAATCCGATCAGGAAACATTGATTATAGAGACTCATAATCGCGCGCACAGAAACGCTGTGGAAAATAAGTCCCAGATATTAGAAAGAGCTTATTTCCCTAGCATGTTCTCCAAAATTAAAAGAATATTGAAGCTTTGCTCCACGTGCAAGAAGAATAAGTACGAGCGACATCCCAACCAACCAAAATTAAATATTACACCAATACCAAATTATCCTGGTCAAGTCATTCACATTGACATTTTCTCAACTGACAAGAAGATAGTTCTGACGGCACTCGATAAATTTTCAAAGTACGCGCAGGCGAAAATTTTAGAAGGAAAATCGATAGAAGACATTAGAAAACCATTAAGGGAAATTCTTTTTTTCTACGGAGTTCCTAAAACCGTTGTCATGGATAATGAAAAATCATTAAACTCGGCTTCGATACTTTTCATGATGAAAGATGAACTAGGAATAGAAGTTTTTACTACACCTCCCTATAGGAGTGAAGCCAACGGGCAAATTGAAAGATTTCACTCAACATTGGCAGAAATCTTGAGATGCATTAAGGACGAAGGGGTTTGTAGAAATTTCGAAGAGCTTCTAGAGAAATCTGTAAATGAATATAATCATTCTTTTCATTCAACAATAGGAAAGAAACCTGTAGACATGTTCTTTGGGAGAACTGTAGATTTTTCTCCGGGTAGCTATGAACGGACAAGGGAGACTAACATTGAGAAACTGAAAAGGAAACAAGAAAAGGACTTAGAATATCACAATAGGAACAAAAAGGAAATTAAACAGTACATACCTGGACAGGAGATTTTTGTGAGAATAAATAAAAGACTTGGGACTAAACTAACCGAAAAATTCAAACGGGAAATAGTAAAAGAGGACAGACACTCCACTATCGTGACTGAAAGCGGGAGAATCGTACACAAGAAACATATAAGAAACTAACTTTGCTACATTTTATTACAGATTACTTTTGACGATTTCGTTTTCTGAGAGTGAGTTCCAGATAATGGACTACTCTAACTCTAGACTCGTCGTGATCAATACAGGCTCAGCTAAAATCCAGACTGGCGCATTCAAGCTTGTCCACACTATCGACTTGGGGGAGTACGAAAAATTAATTGAAGAACTGGAAAACAAAATCAACTTAAACAACAGTACCAACAACTCACTGTTACCTTATCTATCCTATTACTTATCTCAGATGAAATCCTGTCTATCCAGACTGAAATCTAAGATGAGAACAAAGAGGTCTCTGGATTTTATCGGTAGCGCTTGGAAATGGGTAGCCGGTAGTCCGGATCACCATGATTTTGAAATAATAAAAGATAAAATTAACAATGTCCTAAAAAACAATAATAACCAAATTGTAATTAATCAATTAACGCTAGAAAAAATTAATAGACTCTCAATTATAACCAATAATGTTTCCAAATTGTTAGAAAATGAAATTAAAGAAGAAAAATTGTTAGACTTTAAGTATAAATTAGAGATCATAAAAGAAGAGTTATCTAACATGGAATATGCCATTCAATGGGCTAAAGCAAATATTGTAAATCCATTTATTTTTTCTGATACTGAAGTTAATGTTTTAAAGGATATTTTTTATAGGGACAATATTCCATTCGGTAATATGGATGAGTTACTGAACTCATCAAATAATAGAGAAATCATTTACATAGTAAATATTCCAACAACTGCTAGCGAGACTTGTGAAAATTTTTCAATTAGACCTGTAAAAAGAAACAATGTAATAATTAAGACAAATTTTAAAAAGCTATTGAAATGTTATAATAAGTTATTTGGCATTAAGAATGACTGCAAAGACTATAATAAATTAAGTATTTGTGAAACAGAAAACATTATAGACATCAGTGATTCAGAGTGCATCCCAAACCTCCTGAAGAGTAAACCTTCCCGATGCACAACAACTAACGATGAGCACGTGGCACTAGTAGAGAAGATAGATGAAAACATGGTACTGTTGAACGAATTTAAAGGACAAATCGAAATAGACAACGCAACAATCAACATAGATGGCACATTCATAATTCATCACCTCAATTCCACAGTACGAATTAGAAATCAAACATATCTGACAACCCAGATATCCCTTACAAAACCATTACCCGCATTATTGCAGCCAAGTAGAGAAAATTTCCAAGAACAAGTAATGACGCTCGAAAGGATGGTAGCTGTTAACGTCAACAATTCTCAAGTAATTGAAAAATTACAAGTCCAGAATAAAATCAACCTATCCATCAACGCTCTACTGCTAATAGCTCTAACATTATTGGTTATTATCGTCCGGATAATGAAGAAAACAACAGAAAACAAATCATCAAAAACCAAGCCATCAGAAAATGAACTATTAGAAAACAAATCACCAGAAACCAAATCATCAAAAGTAAATGAAGAATCATCAAACGCAAACAAAGGATTGGAAACTGTAAAAGACGATAAAGTAAGAGCGGACACGAAAGTTCCATTATCATTGCCATCAAGAGGTGTCAAGAACCAGAGAATTCACAGCCTTCCATTTTTCTAATTATTCATACGAGGACGTATGAACTTAAAGGGGGAGGAGTTAACACCTGTGAGACCACACCAACAACAACAACAACACTACAGCCGCAACGTAATGTAACTATAACAACAACAAACATCAACAATAAACCAGACATAAATACCAACAGTACACGCGCATACCAACAGTACACGCGCATACCAACAACATAGGCTAAACGTGCCAACGTCAAAACTCATTGCTAAGCGGATTCACAGGCAGTAACCCGAATCCGCACACGCAGCCAACAAAACCGTCGTACCATCGTTCAACGTGGGAATCGCCGAATCAACAGTTATGTTCTGTTTAATTTTTATTTAAAGATGTTTTTATTTGTAAAGCTTTGCAGTCAGTTTTGAGAAACAAATGAATAAAGTTGTATTGTTAACATTTCAGTTAACAATAAAAAAAATATTTTTTTAAAGAATTTAATCTAATAACTTTTAATTTACATACTGTCAATTTTACTGATGAAATCATTGCTCTTTCAAACAATAATTTAGTTCAACCATCGCTACAAAAATAGGCGCCGTTTATTCAAGAAACTAAATTGAATAACAGAGGTGTTAAGCTGATTCGAGTCGGCGGTATGTTGTCCAATGCACCCATCGCATATGATGCTCGATTTCCAGCTTTAGTGCCAAAAGATAATCGATCTATAATACTTTATATTGAGCATTTGCATCGCATTCGTTTACATGCTGGCCCAAAGGTATTACTTGGACTTATTCGACAAAAGCTATGGATAATAAATGTTCGAGAAGTAGTTCGAAAAGTTGTTAGAAAATGTGTACACTGATTCCACTACAAGCCTAATTTAATGGGACAAATAATGGGTAATCTACCAGTCGATCGTCTAAGAGCACAACGCTCATTTTTGATTATGGTGTCGATTTTGGTGGTCCGTTTTTAACCTCGTATCGAATTCGTGGAAGGTGCCATATAAAACATATATCGCAGTTTTTGTTTGTTTTGGCTCAAAAGCAACTCACTTGGAGCTAGTTTCGGATCTCTCCACGAATAATTTCTTATTATGCTTAAAGCGGTTTGTTGGAAGGCGGGGCTTACCGCAACGCATCGTTTGTGATAACGCAGCCAATTTCTCCGGTGCTCATAATAAGCTAAAGGAACCTACAGATAAGTTGTTCTGTGACGATGCCGTTTGTAAGCTCAAATCTTTTTGTATTCAAAGTGGTTTTGAGTTCAGTTTTATCCCGCCTCGGGCTCCACATTTCGGTGTTTTATGGGAGGCGGCGATTAAATCAGCGAAAACGCTTTTAGTAAAAAATGTTGCTTAAGCTTGTCTTTCGTTCGAAGAACTTCAAACACTTGTCGTTGAAATAGAAGCAATTTTAAATTAAGCCTAATTGCTTCAATGTCAGATGACCCTAATAATGGCGAAGCTTTCACCAATGGTCATCTCCTAATTGGCTCATCTTTAATTTCTGTTCCTGATGAACATTTTGATTTGACCAAACTACTCACTTTAACTCAATGGCAGCAAATTTCATTTCTCAAACAACAATTTTGGCGAATGTGATTCCGTGATTATTTTCTATCGCTCCTACAACGATCAAAATGGTTCAAGCCGCAGCCGAACATCAAGGTTGGACAACTAGTCATTATTCATGAAGATAATACTCCACCACAACGATGGCCACTTGCTTGAGTTACTCAGACTTTCACTGGTTCCGATGGAAAAGTTCGATTAGTAGAATTAAAATCAGCAAGCGGCTTATATAGACGACCCATACATAAAGTGGCTCCTTTACCCTCTAATGAAGACTTTTGAAATGCAGACCTTTCAACGGGGGGTGAATGTCGGGTCAGATCAGCAATCAGGGTGCCATCACTGTTGATAGTGTCGTCACTGTTATTGTTTTGTCGTTTGTCTATCCCTTTCCCTACTTGTTTGCGTGTTGTATATTGTAGTTAGCTAACCAACAACAAACACTGATGTTATTGAGTGAGAGTTAACTGTTCTTTTCGTTAAGTAGTTTGTTATTTACTTTGTCTTGTGATCTACATATATAAATTGTAAATTAGTTTTAAGATCAAAGTAGTCGTAATTGAATTGCATAATAAAGAACAGTAAAAACAAAATAGCGCGTTTGATAATTTTGAGTTATTTTTATACTTAATTTTTTATCAAACAGTTATTGTGTTATTGTAACGGCAAAATATTTTTGGAAACATCCTATAGCGATAATGTACAAAACGTAATTAGTAAATTGAAAACTCTTTTTAGAGCTTTATTTTGTACTTTCTGTAATGTTTTATGTTCAGTAGTATTTTTCCAACCATATACTATTACTAAATAATTTAAATAACTTTGGATTAATGCCTGATACAGCATAAGTTTTGCTTCTTGACTAAATTTATCCTTGAAGTTACATAATATCCCAATAACTGGAGAAATTCTTGACTTTATATTTTGGATGTGTAAGTTCCATGATAAGTTGCTTTGTAGCTCGACTTCCAAATATTTTGCTAAGTGGCTTTCAAATACTTCTTCACCATCTACATAAATGCTACAATTTCCGGCATTAATTAACTTAGTTCAAAATTTAATAACTTTAGTTTTCTTCGCATATATCACTAGTTTGTTTAGTCTTGAATACTCGAAAATTAAAGCTGAATATCTTTTTCGAGCAGTTGTTCCCACACGCCAACATTTTTGTCGATATACTTTGAAATTTTGAAAACATATTCTTTACATATATTCAGATTAAAATACTAAGAGCTTTTTCCAAGTGTTCTTGAAACATTTTTTGTAAATATGCATCAAACATATACGAAGATCATATTTTCATACATTTGAGTGGAAGATGATATTTTTCGAGCAGTAGTTAGCCCACTCCATAGTTTTTATCAGAATGTTTCAATATTTCAGGAGGGTAATCTATCAGTATAAGTGACTTTAAAATATATAAAATCATACCACGTATTTTTGGAAAATTTTTTTAAAGTGAATATTTTCATACATATGTGTGGAAAGGCGTCGAGCTTTTTCGAGTAGTAGATTGCCCACGTCAGTAGGACAGTCCGATTCAAGTGAAATTTAAGGATGATATTCCTGGTTCTTGTACGATTCCAAAAAGTTCACACTTGTTATATTAAATACTTATATTTACAGTTTTACATGGTTTCAAACATGAAAAATGTTAATTTTACATTTACTACTCGAGTAGCTCGAGTACTCGACAACAATAAATTCCATATAATATTGAATATTCGCTTCGAATACATTTTATTTATTAAATGTACGATTTAGAATTTCTGTTAAAAAATTTAATAACCAGTAGGACAAAAGAATTCAGCAGGTTTATTCTTTGGGAAATATAACACAACCCAATGCTGTCCTAATTTTTATGATGGATCGGTGTTCTCTATACTAAATCATGGTATTACTACAGCTTTCTTAGGTAGTTGGTCAGAAGCAAAGACACATTTTAAATGATTTTTTGTTATACTGTTAGAATTCATATAATGATTAATTTTTATTGAATTCATAGTGCTCGAATAATTACACGGGATTTTTGGTACGTATTCGTTATGTTGCCAATCGAATGTTTAATAGTAATATATATTTTAGAAAGTAATGGTGTAATAGCATATCGTTAGGTTAGGTTAGGTTAGAAGTGGCTGCTAACCCAAAGGAAAAGCACACTTAGACTCTGGGGTCCATTGTGATACCACGGGATGAATAGGAGTTCCCCTCAGTCCCCACCGTAGAACCAATTTGAGCTCTTGATGAAGCCCCTGATATGTGAAATTTCCACATTTGAGAGATCAGAGAAATCGTGAAGAAACGGCGATCTCAATGTTTGAAGTCTCTTTCTGGAGAGCGCCGGGCAATAGCAAAAGCATATTTCCATGCTCTCCACCCCCTCAACATCCATGCAGCTACGACAGAAGTCATTTGACGAAACCCTGAGGCGCTCAGCGTATCTCCCTATGAGGTAGTGCCTAGTGCTAAGAGCAACTATTGTTGAAATCTCGCCACGGGGGAGTGATAGTAGCGCACTAGTGCGCTTATGATTCAGAGCTGGCCAGAATTGTCTCGTGATCCTACACGTTGATCCATTAGCCCATCTGTTATCCGTTATTCCACCGGTATGAACCCGAAATTCCAGCTTGCACGATTCCAGGGGTGTATCAACACATTCGAAGTCCGCTGGAACCCGTAAGGTAGCGCCCTGTCTTGCCAGCTCATCAGCTTTACAGTTTCCCGGTATATTCCTGTGCCCTGGGACCCATATGAGTCTGATGTCAAACTGCTTGGCCATCTCATTTAAAGACGTGCGGCAGTTAAGGGTGGTTCTGGTTTTCAGGAACATTGATTCTAAGGATTTTACCACAGCCTGACTATTAGAGTAGATGTTGACTGCGATTGTAGACAGATTATTTCGATCCAAACAGTCAGCAACTTCCTCTATTGCCAGTACCTCCACCTGATATACACTGCAGTGGTCTGGCATCCTGCGAGCCAGATTTAGTCCAAGCTCCTTTGAATAGACTCCGAAACCAACTTGGCCACACAATTTCAATCCGTCAATGTAGAAATTTAGGGAACGCCTGCTACTTGGAATCCTCCCAGACCATGATCCCTGATCGGTATTAGAGTGTTGTAGTGTCGTTAGAACGCTCCTCGGAGTGGCGTAATACACGTTCAATGGTAAGTTCCTGTCAGTCAGGATCACTCCATGGCTACAATTATAACCACGCCATTGTAGTGTGCTTCTTAGTCGAATGGCCGATGAGGCCGCCGACTGCTTCCTAATATGTCCAACGGTATTAGGTGTAAGAGGATGTTCAAGGCATCCGGAGGTGTAGTACGAAGGGCACCAGTGATACACATGGAAGCCATTCCCTGTACCTTGGAGGCCTTCTATAGAGCAGGCCACCAAACGATTACCCCATACAGCAGTATTGGGCGAACCACCGCTGTGTAGATCCAGCGAGCAATTTTCAGGCTGAAGACCGATATTAGAGTCGTTTGCAATTAAGACGTTATCCGCCTGTTGCCAAGCAGATTTCCAATCAGTGAGATGATCACGGAGTTCACTCCTAGACTAGATAGTGCCGCTAATATCGGGTCAGCTGTGACATTGTTAAAAGCCCCTTCTATATCCAAAAAGGCTGTCATGGTATATTCTCCTACCGAGAGCGATTTCTCGATGGTACTTACAAGCTCGTGAAGAGCTGTTTCGGTTGACCTTCCCTTGCTGTAAACATGATGTCGTGCCGATAGCAGTTTAGGATCAATAAGTCTTCGTAAGTAAGAATCTATCATACGCTCCATTGTCTTCAATAAGAACGATGGTAGACTTATTGGTCTGAAGTCCTTGGGGACAGTGTGTGAACTTTTTCCAGCTTTTGGAATGAACACCAATTTTGTCTCCCTCCAATTCAGGGGAATATACGCTGAGTTGATACAGCAAGTGAATAGCCTACATAGCCAAGGGGAAATGTAGTCCAACAGGTGCTACAATTCAGCTGGAGACTTGTAAGGTTTGAAGCTTCTAATGGCCCAGGTCAGTATTGATATGTTGACTATCTCCGAAACAATATCCGTCGTACTAGCGTCGGAGTATTCTGACGCCTGTAGTGACGTAGGGGAGTTGCCCGGAAAATGGGTGTCCAGTAGCAGGCTAAGTGATCCGCAACCTGGATGCTTCTTCTATAATATCACAGAATTTTTTCCAAGAATCACATTTTGCCGTTCTAATCTTCTTCTTGTAGGTCCCAAGCTGCAGCCTGTAGGCCAACCATTCCTCGTCCGCTCTAAAAGACTTTGCCTTGTTAAAGAGCTTCCTGAAGGAGTCTCTAACCTGCTGCAGCTCGCTAGACCACCATGGTGGTTTCTTCTTGACCTTTGGCCTTGCCGCGGTGCAATAAGTATCTAAGGGTTTGTTAAAAACCATCGTAATATGATCCACAAGACCATCAATGTCCGCGGAATTACGCGGTTCGGATAAGGGTATTGTCGTCAATAATAGCATAAAAAAATAATTTAATTTTTTTTTCGGTATTTGATAATCTCTATATTTTTCAAATATTCACGACTTTCAAACAATTTTTCGTATTACAGATTTAATATGTATTATTTTTATCTTTGAGTTTTGTCGTCATATTATGTTATACATCTTCTTTAATTTTACATTTTATGCTTTTTCCGTTACCACAATCACATTGAACATCAGAATTTTTCGAGGAAATCAATTACATTTCAAAATATTTAGAAACAAATCAGAAATATTTGTATAAAAAACACTACTTCTTAATATAATTTTATATAATGGAACTTTTTTTTGTTGTTTTATTTGAGAAACTATTCGTTTTGCCGACGGCATAATTCAATTTTTACAATATTAGCAAAATATTGGTTTATTTTTGAATTTACTTGTATACAATTGTCTAAAATACATCCGTTATTTATGTAAATCTGTATTTTGAATTTACTTGAAAACATTTGTCTAAAATACATCCGTTATTTACATAAATCTTTATGTCTGTTTCCATTATAATGTAAATAACTTAATGCTAATTTACTAATATGTTGAGTACATATTTGATGAACCTTGAACATGAACATTGAATCATCAAAAAACGATTTTCAAACAAAAATTTTCTAAGATCTTTAATCGTAAGTCTATTGATTACACATTTTTGTACACCTTTTATATGCTTAACTTTTATTTTTAATTTTTAGTTTTTTATTTTTTTATTTTCAATTTTTAATTTTAGTTTTTTTAAATTTTATTTTTTTTATTATTTTTTTAATTTTTAAGTTTTGTTTCTTTTTGATTTTCAATTTATAATTTTAGTTTTTTAATTTTCTATTTATTTTTTTAATTTTTAGTTTTGTAATTTTTGGTTTCCAATTTTTGATTTTAGTTTTTAATTTAGTTTTTATTTTTCCATTTTTTTTTAATTTCTTTGGTTTTAGAAGAGACCACGCTACTGTACACCATGTAAAAAGATTGGTTAATTTTATATCAAACAATAAAAGTAGTCGAAAGTGTACTGGAAGAGTATTTGTAGATATAGAAAATGATTTTGACTCGATATGGCACAACTGTCTTATTTATAAACTTCCCAATTTATATACAAAAGATAATAAAACGTTTTTTGTTTGAAAGATCATAAGTCGTAAATATTGAGAATAAAGAAATATTCCTGCAGGCGTACCTCAGGGATGAGTGTTATCACCTATATTATACTTAATATATATATTTGACTTTAAAGTACTGAAAGATCCGTTTGCAGCGCTATACGCAATTGACACTGCCAAAATAACAGGAGGAAAAATCTCAAACGCTATTGTTAAAAAGATGAAAAGAGACCTTTCACATGCTCAAATATTCTTCTGTAGGGGAAAATAAAAATCAATGAAATAAAATCGCAACTTGCAATTTTTCCTTTTAGGAAATTGCCCAAAAGGTTTCGCTCTTCAGTAGTAAGTTTATGTATGTTCTAACGCAGTTTGAACGTTAAATTTGAATATTCAAGTATTTTTTAGGTTTTTTACTTTTCTAGTAGATTTACAAGCCTTTTTAAAGTTAGCAATCCCATTAATCAAGTTTAAATTTATTTTTTTTAGATTTTTATAAAGCCTTGAGCTTTATAAAGTTAGCAATACTCTTAATCAAGTTTAATTTTAATTTTTTTTTTAGACTTTTTGTAGGTTCACAAGCCTTTATAACGTTAGCAATACTATCAATCATGTTTAAGTTTAAAATTTTAAGATTTTTTGTAAGTTCACAAGTATTTTTAAAGTTTGCGGTACTACTAATCAAGTTAAATTTTAAATATGTTAAATTTTTCGTAGGTTCACAAGCCTCTTTAAAGCTATCAATATTATTAATTAATTTTAATTTTTAATTTATTTTATATTCCAGGTAGCAATACTATTCAAAGTAGCAATACTATTGATCAAGTTTAATTTTAAATATTTTAGATTTTTAGTAGATTATCAATCCCAAACCTATAGCTTATTTGGTAAATTTTTAGTTGTTTGCTATAGATAATACAAAATTCGGGTTGGATGAAATAAAAAACAACAGATGAATAATTTTATGTTTTGTTGTTATTTTATTTAAAAAATATTGTTTATAGTTACATTAAAAACAAGTTTGAATAATTAAAAAAATTTTAAATTTTATAAAATGATACTTTTTTAAATCTAAAATAAGTGAATATACAACAATAAATTCCACATATTGAATATTCGCTTCGAGTACGTTTTATGTTATAGATATACAATTTAGAATTTCTATTAAAAAATTTAATAACCAGCAGGGCAAAAGAATTCAGCTGGTTTATTCTTTGGGAAATAAAACGCAACCCAATGCTGCCCTGATTTATATAAAGGATCGGTGTTTTCTATACTGAATCAAGGTTTTACAACAGCTTTCTTAGGTAGTTGGTCAGAAGCAAAAACACATTTAAAAGGATTTTTAGTTATACTGTTAGAATTCATATAATGATTAATTTTAACTGAATTCATAGTGGCTGAATAATTCACTCCATCACTCCATGGCTACAATTATAACCACGCCATTGTAGTGTGCTTCTTAGTCGAATGGCCGATGAGGCCGCCGACTGCTTCCTAATATGTCCAACGGTATTAGGTGTAAGAGGATGTTCAAGGCATCCGGAGGTGTAGTACGAAGGGCACCAGTGATACACATGGAAGCCATTCCCTGTACCTTTTCAAGAAGGTTGGTATTGGAGGCCTTCTATAGAGCAGGCCACCAAACGATTACCCCATACAGCAGTATTGGGCGAACCACCGCTGTGTAGATCCAGCGAGCAATTTTCAGGCTGAAGACCGATATTAGAGTCGTTTGCAATTAAGACGTTATCCGCCTGTTGCCAAGCAGATTTCCAATCAGTGAGATGATCACGGAGTTCACTCCTAGACTAGATAGTGCCGCTAATATCGGGTCAGCTGTGACATTGTTAAAAGCCCCTTCTATATCCAAAAAGGCTGTCATGGTATATTCTCCTACCGAGAGCGATTTCTCGATGGTACTTACAAGCTCGTGAAGAGCTGTTTCGGTTGACCTTCCCTTGCTGTAAACATGATGTCGTGCCGATAGCAGTTTAGGATCAATAAGTCTTCGTAAGTAAGAATCTATCATACGCTCCATTGTCTTCAATAAGAACGATGGTAGACTTATTGGTCTGAAGTCCTTGGGGACAGTGTGTGAACTTTTTCCAGCTTTTGGAATGAACACCAATTTTGTCTCCCTCCAATTCAGGGGAATATACGCTGAGTTGATACAGCAAGTGAATAGCCTACATAGCCAAGGGGAAATGTAGTCCAACAGGTGCTACAATTCAGCTGGAGACTTGTAAGGTTTGAAGCTTCTAATGGCCCAGGTCAGTATTGATATGTTGACTATCTCCGAAGCAATATCCGTCGTACTAGCGTCGGAGTATTCTGACGCCTGTAGTGACGTAGGGGAGTTGCCCGGAAAATGGGTGTCCAGTAGCAGGCTAAGTGATCCGCAACCTGGATGCTTCTTCTATAATATCACAGAATTTTTTCCAAGAATCACATTTTGCCGTTCTAATCTTCTTCTTGTAGGTCCCAAGCTGCAGCCTGTAGGCCAACCATTCCTCGTCCGCTCTAAAAGACTTTGCCTTGTTAAAGAGCTTCCTGAAGGAGTCTCTAACCTGCTGCAGCTCGCTAGACCACCATGGTGGTTTCTTCTTGACCTTTGGCCTTGCCGCGGTGCAATAAGTATCTAAGGGTTTGTTAAAAACCATCGTAATATGATCCACAAGACCATCAATGTCCGCGGAATTACGCGGTTCGGATAAGGGTATTGTCGTCAATAATAGCATAAAAAAATAATTTAATTTTTTTTTCGGTATTTGATAATCTCTATATTTTTCAAATATTCACGACTTTCAAACAATTTTTCGTATTACAGATTTAATATGTATTATTTTTATCTTTGAGTTTTGTCGTCATATTATGTTATACATCTTCTTTAATTTTACATTTTATGCTTTTTCCGTTACCACAATCACATTGAACATCAGAATTTTTCGAGGAAATCAATTACATTTCAAAATATTTAGAAACAAATCAGAAATATTTGTATAAAAAACACTACTTCTTAATATAATTTTATATAATGGAACTTTTTTTTGTTGTTTTATTTGAGAAACTATTCGTTTTGCCGACGGCATAATTCAATTTTTACAATATTAGCAAAATATTGGTTTATTTTTGAATTTACTTGTATACAATTGTCTAAAATACATCCGTTATTTATGTAAATCTGTATTTTGAATTTACTTGAAAACATTTGTCTAAAATACATCCGTTATTTACATAAATCTTTATGTCTGTTTCCATTATAATGTAAATAACTTAATGCTAATTTACTAATATGTTGAGTACATATTTGATGAACCTTGAACATGAACATTGAATCATCAAAAAACGATTTTCAAACAAAAATTTTCTAAGATCTTTAATCGTAAGTCTATTGATTACACATTTTTGTACACCTTTTATATGCTTAACTTTTATTTTTAATTTTTAGTTTTTTATTTTTTTATTTTCAATTTTTAATTTTAGTTTTTTTAAATTTTATTTTTTTTATTATTTTTTTAATTTTTAAGTTTTGTTTCTTTTTGATTTTCAATTTATAATTTTAGTTTTTTAATTTTCTATTTATTTTTTTAATTTTTAGTTTTGTAATTTTTGGTTTCCAATTTTTGATTTTAGTTTTTAATTTAGTTTTTATTTTTCCATTTTTTTTTAATTTCTTTGGTTTTAGAAGAGACCACGCTACTGTACACCATGTAAAAAGATTGGTTAATTTTATATCAAACAATAAAAGTAGTCGAAAGTGTACTGGAAGAGTATTTGTAGATATAGAAAATGATTTTGACTCGATATGGCACAACTGTCTTATTTATAAACTTCCCAATTTATATACAAAAGATAATAAAACGTTTTTTGTTTGAAAGATCATAAGTCGTAAATATTGAGAATAAAGAAATATTCCTGCAGGCGTACCTCAGGGATGAGTGTTATCACCTATATTATACTTAATATATATATTTGACTTTAAAGTACTGAAAGATCCGTTTGCAGCGCTATACGCAATTGACACTGCCAAAATAACAGGAGGAAAAATCTCAAACGCTATTGTTAAAAAGATGAAAAGAGACCTTTCACATGCTCAAATATTCTTCTGTAGGGGAAAATAAAAATCAATGAAATAAAATCGCAACTTGCAATTTTTCCTTTTAGGAAATTGCCCAAAAGGTTTCGCTCTTCAGTAGTAAGTTTATGTATGTTCTAACGCAGTTTGAACGTTAAATTTGAATATTCAAGTATTTTTTAGGTTTTTTACTTTTCTAGTAGATTTACAAGCCTTTTTAAAGTTAGCAATCCCATTAATCAAGTTTAAATTTATTTTTTTTAGATTTTTATAAAGCCTTGAGCTTTATAAAGTTAGCAATACTCTTAATCAAGTTTAATTTTAATTTTTTTTTAGACTTTTTGTAGGTTCACAAGCCTTTATAACGTTAGCAATACTATCAATCATGTTTAAGTTTAAAATTTTAAGATTTTTTGTAAGTTCACAAGTATTTTTAAAGTTTGCGGTACTACTAATCAAGTTAAATTTTAAATATGTTAAATTTTTCGTAGGTTCACAAGCCTCTTTAAAGCTATCAATATTATTAATTAATTTTAATTTTTAATTTATTTTATATTCCAGGTAGCAATACTATTCAAAGTAGCAATACTATTGATCAAGTTTAATTTTAAATATTTTAGATTTTTAGTAGATTATCAATCCCAAACCTATAGCTTATTTGGTAAATTTTTAGTTGTTTGCTATAGATAATACAAAATTCGGGTTGGATGAAATAAAAAACAACAGATGAATAATTTTATGTTTTGTTGTTATTTTATTTAAAAAATATTGTTTATAGTTACATTAAAAACAAGTTTGAATAATTAAAAAAATTTTAAATTTTATAAAATGATACTTTTTTAAATCTAAAATAAGTGAATATACAACAATAAATTCCACATATTGAATATTCGCTTCGAGTACGTTTTATGTTATAGATATACAATTTAGAATTTCTATTAAAAAATTTAATAACCAGCAGGGCAAAAGAATTCAGCTGGTTTATTCTTTGGGAAATAAAACGCAACCCAATGCTGCCCTGATTTATATAAAGGATCGGTGTTTTCTATACTGAATCAAGGTTTTACAACAGCTTTCTTAGGTAGTTGGTCAGAAGCAAAAACACATTTAAAAGGATTTTTAGTTATACTGTTAGAATTCATATAATGATTAATTTTAACTGAATTCATAGTGGCTGAATAATTCGCGGGATTTTTGGTACGTGTTCGTTATGTTGCCAATCGAATGTTTAATAGTAATATATATATTAGAAAGTGATGGTTTAATAGCATTGGGTTAAATGAAAAAATAATTTTATTTTTTTGGTGTATTTGAGTACCCATACCATACCAAATCTTTATATCTGTGGCAATATGATATAACATCTTAAGTCGAAAATTCTTGTTTTGAGATAATGCACATTTTGTGTAAAATTAATTTGGTTTAGATTTAATAAAATATTTATAATTATATTTATATTTATAAACAAAATGGTTGATTTAAAAAAATATATAATTTAGAAATATTCTATATCTGTTGTTTTATACATAAAATTTTTAAAAACAATGAATTTGCAGATGACCAAAATCTTAATTAAACTTAAGATGTGCTAATGAATTGGAGACTATAGTTTTAATATTTTTAAGTCGAGATAAGAGCTTTTGCTAAAATTGAAATGAGAAAGTCAATGGAGATAAAATGTTTTTCCTAAAAAAAAAAACAATAAAATTAAAAATAAACAGTTTCAGTACTTTTCTTTAACAAAACAAAAAAATAATTTCAAAGGAACTATATAATGTAAAAGTAATTATTCATCATTTTCAACAAAATCAGTTAAATCTGGATGATAATCCAATATGTCTTCTGTTCTTAAATTATTATAAAATTCTTTATAAATTTCATCATCATTCTTCTTAGAGTTAATTTTTATTGGTGAGTCGTAGCAAATTTTTATTAATTTGAAAGGCTCTTCTTCACTTAAAGATATTTTATATAATACACTCCCATATTCTTTGGTAAATCTAAACTATTTAATGTCATGCTTATTTTTCCCTGTTTATCGTCAATTTTTCTCCAAGTAAATACATTTTTCGATGCATTTCCAAAATCCAATATATTATATTGTTCAATTTCTTTGACTATAAGTTTTCTTTTTACTCCTATTGTTCTAATGAATTGATACCAATCCCGAGGTATCAATTTTCTATTGCAGAATGGTCATTATCACATTCCATAAGGGTGTGACCAGGGACCATGAATTTATTATCTATAAAATACTTACATTATTATTTAATTGCATAAAAATTGCAAACATTGTTGCAACGTACGAATTTTGGTTTTGACCTGGGCAGCAATCACTGTAGAAAACAACGTGATTTACGTTGGTATCTAAATTCAATATATGAGTAGAAATACACGAACCTATTTCGTTTCCACCTCTTTTAGCTATATTGGCTGATTAGTAGCACAGTCATGAATTGTAAGATTAAATGTCCACAAGGTTCTTTTGGAAAACAACAATGATGTTCGCAAAAATGGTGTAGGAATACACTGCTGAAGATCAAAACAATATACTTTTAGTGAAGCATCAGTCAAAGATTTCCCCTTATCATTTTTTTTTTGGATTCATAAGCTTCTTGGGCTAGAGTGTGATGTTTCGTTTATTCTAATTTTAGGGAATCAAGTTCTTCAGGCGCGGCAACTTGTATTTTAGATTTTAGTAAATCACATTTATGACATGTGTCGACCTTCGGTTTCTTAAATTTCAAATTAAGTGTGTTGAACAATAGTGAAAATTTTGAAAGCGACACAGAATGTTCGTATTAATCACAATAAAGACGATGGAGCTCAGCCACAGATAAATCACTCGGTAGATAACGCTTATAGGTATCATGACGTGTATAGTGTTATTCATATGATGGAAAACTTTTTATAAAATTTTAAATATCATTATCCTTTTCTAAAGAAAGTTTTTTAGTGCTTTTATGTTTTCCGCGCAAATCTTCATAGGTACTATGACCTTTAAATTTTGCCTTCACAACCGATTTAATAAATTGTTCTGTCTCGGATAAAGTATATCTAAAACATTTTTGGCATACTGAAACTCGTTCCTTACTGACATTCAAAAAGTAATTGCAAGAATGAACTCTTTTTCTAGGATTTGTTTCGCTTTTAAATTTTTTTACAGTTTTTGTTTCTTCAACTTCGATTAAGCCAGCAACAACCACTTTACGCAAACTATGTGATTCATGCGCCCAGTATTGCTTATGTATTATTTACTGATGTTGATAAGATATTTTATCAGCGCATTTCTTTCTGAAAGATTCCAACTCGCGAACAGCACGTACATGAATAAGTTAGCCAGCTGTTGAAGTGTAACTTTTCCTTCGTTTCTAAGTTGTTTTGCCAATCTCTTCAAGGTTTCCGCAACAACTACTTCATTTTCAACCAAAACCACTTCATTCGCATTATCATAAATTATAAGTTATTTTAAATAAGTAAATATTAATACTACAAGACTTACAATATTATTTTCTAAATCTGCACTAGATGCAATTGAACCACTTAAATTGAAGTCAGGGTCAACACACGAATCATCACTAGAAAAATCAACATTATTCAAATTGTCCACTTCAAATATTTTTCCATCACCCATTTTTCTATGTAAACGTTCTTTCTCACATAAAAATTTTCAACGACTGAACAGCTTATTTATAAAATAAAATACAATACACACAAAAACACACTTATGTTGAGTTAGATACCGTTATGCCTCAACGTCATTTTAGCAGAACATTCTATGTATACATAAGATGTTTTACAAAAAGGAATATTTTGCCTATCTGAATATTTTAATTTTACCATAAGAACTTAAGTCCACTTAAGTAAGAAAGTTTGGAAAAGCTGTTTTTACATAACAGCTTAGCTCAATATTAGATGTTTGTTTCTACTAAGTTTATTTACAAATTGTTAGTATTTATTGAACTTAAGTTGATATTAGTTTTTATGTTGAAGGCTTTAAAAACTAATGTTGATTTAAAAAAAAAAATAAGTTTAGTTAAGACGTTATGACGTGTGAATTAATTTTCAAAAACATTAAAGTTAAAAAGTAAACTGCAATAACTTTTTTAATAATTAATGTATTTGAAAAAAGTACATATAGAATTATGCATTCTGAAAGCGAGAATCATAATATTAATAAAACACAAATTTCTCTTAAGTCGACTTAAGATGTTATGTCATACTGCCAGAGATACTTTTTCAAATATTAACGACTTTCAACCAATTTTTCGTATTACAGATTTAATATGTATTTTTTTATCTTTGAGTTTTGTCTTTATATTATGTTTTTTATTTTACCTTTTATGATTTTTCCATTGATTATTGTTACTACAATCACATTGAGCATCAGAATTTTTCGATGAAATCAATTACATTTCAAACAAAGCAGAAATATTTTTATAACAAATACTACTTCTTAATATAATTTTATATAATAGAACTTTTTTTTGGTTTTATTTGAGACTCTATTCGTTTTGCCGACGGCATAATTTAATTTTTACAATACTACCAAAATATTGTTTTATTTTTGAATTTACTTGTGTACAGTTGTCTAAAATACATCCGTTATATATATAAATCTGTATTTTGAATTTACTTTTATATAAACTAGCAGACTCCAGCCCTCGAAATTCGAGCGGAAGTTCTAGGAAATTTTATTTTTCATTAAATAAAGACCCTAAAAGTATGCTAATCAATTATAACCAATACACAAATCAACACAAAAACAAACTCATTTTTATTACAATCACATTAACAAATTTAATAAACACGCACATTGCATTTTATAATTTTATGTATGTGTTAGTAGCAACTTTAAATGCAATTTATTCAAAATAAAGGAAAAAATTAAAAATCTGTAAATCTGCAAATCGGCTAAAAAGAAATACCTTTCAAATAATATACATTTGGCCAAAATCGAGATAAAACGGTAGAACAAAACATCAGTCGCAATAAATCGCCTAGCCTATTAATATTATAGATCTATCCCAGTATGCATTGAAATATTATTTCTCCAATGATGGAAGTTAAGTTCTCAAATTGATGTCCAATGTAATTCTCAACTTGAGTTGAACAATTTTTCTCCGTGTTTGCTTTCAACTTGACATCAAGTGAAGACTTAACATTTTTTCCAATCTTTGATAAATATTTGAACTCTCAATTGGATATCCAACACTTTTCTCCACTTGAGAACAAAAATTTTTTCAACTTGAATACGATTTGTGTTTGAGATATTATTTAAATATGTCATAAATAATAAATTAAATTACAAAATGCCAAAAATGTACAAATAATTAATTGATATATTTATAATTATGTCTACTTTTTGTCGAATTTTTTAATTTAAATTCTTATTTATGACATATTTAATATTAATATTCATAAAATGTACAAATAATTAATTCATTTTTAAAAATTTTTAAAAATATTAACATCTACATAATAATGTCAAATATGTAATGAAATTAAATTGAAACATTAAAAAAGAGCACATTGTTTTAATTTCTAAAATTGGTATAATTTTTTTAATATGGCAATTCCGTGCCTTCATTTGATACCGATTGGAAAAATTTCTTTGCTATCAAGTTGAGAATAACAAATTTCTCAATTTGATAACTAAGAAAATCACCATATAAAAAATGTGCCTTTTAAGTTGAGAAGACTACAATCGGACTATTGAGGTGCATTTCAGAATTAACGTTGGATTTGATCTCAAATGCACCTCAAGTTGAAACAAACAAAAATGTTTATTGGGATATGTCTGTTTCCATTATATGGGACATATTTAATTTTTTTTGAAAGCACATAACAAGATTATGATTCCTTTTCTATAACTTAATATCTATAATGACGAAATAATTTTTTTTTTTTAGTTTAATGTTTATTATGAGCATGATCATGGAGAATAATATTATTATTGATAAAATACTGTTATTTCTTTATCAATAACTTTAAATCGAAAACGACAAAATTTATTTTATTCCGGATATGATATATAAACTATTTATTTTAATGCTTATGTGCTTATTATTTTCAATAAAAACAATTTTTTTTTATTTTTAATTCTCCTCTTTTAGAGTATAGTGTCCCACGCACAGGTATTAACACTATTTTCTCTAATAAATCTCTTATCATCTAAATAACGTAATGCAAATTTACTAATATGTTGAGTATATATTTCATGAATCTTGAACATGAACATTGAATCATCAAAAAAAGATTTTCAAAGAAACATTTTCTAAGATCTTTAATCGAAAGTCTATTGATTACACATTTTTGTACACCTTTTATTTGCTTAACTTTTATTTTTAGTTTTTAGTTTTTTAATTTTTGATTTTCAATTTTTAATTTTAGTTTTTTTAAATTTTTATTTTTTGTTGTTTTTTTAATTTTTAAATTTTATTTTATTTGTTTTTCAATTAATAATTTTAGTTTTTCAATTTTCTATTTATATTTCTTAATGTTTAGTTTTTAATTTTTTAATTTTTGGTTTTCAATTTTTGATTTTAGTTTTCTAATTTAGTTTTTATTTTTCAATTTTTTTTAATTTTAATTTTTTAATTTTCAATTTATAATTTTCAATTTTTAGTTTTCAAATTTTAATTTTTAGAATTTGTCAAACGTATTTTCATGTAGAACAATTAGTTTCGATAATTTACATCTTATTCACCTTGTTGAATAAGATGTTTTTTCGTAAAAATTTCCCTATAAAATATCTACAAAATTAATTCAAATCAAGGTTCAGAAAATACACACATGAAACACACAATGTTCTGTTCAAAAGCAGCCAACACATATCTTTATTTTCATATCAATTATGAGCGTTTCTAAATTTTCTACGGTGCCCAACACCATCATGACTGTGTTCGTTTTAATATTTCGTTATTTACACGAACATTTTTCTATCACGTACTTTTTGTTTCGATCACACATAAACCACACAGATTCGAGTGTTGCTTTATTTGAAGTTCGTGTTCTGGTTCGTGTACTGAAAAAAAAAAAACAGAACATGTACAATAAACAGGTTCGAGTTCAGTTATATTTTAAGTCGTGTTCTGGCTCGTGTACTAAGAAAAAACAGAACATGTACAATAAACAGGTTCGAGTTCAGTTATATTTTAAGTCGTGTTCTGGCTCGTGTACTAAGAAAAAATAGAACATTTACAATAAACAGGTTCGAGTTCAGTTATATTTTAAGTCATGTTCTGGCTCGTGTACTAAGAAAAAATAGAACATGTACAATAAACAGGTTCGAGTTCAGTTATATTTAAAATTCGTGTTCTGGCTCGTGTACTTCGAAAAATTGAAACATCAATTCGCGATCTGATACACCCCGATAAAAACGACGACAATTGTTTCAACCAAATTTATTAAAATTTTATTGACCCTTTTTTATGACTTACGTTGCAAATTGTTTACAATTGTCATATATTTTAAAATTTTATTGGCCAATTTTTTTGTGATTTACGTTGAAATTATTTACAATTGTTTTTATTGACTGGTTTTTATTTTAATAAAAGATGGTAATAAAATACCTAAGACACAAAAACTGCACACTGCACTTAAATCTTTCTTACAGGTTTCAATCAGACATGTAAATTTTTTGTTTC
This sequence comes from Cordilura impudica, assembly GCA_963682025.1. NCBI lineage: Eukaryota > Metazoa > Arthropoda > Insecta > Diptera > Scathophagidae > Cordilura > Cordilura impudica. Next base: position 223,052,945 of record OY821517.1, on the reverse strand, counting down.
GCTATTAAAAGTTGCGTATTTTTTATAGCAAAACTTATTTCTGTTATTGCTTTCCAATTTTTTTAGTTTTCACAAAATATTTGCAATTTACACAATAACACAGTACACTTATAGATCACGATCTAATGAAAACTGAACCACTTTTAATGAATAAATGACGCACGCACTCGCTATTTATTGCAAAATCAATTGCCTGAAATTGTAACACTTGCAAGCAATTGTAACGCAAGTCATAAAAAATGGACAATAAAATATGAAAATATTTTTTTTGGGTTTTTTTTTGATACTCATTGCGTTTTTACTCAAAAAATCCCAAAAAATCATTGGGAAAAGGATTGTGCATTGACACTAATTGGTTCGCAAATTAAGGGTGGGTGATTGTTTTTTTTATGATGCAAAATTTGTTTGTATCTAAAGTTATTTGTTACCAAAAAAAATAATGTTTGCAAAAGATCCTAACAACCAACAAGTGTGTCTTTTATGCCGCAAAATTGGGGTTTTCGTCTATGACACTAATTGGTTGCGAAAATAGGGGTGAGTAATGCAAAAAAATATAACAACCAACAAGTGTAACTTTTATGATGCTAAATAGTTTTTGTGTCTAAGTATTTTATTACCATATTTTATTAAAATAAAAACCAGTCAATAAAAACAATTGTAAATAATTTCAACGTAAATCACATAAAAATGGCCAATAAAATTTTAAAATATTTGACAATTGTAAACAATTTGCAACGTAAGTCATAAAAAAGGGTCAATAAAATTTTAATAAATTTGGTTGAAACAATTGTCGTCGTTTTTATCGGGGTGTACCAGATCGCGAATTGATGTTTCAATTTTTCGCAGTACACGAGCCAGAACACGAATTTAAAATATAACTGAACTCGAACCTGTTTATTGTACATGTTCTATTTTTTCTTAGTACACGAGCCAGAACACGACTTAAAATATAACTGAACTCGAACCTTTTTATTGTACATGTTCTGTTTTTTTTCAGTACACGTACCAGAACACGAACTTCAAATAAAGCAACACTCGAATCTGTGTGGTTTATGTGTGATCGAAACAAAAAGTACGTGATAGAAAAATGTTCGTGTAAATATCGAAATATTAAAACGAACACAACTCATGATTGTGTTTGGCACCGAAGAAAATTTAAAAACAAACATAATTGATATGAAAATAAAAATATGTGTGTGTTGGTCTAAGTTATGTTTGTTTACATATATGTACGAGTTTTTTATTCAGTGTGTGTTTTTTTCTGAACTCTGATTAAAATTACTAAAATTTGAACATATTTCACTAATAATTTAATAAAATATTGAAAATTTGCTCTGTTCTTGTGAAATTTTTTCATATTAGCAAAATTCATATGAAGTTATTTCATATAATTTTGCTCTTCACAAATGAAATTAAAATCGATTTATTTATTGTTCTTATACAAAAAATTAAATATTTAGCTGTGTTTTAATCAAAATATGTAGAAACAATTAAATAATGAACTGAATGTTAAACAAAAACACAATTAGTATATGATTTATTGTATGCGTTATTTATATTTATGGTATGCGTTATTTATATATTTTAATTTAACATAAAAATTAAAATTTTTGTCACTAATGATTACAGAAAAAAATATATTGAAAAATATTTTGTCAACGTATACATTTTTGATTATACATATATTTGTAATAGTTTAAGCTAAATTTCTTCAAATTGGCGCAATTTAAATAATTTTTTTGTAAAGTTTTTCTTAACACATATGAAAATAAATCCATATAGTTGTGATTATTACTATAATCAACCTACAGGTTTTTTGGCTTCATTTGAGAAAATATTCGTTTACCGACAGCAAAATTCAAATTTTACAGTATAAGCAAAATATTGTTTTATTTTTGCATTTACATTAACATTTGTTGGTTTGAAAACGTCAATGAAACACAATAACAAACATTTTAACATTTTCATATAAAATTATAATATTTATTAGATATGCTGAGAAGCTCATAGTAGTCGAAACAAGCATTTTGCTAAATTTTTAGTGCGAATGTTATATAATTTAACAATTTTTTTTTTCACAAAATTTAATTAGTTTTCATTTACTAATCAAAGCTTAGCAACGTCGAAAATTTTATATATGATCTAATTTAAGTTTTGAGAAGTAAAATTATTGTTAACACATTAAAAAAGGTGGGGTTAGTTCAATTATGCTTCAGAAAATGACAGATACTTTTTTCGACGTGGTGCTTAAAAAAGGTTATTTTCCAAAACTATTCAAAATGCCAGATCAGCATGTTAATATGCCCGACCATACAATTCCCTATACCATGCGTTTAGAGACCCTATCTCTCAGCTCCAAATATTTGGATATATATATTATTATTAATTTTTTGGCAGCAGATATGAAAAAGTTCATATCGGATCGTATATTGTTATGGGGACTAGGTGGACAAATGGACCTATCCTGACCATATTTGGTAAAGTAACTTATATTTCGCAAAAACATATACAAACCAAATTTGAGAAAAATTTATGCAATATTTTTGTTTTTTTTGATAGATTTAAGTAAAGATCGGGAAGCAGCTTTATATGGTGGGCTATGACTAAGAATTGTCCTATAGGGTTTATTTTTGGATTACTGATAAATGGATGTAGTGGACATACACAAATGTGAAATTCGTAGATCAAAGTCTGAATATTATGGCCACCGTTTTAAAAATGCCATTAACACCAAACGGAAATGGAAAATTATTCGGGAAATTGGAATTGGCCGAACTTGTAATAGGAAAACTTGCGAACTCACTCCTGATGAACTTAATTCAGCTTTTACTAATTTACCCACTGTTCAATTTCAACCTCCTGCACACAATACAATCAATAACCTAGTGTTTTCTTATAATGATAGTCCATTTGATTTTCAATGTGTTAGCAATGATGAGGCACTTACCTGTCTTTTAGCCATAAAATCAAATGCAATTGGATATGACAACATGCACCCTAAATTTATCAAAATTATCCTTCCTATCCTCTTACCATAGATTACTTACATATATAATACGATCCTTACCACCAGCGTGTTTCCAACCCAATAGAAGCATGCAAAGGTTATTCCTGTGCCTAAGACAAACTCTGAGTTTAGGCCTATATCAATACTACCATTATTTTCTAAGGCTCTTGAGAAGATAATGCCTAAACAGATAAACGGATACCTAAAACGATTTGGGCTATTATCGCTAAAGCAATCAGGCTTTAGGCAAAAACATAGTTGTACAACTACTTTAATAGATGTTGCAGATGATATTCGTCATGCCATTGATGGTGGAAATATTTGCTTTTTAGTCCTTCTTGATCATTCTAAAGCCTTCGACATAGTTGATCACTCAATACTTTCAACAAAACTTAGTCGGCTTCTTAATTTCTCCGAGTGTTCAAAGAAACTTATTGAATCCTACCTGGTAAACCGTGTTCCGTCAGTCTTCCTTAATTACCAATTTTCGAGCCCACTACATGTACCTAAAGGTGTTCCGCAAGGCTCAATTCTAGGCCCTCTTTTATTTTCAATGTACGCCAATGACATGGACGCCGATGTACATGTACGCAGATGACGTCCAAGTATATCTTTGCAGTCCACTAATATCTTCCAGAGAAAACGTAGCAAAACTTAATTATGATTTAAATAATATTTATAACTGGGAAACTGCTAATGGACTTTGTCTGAATCCCCTGAAGTCCAAATGTCTCATCATGCACAAGAAAACTTTACGTCATAATCTAGATTTTGATTTTGTTCTCAACAATCAGAGAATTGAAATTGTGTCCTCATCAAAAAATCTGGGTATTGTTTTTAATGACACACTTAGTTGGAACAATCATGTAAACGTTGTGGTAGGGAGAACGTATGGTATGCTTCGGACGCTTTGGGCGACTCAATCTTGCACTCCATTAAATATAAGAATAATACTTGCAAAATCTTACCTAATGCCGGTTTTATTATACGGGTGTGAAATTTTTGGTTTATGTGAGTCAACTAGTAAGAGAAAACTAAATTTGGCCTTCAATAGTATTATAAGGTATATTTATGGATTAAACAGACTTGATCGTATTACCTCGTTTTCAACAAGACTATATGGTATGTCGTTTGATAATATTTTAAAATTAAAGGTGCTAGTCCTATTACACAAAATTATATATCGGAAGGAACCATCATACCTTTTCAACCGTTTAACCTTTGCAAGATCCAATAGAGGGCTTGTACCGATAAGATATCGTAGTTAAATTTCTGAATGGCAGTTCTACTTTAATGCCGTTTATCTCTGGAACTTACTACCAAATCAAACACAGAAAATCAACAACGCAATACAGTTCAAAAACAAAATAACTGCTAGTTTTTTAATGCAAATTTAAATTATTTGTCACTTATTGTTTTTAATACACCAATCTTATTCCAAACATTTTTCTCTTTTTTTTTTATCAAAATTTTACCATTTGATTCTTTTATATTAAATTATGTCAAACTCATTCATTTATTTATTTCTTCATTTTATTTATTTTTTTTTTATTTACTTTATATAATTATACAATTTATTTAAATATTTTTGTATACTCTAACTTGTTTTTCTTTAAAAATTCCCATACTATAATATGAAAGATGTAAATCTTGTTGTATGGGAAGAACAAATAAAAATAAACTAAACTAAACACAAACCTAATTTGACCGAGATCTATAACATAATTTGGATTTTATGACAATTTAAGTACTCATAGGGGTCGTTTGTATGGGGACTAGGTCTGAACATGCACCGATTTTCACCATTTCTAATAGCGTTCATGCTATGGCCGATATAAGCTTATGTATCAAATTTCATCAACTATACTCGTATTTGCGACCTGTAGTTTGATTGAAAGGTTTACATGGACACACAGACGGACAGACGGACACACGGAGGGACGGTCATCGCTAAATCGACTCGGAAAGTGATTCTAAGTCGACCGGTATAATAAAAGATGGGTCTAGGTCAAATATTTTTGGTAGTTACAAACATCAGCACAAAGTCACAGTGGTATAGGGTATAAAAATAGTTCTGAGAAGACTTATTCTATTGAAGACAATAATATCATGCAGAAAGAGCAGTTTAGTTTTAGAAGAGACCAGTTAACAGTACACCAAGTAAAAAGATATGTTAGTCTTATATCAGACAATAAAAGTAGTCGAAAGAGTACTGGAATAGTATTGGTAGATATAGAAAATGATTTTGGCTCGATATGGCACAACTGTCTTATTTATAAACTTCCCAATTTATATACAAAAGATAATAAAACGTTTTTTGTATGAAAGATCATATGTCGTAAATATTGAGAATAAAAAAAAATATTCCTGCAGTCGTACCTAAGGGATGAGTGTTATCACTTATTTAAAGTACAGCGTAATTGACGCTGCCATAATAACAGGAGAAAAATCTCAATCGTTATTGTTAAAAAATGAAAAGAGATGAAGGAAGAGAAATTGCTTTTCTGTAGTATGTTTATGTATATTATAACTCAATTTTCACGTACATTCCTTGGCGTTGACTTAGAGGCATTTGTTAACGCTAGATGGGCCGTGTTTTTTCCCCTTAACTTTGAATATTCAAGTGTTTTTTTTGTTTTTTAGAGTTTTCATTCGCAACAACATGTTTTTTCTTTTAGATGTCGATAATGTTTTTAGGTGGCGCTGCTAATGATTACGTTAAATTTTTAAAAAATTTTAGAATTTTAGTAGATTTACAAGCCTTTTTAATGTTAGTAATATTATTAATCAAGTTTAATTAAATTTTTTTTAGATATTTAGTAGGTTCACAAGCCTTTTGAAAGTTAGCAATACTATTAATCAAGTTTAATTTAAAAATTTTTTAAATTTTTAGTAGATTCACATTAATTATTAATTAAGTTTAATTTTTAATTTTTTAGATTTTTAGTAGCAATACTATTGATCAAGTTTAATTATATATATTTATTAGATTTTTAATAGATAAACAAACCCAAATCTATATTTTTTTTGCTACGTTTGTAGTTGTTTGCTACAAATAATACAAAATTAATGTGGGATGAAATAAAGAACACCAGATGAATAATTTTATGTTTTGTTGTTATTTTTTATAAAATAATATTTGTAGTTATTTACAAAAAACTTTTAAAAACAAGTTTGAATATTTAAAAAATTTTAAATTTTATAAAATAAATGACTTATAACATAAATGGTATTCAGAAGCAAAGACACATTTAAAATAAATTTTAGGTATTCTGTTCGAATTCATATAATGATTAATTTTAACTGCTTGAATAGTTACAAGGAATTTTTGGTACGGATTCGTTATGTCGCCAATTTGTTGCCAATTGAATGTTTAATTCTAATATATATTTTAGAAAGTAATGGTGTAGTAGCATATATTTAGGGTTAAATTTAATAAATGAAAAATAATTTTATTTTTTTTGGTGTATTTGAGTTAAGTTTTATTATTACATCATAGCAAATCTTTATATTTTTTCAAATATTAACGATTTTCAAACAATTTTTCGTATTACAGTTTTAATATGCATTTTTTTATTTTTGAGTTTTGTCTTCTATTATGTTATACATCTTCTGTTTATTTTACGTTTTATGCCTTTTCCGTTGACTATTGTTACTACAATCACATTGAGCATCAGAATTTTTCGAGGAAATCAATTACATTTCCAAAAATTTAGAAACAGCAGAAATATTTGTTTAAAAAACACTACTTCTTAATATAATTTTATATAATGGATTTTTTTTTGGTTTTATTTGAGAAACTATTCGTTTTGCCGACCGCATAATTCAATTTCACAATATTAACAAAATATTGTTTTATTTTTGAATTTCCCTGTATAAGATAAGGTACATAGGACCAATTTGATAAATTCTTTGTCAATTGCAAGATAGTGCAACAAGAGCACTTGAAAATACTAAAATTAAAATAATAATTTCGTAGCAGACGCTACCTTGCATTTTTCATGTAAATTTGGTACAAGAAATTTGACGCTTGTTAGCTGCCTTGCATTTTTCTTTTCGTGTGAATTTGGCGATAATTCGTTGATTAAGTCGCTTAAGTCGCAAAAGAGGGGCATAGCTTCAGATAGGGAAATCCCTAGAAAAGTCCAAAGAATCAACAATCTTGGACACGAAATCCCACCGAACAATCTTGGACACGAAATCCCACCGAACGAAATTTTTGAGGAAACTTGCGATTATGTAGCCGACCCAAATGTTCAGCGTTATCAGTATCCGTCGGAAAATCAGGCCTATACTGATCCAGTTTTTGAGGATGAAATTAAATTTTTAGAGGAGGATCAGTACTCCCCTACATCGAATGAATGATAGGCGGTAAAAATATAAAACTCTTGATTGACACTGGCGCTTCGAATAGCTATATTACGCACGTTATTGGACTGAAAAATATTACGAAATTAGAAAACCCATTTTTGGTAAAATCGATTTATGGAACCGACATAATAAACCAAAAAACCTTAGTAAATGAATCTTTATTTATCCTTCAAAACTTATGGCATCATTTGATTTAGTTTTATAAAAAATACTTATAAAGGGGAGTATTGATACGGAACACGACATTATTTACTTTGATGGTGGTCAAGAAAAGTTAAAATACCTCGGGTTTGATACAGTTAATACCTTAATAAGTGACGTCGAAGAGTCGTTTTTCGAAAAAAGTAATGAAAACTCGGGTGTTTTTGCAAATCCAAATGAGGCTTTACCATACAACACTAAAATTTCTGCTACAATTTGAACCAAAGACCAGGAGCCAATATATTCCAGATATTAGTCATAACCCATATCAATGTTAGAGTTTGTAAATAAGGAGGTGAAAGAACTTTTGAAGAACGGCATTATAAGACCGTCTCGATCAGTGCTCTACTTGATCTCAGCAAGTGCAGTTGTTTTGTCCACAACAGTGCAATTATTGTGAGTCTAGTGAAAACAGCATATTATATACTACCTTTTTGTTATTTTGCTTTGCCTACTCATTTGCTTATTAACTTAACAAATAATTTATATCCACGTGCACCCATTGCGGTGAACATGGGACGAAATATATTGGAAGTGATGGTTATTCTTCCGAAGAACTTCAATGGGAACAAAGATTTTTTCCGATAATATGGAAAAATACCTAAGTCTTCTTTAGGACTTAAAATGCAATGATTTTAGATATCACACACATAAAATATACGACAACTCAACTTATAAAATGGTCTTAAAGGGTCTACATGACATCCCCACAAATGTAGTCAAAGATGAGCTGTTGAAATATCATGGTGTTAAATGTACAGAAATTAAGGAAATAATTACCCAAAAGTCTTCACATAATGATGCTCTATATTTACTTACATTCAATAGAAATGAAGTCAATAACAAGATACTTTACAAAATTAAATATATACAAAATATCTCCATCACCTGGAAAAATCAAAGATCGACTCCAAATAAAGGTCCAACTCAATGTCAAAAGTGCCGGGTATATGGTCATGGAACTGAAAATTGTTTCAGAAAAGTTATATGTTTTTTATGTTCCAGCATATCTCATGATTCCAGTAAATGCGTAATGAACAACACCCCAAGGGGAAAAATTTATAAATGTTTCAATTGCGTTTCAAGAGGTTATAATAATTTTGCCCATAAAGCTGATGACCCAAATTGCTCATGTAGAGCTAACTTCTTGGAAGCCCGTAGAAGAGCCACAAATAAAAACACTTCTAACCAAAGAAAGCAAGCAGAAACACCATTGTTTAATATACACCACCAAAATTTCCCCAATTTATCAAACTCAACTGATCTATCTGCTCAAAATGTGAATGAGATTCCATCGTACGAAAATCAATTAAAACATAACAACACATCTCAAAATGAGTAATCTTCAATGGATCAGCTGTTTACTATATTTAAAAATGCTGCAATAGAATTAAAAAAATGTTCATCCAAGCTAGATCAACTTAGCATCATTGTAAGCATACTTAAATATGCAGTCCAATTCACAATTAAGCATCAAGTTTTGCAATGCGCAAGGCATCAATTCTATTAAAAAAAAAAAATACAATTACAACAAGTGTTAGAAGCTAACCCCTGAATTCATAATGAAAAGTTAGCAGCTGCTTACATGTCGCGCTCAACGAGGTTCTTACTAATCAACCAATTAGACTTAGTTTTTTGCTAGCACTTAGTTTATTTATAATCAATTTTTTGTTGTCATCTAATAGCTTTAAAAACAACTCTGAAATTTGTAATGCCACCATATTTTTTACCTTAATGCCACCTGATATAGTGAAAATCACCTCTGTTTACATTTCAATTTGTGTGATTTCACTCCTTCATTATTTTAAATTTATATTTACAAGTGTTAAGTTTCCGACAAAATTATTTTAAATTGAAAATTATTAAAAAAATGTTTAAAATATCCGAAAAAGTAGAAAATATTTGTTTCCACTTAAAAATAATTTATATATTTTGTTTTGCTTAATTTGACACACATCAGCTGTTTTAACACACTTAGTCAGTGTTTGAAAGGTTGTTGATCTGAGTTTAGCAAACGCAGCATCAAGTGCATTATAAATAATACTCATGCTAGATACTGCATAAGTTTTCATTATAAATACGGTCGTAAGTATGTACTATTTCTATTTGCTGTACTATTTCTTGGTGAAACACTTTTATATGAAAACACTAGTTTTTCTTTACCAGGTTACCATATTTACAGGCGTGATAGAACTACACGAAGAGGAGTGGCTATTGCGGTTAAAACAATATTAATCCAAAAACTAACCAAGTTACACGACAACGGGGATTGAAAACGTGTCAGTGGAACTGTTTCTTCAAAATTGATCTTTAGTGCTTACATCAGTTTATTCTCCAAGATATGATGACATACTTAAAGAAGATATGAACGAAATTACACCTTCAGATAAAGAATTTTTTGTTATACGAGTTCAATACATGATATTTGGGCTGCAAAACGCAGGACAAACGTTCCAGCGGTATATGGACCAGATTTTCCGCGACCTCGAGTTTGTAGTGGTATACATAGATGACATCTGCATATCATCTGAAAATTTGGAGCAACATATGCAACACCTTAAAATAGTGTTTCAGCGCCTTCGCGAAAATGGTCTTAAAATAAAAGTATCGAAATGCGTTTTTGTGAAAACCGAAATAAATTTTCTTGGCCTCTGCATTACGAAGGACGGTGTACGACCCACCGAAGAAAAGGTAAATGCTATTTTAACATACAAGCAACCAACTGTCGCGTTCGAGTTGAGACGTTTTATAGCTTTGATCAACTTCTACCGGCGTTTTCTGCCAAATGCAGCATACAAGCAAGAAAAGATTCAAAAGCTGCTGACGGGGAACAAAAAAATCGATAAAACGCCAACCAAGTGGACAGACGAAGCAGTGGTCGCGTTTGAGGAGTGTAAAAAGGACCTGGCACAGGCTACTCAACTAGCACATCCATCTCTAAATGCAAAGTTGGTTCTACACGTCGACGCTAGTAACTTTTGTGTAGGAGCAGCTATACACGAAGTGACTACAAAAGGTCTAAAGCCCCTTGGGTTCCATTCAAAGCGCATGGCAGAAGTACAAAAAAGGCAAAGTAGAGCTTTTGGCAATATACCAATCAGTAAAATATTTCACACACCTTATGGTAGGGACTGCACAATAATGACAGACCATAAGCCGTTAATGTACGCTTTTCAAAAAAAAACCCGAAACAACGACACCAAAACAAACGCGATACCTCAGTTTCATAAGTGAGTACACAACAAACATTCAGCATATTTCAGGAAAAGATAATGTGGCAGCGGATACTCTGTCCCGGATCGAAGCCATGTTTAACGCAGACCAGATCAGTTTCGAACAACTCGCAGCTAGCCAACAAAATGATAACGAAATCAAAGACGCCGTAAACAGTACATCTCTCCAACTGAAACTGATTGAACTTCCAGATTCGGAAGCTTCAATATGGTGCGACGTGTCAACACGAAGAGTGCGACCTTATGTTACGAGCTCCTTTAGGCATCCACGAGGTATCACACCCTGGCTGTCGTGCAACTACAAAACTGATCACCGAACGTTACGTATGGAAAAACATGAAAGATGACATCGCCAAGTGGGTAAGAACATGTCACGAATGTCAACGGGTAAAAATCGGAAAACACAACAAAAGCGCATTAGAAAAATTCAACATACCGGATAAACGATTCCAGCACATACACATCGACCTGATCGGACCATTACCACAAAACGGCGACTACAAATACTGCCTTACTTGTGTAGATCGTTACACACGCTGGCCAGTAGCCATACCATTAAAGGACATAACCGCAAATTCTGTGTCATGCGCCTTGCTCCATGGCTGGATATCACACTATGGCATGCCCGCCATCATAACAACAGATCAAGGTAGACAGTTTGAGTTCAAACTTTTTAAAGAGTTAACACAGCTTACTGGATCTAAACATCTAAGAACGACCGCCTACCACCCACAAGCAAATGGACTGGTGGAACGCATGCATCGCACCTTAAAAGGCGCAATAAAATGCCATATGGATACAAATTGGTACGACAGCCTTCCGATTGTACGGCTGGGCCTTCGGGCAACATTAAAGGAGGATTTAAACGCAACGCCGGCAGAAATGCTGTATGGAACTACGCTTCGAATGCCAGCAGAATTTTTCGAAAAGACAAACGACGAGTACATTGAGAGTGACTTTATCAGAGAGCTTCGCAACATCGTAAGCAATATTAAGCCGGTGGCTACAGCAAGTCATTCAGCACATAAAATGTTTGTACAAAAAGAATTAAAAGACTGTTCACACGTTTTTTTACGAGATGATGCGGTACGTCCGCCTTTAAAAGCACCTTAAGATGGCCCATACCGCGTGGTAAACCGAAATAACAAAACGTTTGATATCGATATAAACAACAAAATCGTAAAGGTTAGCGTTGACAGGGTCAAAGCTGCATTCGTGATGGTCGAAGATCAACATCAACATCAGCAAGAACATGACTCAGCCAAAAAAGAAAAACAAAAACAAAACAAGCTTCCCAGCAAAACAAGCAACGAGAAAGACATACAGAATACAGCACCACCCGAAAGTAAGACGTCACGCAGTGGTCGAGCTATTAACATGCCAAAGAGATTCGTACATTTCGAAGAATGACTCCGACATTGAAGGGGGAGTGGTGTGGCAACAATAATATATTCTGATAGTTTTTCTTATAACATTGGTTTTACATGTCATTTTGTAAAATACAAAAATATATAAAAAATATAAAATATAATAATCAAACGCAATTCTAAAAATATATACTTTATAAGTATAACATGTATCATAAAAAGAAATAAAAGGAACAGGCTGTCAACCGTGTCGTACTAATGGATATAGAAAAAGCGTTTGATAGCATATGGCATGATGGGTTGATTTTTAAACTCAAAAACTATAATTTTCCACTATATTTCGTTAAAATAATAAAGTCATTTCTTACAAATAGAACGTTTAAAGTATGTATTAACAATGCCAAATCTTCAGCTATGAATATTCCTGCTGGAGTTCCACAAGCGGCAGTGCTTTCCCCAACCTTGCACTCGCTCTACATATCAGACTTCGTTCCTTGTAGAGGCACTGATATAGCACTATATGCCGATGATATGGGTATGGCTATAAAATAGGGTACCCATTTAATCGCGTTTCTGGATTAATCGGTTAATCCTTAATCGTACATTTCAATCTGACAATTAACCGAACAAAACACAATCAAAATTTTCGATTAATCGATTAATCGAATAAAATAAAACAAAACAAAAAGAAAGCAGTGTTCAAACATTGTACTTGGTACATACATATATTAAAACAAAACAAAACGTAACAAAAAAACTTCAATATATAAAATAAAGGTACAATTCACAAATCGTTGTAATAATACAACAAATATATAATATATACATAAATGTTAAGAGATCATATAAGCATTTTATTTAAGATTCAATAATTGTATATACTAGCACAAATTTTTATTGCGATCTTAAAAAATAATCTTTTAAGAATAAAACGTTGTTTAGATTTTTGGCTTTTAAACGGTTTTTTTTACTTAGTTTTTATAAAAGAAGATTTTGAAAAAGCTCTTTCGCTCATTGTAGAAGTAGGTGAAATTGTCAAAAGTGCATTAAAAAGCCATTCTAATTTGTGTGTTCTCTTCTGAGATTCATCTAAGTATTTCAAATCATCCAAAATGTCGTCTCTATCTATTTTACGTTTTTTAGATGGGCACTGTACACTTCTTATAGACGATGACAGTTCTGATACAAGGTCAGTTTCCTCAAGATCACATACTTCTTCAATAGATATATTATTGTCCGAAACAATTTGTTCATTATGCTTTCCAAATAACCTAGTATCCAAGTAGCATGCATATTCTTTAGTTTTGGATTTTGACGAGTATTGAGACAAGTCATCACTACTAGGGAAAATTCCAGATTTTAAATAAATTAATAATGTGTTTAATGTTTGGTTTCTTCGGTCTGCAAACCGTATTTTAAGTTGACGAACTAAGTCTTTTGCAAAACAAGTTTTTAATGTTAGTAGTTTTTTTAATAAAAATCTTATACTACCCTCAAAATCAATAAGAGTAGCAGTATCTTTGCCTAACTTTTACAGCAATGTCAAATGGTTTTAAAGTGCTATTTAAATTTATTAAAAGTTTGATTTCAAAGTCTGAAAATGGGGTCAATGATAAATCTAATAGGGCACATTTATAGATTCGTAAGAAATTGCCCACCATATTCGAAACAGAAGACCATCTATGCTTAACATCATGCACAATACGAATTTCTTTGCCTTCATGTTGTTTAACATAATGTTGCAACTGTTTTTGTTTTTCATGCGATTTGTTAAACATTCTTACATATTTACGTAGGCGGGTTATAGTTTCTTTTATTTCACGTTTTAAATTGTATTCACTTTATATTTCAATTACATCAGTGCCTTCATCTTCTTCTGGTTCTTCAGCTGAACTCTCAGTTTTGTTTTGATTAGTTTTGGAATATAAAGAGTCGGTAATACAGAAATGTATACCAGGATTCGCACATATTTGCGATTCCGATGGTATATTTTTACCGTACTTTACCATTGTGGCAGCACCATCATGGGTTGAACAAATTATATCCCTCTCAAAATTTAAGCCAAATTCTTGCAGTTTCTTATTAATAATTTCTTGAATATTTATTGCAGTCCCTCAAACTTTCATCTCTTCTACTCCTAGATTGTACACTTGAAAGCTTGATGATTTTGAGTCATATGACCGTAGCGTTATATTTATGTACTTTAGATAGGAAACGTCGCTCCACTCATCTACAACAATGGAAAATCGACCATTTGATTGTTGTAAGTTTTGAATATTTTGTGTAAGTTCAGACTTCTTTTTTAAATAAAAGTTATTCAGATGTTTCCAAATGGTTGTTTCACTTGACGGCATGTCCAATGAGTTTATGATCTTGGACTTTTTAAACGATCGCACGGACATTCCGTCCTCTGCAACACTTCTTGAGACAATTTCTTCAAAGCACTGAAGATGATTCTTTTCCACATACTTTTCAATATCTCCTGCTGCATTTTTACCAGATGTTGTTGGTTGTTCTTCGGAATTTCCATGGTGAGGCGTCATGTGATGAACATTTTGCAAATGGTAAAGAAGCGAAGAAGTTGTATTGCCATTGCACTTTAAAACTTTTGGACATTTTTGACAATAAGCTTTTGATTTGTCATTGTTGTCTCTTTTGAAATGCTTCCACACGTAACTCATAATCGAATTTTATAACTTTGGTTATGTTATGACAGAGGATAACGTTTTTAATCAGCCAACTTAACTTTCTCATATGAATAGTTTTTATCTTGTTTTGTTTTGACAATTCTGCGAACACTCAGCACACAGCCAAGCTCACATGAAAAGAAAGCACGTGTGCGTGTGTGTGTTAGTAGTAAACAACATAAATGAAACGACGCTTTCTGTCAACAAACTATCAAATCTGTTAGAAGTGTTTGTAAAGTTATTAAATTTGTTCACAAATCGTTGCCATATGAGTTGCCACATTGTAGGAGTTTTTCAAGATGGACTGCTTGCCATAAACAAGTATGTTTATTTACTAATCGATTAATCGCACTGATCTGTTCGAGTTAATCGTTAATCGAAAAAATGAATTATTAAAATGTTCGATTAATTTTATAACACGATTAATCGATTAATCGAATATTGATTAATTGAATGTGAATGGGTAGCCTACTATAAAAGTTAAACTATCAAATGCAATAGTTCGTAGGCTTGGAAAATGCTTACAACTATGTCTAAAGTATTACAAAATGTGGAAGTTCAAAATTAACACAGATAAAACGCAATTAATTTTGATTGCTTTCAACAAGTCTCCAAAACGTGTTCCATCCATTCCACTTCAAAACGAAAACAATGTTATCCCAGTTAGCGTTCTGTAAAATACCTTGGAGTATATTTGGGTAAAAAACTTACATTTGCTAAGCATATCGAACACATTGCGGACAAAGCAACGAAATGCGCTAGAGCTTTATATCCATAGCTCAGTAAAAAATTTCAACTTAATCCTAACAACAAAATTATATTATACAAAACCATTATTAGACCAATGCAACTCTATGGTTGTAATGTTTGGGGTAAAGCAGCTAACGCATATATAGAAAATTCAAGTGGTGCAGAATAAAGTTCTGAAAATAATTCACAAACTTCCTCGCCTATACCGTTCACGTGACCTTCACATTAGATATTCACATCAAACCATAAAAATGTAATAGAAACTCAGAATCTTGCATTTACAAACAGATGCAGGAATTCTGAGTACTATTTAATCAAACACTTAACGAACGAAGAGGCCATAAATTCTTTTGAAAAAATAAACAAGTTCTATCCTCTGAGGATGTCCTTCTTTTGTACCCAAATTTTGAAAAGCATTTTGATCTCACAACAGACGCATCGTCCCGTGCCATCGGAGCTGTCCTTTCACAGCATGGACGACTATCACAATGATATCTCGAACTTTGTCATCTACTGAAGAAATTTACCCACAAATGAGTGAGAACTCCTAGCTATTGCGTGGGCTTTGAAAAATCTTAGACTTTATCTTTATGGAGTTAACAAGCTCAACATATTTACCCCTCTCATTTTCAATCTCCGACAAAAACTCGAACTCGAAATTAAAACGGTGGAGAGGTTTCATCGAGGAGTTCTCTCCAATTTGTTTTATAAGCCTGGCAAGGACAATGTAGTTGCCGATGCTCTTTCCAGACAATATGTCCATGTTATTGAAGATTCTGGATCCACAACCTGGCTCCAAGCCTGCGGAAGTGAGATTTCGCTTACTGAAATTATTCCCACTGTCGAAAATCCGATAAATTGTTTTAAAAACCAAATTAACCTTACCCAAGGTGCTGAATGCACAAAAGAAACTAAATTTTTTTTTCAGAGATCGTATTAGACACCATGTAATATACAACGAAATAGAAAATAAATTTCAAAATAAATTTGCTTGTTATTCATAATACTTGAGTGCGATGGTGTAAATTACCTAAGTATGCAGAAATAATGTCGGTACGACTTTATGACAATCCGATTTTTATTTTATTTTATTTCGAAAAATCATACGACTGAGTGGAATCGCGTAAATGGGCCTTTAGGCGCAATTAAAGATTTGATAAATCCGCACGTAGTTAACACAACTCATTGAGACTTGCATGCGTTAGCCCAAATCCAGCATCTCCTCATAACAAACTACCCCTCTGTAAAATTTAGTTACACAAATAAATTTGTGATGGATATTTTCAATCCCAACGACCAAATTTAAAACTTAATAAATTAGCACAATAGAGCACATCGTTCGGCGTCCGAAAATACAAAAAAGGTTCTTCAAGATTACTGTTTTCCTGATATCAGAAAGAACTCAAAGAAATTACAAAAAACTGCCAAGACATCCCCAGAAACAAAGACTTGGCGAAACCCCAATACCTTCTTTCCCGGGTGAATTGCTACACATAGCCAATAAATTTTTTTTGACTTGTCTGGATAAATTTTCTAAATTTGCCATGCGCTCTTGGAATTTTTTAATTTTTTCAAGGAAACGAGAACAATAATTTGCGATAACGAAAAATCACTGAGTTCACAAACCATAAAATCCATAGTCAACAATAATTTCGGTGCTGAAATTTACACAACCCCACCAATGCACAGCTCTTCCAACGGCCAAGTTGAGAGGTTCCACGGAACACTAACTGAAATCGCTAGATGCCTAAAACTATAAGGTGCTTTTGAAGACACCACAGTTTTGATCCTTATGGCCACTGCAAAGTATAACAGGTCAATTCATTCAACCAACGAACCAATTGAAATAATTCAGTCTATACTAGTAGACCTCAAAGAAAAAATTCTGCGCAAAATTCTGGCCAAGCAAAAGTCCGATCTGAGTTATCACAACAAAAGGGCAAGGCATACAGTCCTGGGGAAAAGGTTTATGTAAAAGTCAATTAGCGTTTAGGGAATAAATTTGATAATATATTTGTCGAAAGGATAGTTCAGCAGGATCTTGGGAAAACTGTGAAAATTGACGATGAAATAGTGCACAAAGGTAATATTCGTTTCCTCATTGCAGCACCCTTATATTTGCAAGCATTATATCCACTAACTATGCTACCATCCTGTACTACACTTGCTCATACTATATCCTTGTTGCAGAAATGTGGCAATTTTCGACAACTATGGAGTGTTGGCCCAGAAGAAGCCAGAAATTTAACAGACCTATTACCAAAAACACACATGAGAAAATTATTAGAATCAGATATAGACCAAACACAGAAAGCAATAGAATCCCTTCGCATATAGGACAGATTCTTGGTACCGCGCTGAAATACATAGCTGGTACGCCAGACTACGATGACATTACCGAGGTACGTGGCCAATAGAGTGAGCTAGTTGCTGAATGTAATGTACAAATAATTATAAACACCGAAATACAATCTCAGATAAATACTTTAACTCCGAACGTCAACCCGCTTGTAAGTAGGGCTAAAGCTGATGAAATCGATTCAGGATGCCTATATGGTCTGTTGAGCGAAAGAAATAGAGCAGTACTTAGAGAATCAAATAATTTGGCTTTGTCCATGACTTTGGGGAAACTGCAAATCAATAATCATATTTTGGGAGATAGCTCAGAAGTGAATTTTATTTTAAAGTCCGAGATAAAATTGAGCGTTAGTGTAAGCGAGATAATAATTAATTCTAAGGTGAGAATTTTGCAGAACGAAAATATTACAGTAGTTTTGACATAGCTGCACATACAACTTTTGCACGAGTTTACGTCCAAAAACGTTCTTAAGTTAAATGTGCGTACCTGCGTAAATGTGCAGGTATAGAATGATGGTGTCCCTCTTTCGTGTTTTTGAGATTTTAAAATGACCAAAGTTGGCTTTTAACGCTTTTTAAGATATTTTTTGACTGTTTCCTATATCACAAAAATTTGACATCACTATTTATTTTGTGTGTGTATTTTTTTTTCAATAAGAGTGATATTGTAAAATAAACAAACTTAATACATCTTTTTCGCTCCACTTGTTTTCATTTTGTTTTTCGTAAGAGGCAGCTAAATACGACTTTATTATGAAAATAATTTAAAACTTTCAAAAATATGAGGCGCTTATCTTAAATGTGCAGGTACAAAAAGTGCACTTAAAGAAAAAGATTATTATTCAATTTTGAAAATAGAAGCCAAAACAAAAATTTTGTGTAGTTCTAGCCAAAGTGCACTTAAGTAAAAGGCAGTTCTAAAAAAATTATAGAATTTTGTGAAAGAAAATTGATATTTCCAGTTGTTCACTATAAAGTAACCCTATCATTAGAAGTTAATGATGTAGAAAAATGTGGCTACATATTTGTGTATGTCATGTTAAGAAATTGTAAAAAGAAATCTGCAACTTCATTTTGTGAATTGTTTAGCCAGGAAAACAGCTCGTGCCTGGAAGATTTATTGCCTTTAAAACCTTTAAAAAAAATTATGATGGAATTGTCATCACTAACAATCAATTCTCCAAATTAGATTATGAAAATGGAACAAAAACCCTCCAGAAGGGAACATATCGGATTACGTTTGACGACACTTTAACCGTTAATTTAACGAAATTTAGAAATCTCCGGAAAATTGCTTTTAGAAGCATCGAAATTCCAGTAGCTCACACCGTAAATTTAACGGATCATAGCTCTATCTTACCCCTTCAGTGCCTTCACGATTTGTATATTAAGAACCTTAACCATATTTCTCACCTGCACTCGAATATAAGAGGAACTTGGTACGCCTGAGCCTCTTTTTTGTTCTGATTTTAATAATTTGTATTACATACATTTTTGCCAAAAAGCAACGCAGGGTGGAAATTAACAATATTCTTCGTACATATGATCAGACGGGGACGCCCGATGCTTAAAAGGGGGAACAGTTAAGGTACGTAGGCCCAATGCGACAAATTCGTTGTCAATAGCAAGATAATGAAACATGAGCACTACATGCGCACTTGAAAAGACTAAAATTTAAATAATAATTTCGTAGCAGACGCTACCTTGCATTTTTCATGTAACTTTAGTTCGCAAGAAATGTGACGCTGGTTTGCTACCCTGCGTTTTTGGTTCATTTGGTTCACACGAAAATGTGACGCGGTTTAAGGCCTAGTTAGCCACTCGTAACCGTAACCAAACGTGTCAGCTGTTTTTTTCTGTTACATGAAAAGCATTTAGAGCAATTACCAAACTCAACTGTCACTTAACTGGAACGTCTCAATCTGTTGAAAACAGATTTTTGCTACGTTTGTACGTGACATTTGTGAACAGCTGATAAAGTTTGGTTAATTTTACACAGCAACATGCTGGTTCGATTTTTACGTTCTATAATTGCTCCAAATGCCAACGTTACATTTACGGTACAGATACATTTTAAGAACGTGTGGCTAACTAGGTCTTTATTTACATTTGAAATTGTAGAGCTCTTTAAATATACTTTCAGAGATGATTAAAGAGTTAGTTCAATTCCGGCACTCCAACTCGCATAGCGAGGAATTAAATATAAACATAAAACAGAATTTTGTGTAATTAAATATAAACATTAAAACAGAATTTTGTGTAATTAAATATAAAACATAGAACATAATCTTGTGTAATTAAATATAAAACATAGTGTAACATTGTGTAATTAAATATAAAATAGAATGTGGGATTAAATGCAAAACTGTATTAAGGTATGTCCTAGCTTTCAATCCCACAAAAATAACGTTTTTTAAAAGTGCTGTAGCTCAGTCGTTTTTCAATTTATCAACTTTGGGTTTTTTTTTGACTCAAGCTGAGCTGAGTGATCTAATTCGGGATTTACATTTAACGAAGCAAGATGCAGAATTACTAGCATTACGCATGCAGCAGTGGAAACATCTTGTAGGTGGGACAAAAGTAACATTCTATACAGATAGAAGCTTGGAATTGTCTGCATATTTTGAAAAGAAACACTCTATTCTATACTGTACAGATGTTGATGGTTTATTACAAATAATGAACCAGCCATATGACGAAACTGAATAGAGATTATTTATTGGTGGCTCTAAGTACAGTTTAAAGGCTCTTCTTTTGCATAATGGGAATGAAAAACCATCCACACCAATTGCTCATGCCATTAATACAAAGGAAAATGACGAATCAACGACTAAAATTTTGACATTACTTAAATACAACGATCATAAATGGAAGATCGGTGGTGACCTTAAGGTGTTTGATTTAAATTTCTTTGTATAAGTTAAGGTACGGAAGTGCAATCATGCCAAATTCCTGGCAAAATTAAAATATTTGCAAAATGAGCGCTACACGCGCAATAAAAAACATTAAAATTAAAATATTAAATTCATAGCAGATGCTATCTTGCATTTTGTTTAACATTCCGTTCACATGAAATATGAACCCCAAAATATTTCTCTAAAAATAACCGCTGCACGCGCAATAAAAAAATATTAAAGTTAAAATATTTAACTTGCCCCAGACGCTGCCTTGCATTTTTTGCTTTTACCTTTCCGTTCACATGAAATGTGAATCCATTTTGCTGATAAGCAAAATTGTCTTTGCTAAAACTTTTCATGAAGTTGCAGACCTCTTTATTTGGATAACAATAGTCAGTTCAATTTCGGCATTCAACTCAGCTCGCATAGCGAGATAAATATTTTGTAAAAACATTTAAATAAATTTGAGTAATTTGTAAAATAATAAACTTTATGAATTGTAAAATTAAATAAGTTTAAAATACTAAATATTAAAATATTAAAATAAATTCAGTACCAGCATTAAATCTTTGTTTTAATAATTTGTCGGAATTGGGCAGGAAATTAATTTATATATAATATAGACCATCGCAAATACCTTCAAATTAATCTGTTTCAAGTCATTGGTTTGTCGACTGGTATACAAGGAGGTTTCACAAAATATTGTTGTTTCCTTTGTCTATGGAAAACAAAACATTTCAAATAAAGCATTAATAGATGACGCTCTTCTTCCGCCTCTGCACATAAAATTGGGCCTTTTAAGAACTTTGTCAAGGCTCTGGACAAAGATGGTGTAGCATTTATATATTTGTTTCATAAAATTTTTCATAAAATTTCATATACTAAAATCAAAGAAGGCATATTTGTTGGCCCTCAGATCAGGAAGCAATGTTTATTGGAAATATTTCAAGAGCATCGTGGACAGTTTTCTTGGAAACAACAAGAGTGAAAACTACAGACAGATTGTTGCTGAATTATTGAAAAATCATAACGAATCAGTGTACGAATGTCACTCAAAACGCATTTTCTTCATTCGCACTTAGATTTGTTTTCCAAAAAACCTAGATGGGGTGAGCGACGAACAAGGGGGGAGTGCTCACCAAGATTTAATGAAAATTGAAAGAAGTTATCAAATATTTTGGGACAAAAGCATGCTGGACTCTAATACGTGAAAATAACGACATGCACTTTTGAAAATTCATTGATTTATAAATAAACTAATGATTCTTATGTAAAAAACAAATAAAAAATTTTTTTTTTGTATCTCAAAAACCTGACGTGATAGAGGAAAACGAATTACAGATTTGAATTCAGCCACCATATTATCATAGGAAAGATATTTGGTTACTCCAGTCCAAAACCTTATTGGCTAGTATTATTAGAGAAATATGTTTCAATTTTAGTAATTTAAATTAATTTTGTAGATATTTTGTAGGAAAATTTTTACGAGAAAACATATTATTCAAAAACGGGGAATTCTACCAATTATTATTTCTTCAGCTTTAAGTGGTGTTATAGGAAAAATTTTAGAAATGATAAGTAAATTATTAAAATTAATTCTTCTACATGAAAGTACATTTGATAAATTCTAAAAACTAAAAATTAAAACTGAAAACTAAGAATTTATAATTAAACAATTAAAACTAAAAATTTAAATTTGTAAATTAAAAACCCAAATTTAAAAAACTAAAAGTGAAAATCAAAAATTAAAAATCTAAAAATTAAGACACATAAATCGAATATTAAAAACCTTAAAATTAAAAATTTTAAATCAATAAAGTTAAAATTAAAAACAACAAATTAAAAAAAAAATTTTTAAATTAGAAAAACTAAAATTAAAAATTGAAAATCAAAAATTAAAAAACTAAAAATAAAAGTTGAGAAAATAAAAGGTATAAAAAAAAATGTGTAATCAATAGTCTTACGATTAAAGATTTTTAGAAAATTTTTGTTTCAAAATAGTTTTTTAATGATTCAATGTACGAGTATGTATTTAGATCTAAGGTTCATCAAATATATACTCAACATATTAGTAAATAAGCATTAAGTTATTTAGATAATAAGAGATTTGTTAGAGAAAATGGTATTAATACCTTTCCATGGGGACGCTATACGCTAAAAGATGAGATAAATTTTTTTTATTATAAAATTTTTTTATTGAATATAATGAGCATATGAACTCTAAAATAACGAGTTTATATACCATTGCTGGAATAAAATAAGTTTTGCCGTTTTCGGTATAAAGCTATTGATAAAGAAATGACAGTAAACCTTTTATTAACTTTTTGAATAGAAATTCTAAATCGTATATTTATAACATAAAACGTATGCAAGTCGAATATTCAATATTATGTGGAATTTATTGTTGTATATTCATTTATCTTAGATGCAAAAAAGTATCATTTTATAAAATTAAAATTTTTTTTTCAAACTTATGACGTATTAATAACAAGTATTTTAAAAAATATT
The DNA here is from genome assembly GCA_963682025.1 of Cordilura impudica. Taxonomy (NCBI): domain Eukaryota; kingdom Metazoa; phylum Arthropoda; class Insecta; order Diptera; family Scathophagidae; genus Cordilura; species Cordilura impudica. Next base: position 223,029,566 of record OY821517.1, on the reverse strand, counting down.
TTTTGTAATTAAAATAACAATAAAACATATCAAGGATACTCATGAAAACGCTTAAAATTAACATTTGTGCAAGTGGGAAAATAAGCGAGACTTGTTTCATGAAGCGCCTTTTTAAACTATTGTGCAATTTTTAATTCAATTTGATAGAAATGTAAAAAAAAATAAATTAAATAAAAACAAAGCATACAAATTTTATCTAACAACAACATGCCTAAACAAAGCGAAAAACTAAATTGCCTTGGTCTTTGAAGACATTCTTGTTGGTGATTTATTACCTTTAGAATTTTTTGGACCAAATGGTCCAATATAAAAATATTAATAATAAAAAAAATTGTTTTTATTGAATATAATAACCATATGAACTTTAAAATAACGTGTTTATATACCATTTCTGGAATAAAATAAGTTTTGCCGTTTTCGATATAAAGTTATTGATAGAGAAATGACGGTAAACCTTTAATTAAATTTTTGAACACAAATTCTAAATAGTATATTCATAAATATTCAATATTATTCAATATTATGTGGAATTTATTGTTGTATATTCATTTATTTTAGATGTAAAAAAATATAATTTTATAAAATTAAATTTTTTTTTTAATTTTCAAACTTATTTTTAGATGACGTATTAATGACAAGTATTTTTAAAAATATTTTATGTAAATAAAATATAAGATTATTTATCTGCTACTGTTATTTCATGCATTATATACATAATATTAACCAGAATTAAAAAATTATTTAAAAATATATGGAAAATTCACATAGAGTTGTTATATAAATATTTTACCAAACTTTTATTTTTATCATAAACTTCATTAAACTGAGCATCAGATAAATTCTACGGAGTATGCCACATCAGCTTGGGTGCGTACTTTGAATATGGTTAAGATAAGAGCCAATCTTCGGAATTCCATAAGCCCATTTGATTGTTAGGTATTTTTCAGCTTCTTCTTCTTCTGTCTCCATAGAAATTACTGGTAGGAACTCCTGAGAATCTTCATTATCCGAATCGAACTCAATGCATTGTACTATTGGAATGTTTTCTTTACACTCCATATTTTTCGCCATGTGATTCAGTAATTCCGATTCTTCATCGAAGAAAATAGTGCAGAGTGAACATTTATAAGTTGACATTATTGATGTTGTTATTTCGAACTATTACAACTTAATAAAAAAGAACAATAGGAACAAACTGAAAGATACCTATCCACCCTACATTGTAATGTTCTTAAAAAAAATGCAATGTAAGTGCATTTTAACATTGTTTTAAATATTTTATACAAACTGAAACAAAAAAAAAAATATATATATTTTTATAAATTACACTGTACAACACAAAAAAAAAAATTACAGGGTCCAGCCGATAAATTTTGATAGAGGAGACACGTGTATCTGCGTTTTAAAAATTTACATCTGAATTTAATTTGAGGGGGGGTTTCCCAGCTCTAGCACATTCTTATTGTTAATCGGCATAAGAAATCATGTGATCCTTACATTTAAGGTATAAAATGTGTTCAGCAAATTTATGTATATGTTTATGGAACATTTTTGTAGAATATGTTAACTCCTCAAGGTATGGGTATTTTTTGTCCTTCTTTTAAAAAGAGGAAAAGCTCCATTAAAACAGGGAATTAAGGGATTAAAATGTTCCGTTACATTACAACAAAAAAAATGAAAAGCAAAATCAAAAAAAGTGCTGTATTTCTTATTGTACTGATATCGTGTCAATTTGCGGTGCATATATTGTGTACATAATTTGCTTTGTGATTTCAATGTTTTACTTTAAAATAACAAAAAATTAAACTTTACGTGCCTACGCGTTAGCAGTTACCTTGACGTGGTGCGGGGGCTTGAGTTCACAATGATTCAAAAGGCTATGCTGATGGGATCTACGAGACAGACAGACAGGCTTTTGGTGAGTGAAGGACTAAGAACTGCCACCCCTAATCAAGGGTGTCATGCGTTACCGTGCCCATTGGATGAGTTTTGCAGTCAGGGGGTTACGCTAGACTGTATTTGAACGGCGCCTCTCCGAAACCAGGCCGAATCGGGGAGTAACTGTGGCCTTACCTTGGTATGGGGCGCTGCCATGGCGTACCATATGATTTCCCCTTTTAGAGAATTAGACTACATGGATTTCATCGGCGAGCCGGTAGTCGTAAGAAAAAGATGGAACAAAATTATAATTGAAAGAAATTTGAAAATATAAACATGCGGGGCAATTCCGAATTCCGAATGGAGCATGAGCTCTCTGATGATGGCAAGCGGGGCAATGCTGCTGCCAGCAGGAGCAACACTCTATTGCCTCAGCGCAAGAAGCCGGTAACGGCAAAGAAATCTGGTGACAACAAAAGTCAACCAATCGGAACCGGTGCGAAAGTTCCAACCATGAACACCAGGATATTGATGTCGCCTACAAGAAGTGTAGCCGCTACGTTGATATTGGGGCAATAGCTCCATAGAAGAATAGCGGAACACTGCAGGCAAAAACAAGCGATACAGCTGGTGTGACGAGGTTGAAGGAAGCAACCCAAAGGGCAGAGGCTAAGCTGAATGATATACGGTCAACATAGGACAATTTAGCGTGTCGACCGAAATTGGGTGTTAAAGCAGCGGAAACTGCGGCTGATAATGCAGTAGCAAAGCAAAGATCTCGAGGGCATGAATCTCGTAGAATCCCAAAGGTACCAGCACCAGGGCAACCAGGAGCCACAGACGACACACTAAGAAAAGGTCTGAGGGGGGCAGGCTGCAAATGGTACCTAAGGTACCTTGATAAAGGTCTCGAACCTATGGAGGCTAAAAGAAAGGCCGGCGAGCACAAAGCCAAGCCAGAGCAAGCAGCCCAGACACACCAACAAACGGGCAAGCGCGGTAACAAACAAATTACACCGCCGCAATTGGCAGAAAGCACAAAGCCGAGGCTCGCAGAACATCTTGCTAGGAACACCAAAGCAACGACGAACATAACAGTGAGCAAAAGCTACGCAAACGTCTCTAAGGCGGTTAAGATGGCAATGCTGCCAAACGGATATTCTGAGGTTAACCTAACCACACAGGAGTTGACGGTACTAGAAGAAGCAATTCTAATAGACGTTGCAAAAGGATGGAACCACAAGCTAAAATTTGAGGGCGTGCATTTGCGACCGGGGTATATACTCGTCGACTGCATGGACGTCCAGACAGCAAATTGGCTCAGGTAAGCCGCCCCCCACGTTTCAGCATGGGATGGGGCATCGCTTATTGCATGCACTGGAGATGAGAAACCTAGAACACACACGGTAACCTTCTTCCTCCCCAGAAGCACGGGCCAAACAACGGGGCAAATTATAACTCTGGTAAGCGCGCAGAACGAAGGCGTCGTCAACACGTCCATGTGGAGGGTTATAAGAACCAAGAAAGAAGGCAATGACGATAGGCATTGACGATCAATCGCTGGAGGCCATCAAAAAATCGGGCAGTGCCATTAGCTACAGGTTTGGTGAGGTTCCAGTTCACGGAATAGCGAGGGGCAAAGAAAAAGAAAGCGGCCCAGCCCCCGCAGAAGCCAAAGTAGAGGCGGAGCCCATAACCTCACAAAATCTATCCATATCCTAACCAAAGGCAACTGAACCAATGGAGACGGAGCAGCTACCATCCATATAGAGAGCGACATGGAGGGCATATATCAGAGCCATCCTGATGATCCAGTCGATGATGAAGAGGAAGAGATGCTTTTAAGTGAAAACAGCTCAGGCACTAGCCCGAACGACAACAAGTATTATGGCTGTTAACATAATGCCAGAGAGCGGATCACGTACCAAATTAGCCCAGGTTAACGTCCACCACGCAAAAGCTGCTCATCCACAGTAATTGCCAGGACATTTTCTAAATTTAATCTGGGCAATGTATTGATCCAAGAACCCTGGCAGAGTATGCATTTTAATTAGTAAAGATATTAATTATATTTGTCTTACAGAATTCATGACGCGAGACTTGGTAAAAATCCAAAATCTCATCGACATCGAGGGCAGCAAAAGGGTGATAGTAATAGCATTAGCATATTTTCTGGTCGTTGAAGCTGTACCACCGCCGGCAGAGGTACGGCAGCTGGTGGACTTCTGTAGAAAGCAGAATCTACAGCTTATACTGGGATGCGATGACAACGCACACAATACGACATGGGGCAGCACTGACACAAATTATCGGGGTGAGTACTTATTAGAATACCTAGTAACATTTAACCTAGAAATACTAAATGAGGGGAATAGACCTACATTCGTTACAAGAGTTAGAGAGGAGGTCCTAGACATTACAGTAGCAAGTCCAAGCCTAGCTAGGATTGTAAGAAATTGGAGGGTATCCGATGAGGTTTCACTATCGGATCATAGAATAATTGAATTTTCGCTAGATCGCCTAAATATACAGGCAGCTTCCTGTAGAAATCCCAGGAAAACGAATTGGGAGAAGTACTATGAAATCCTTTACCACAACCTACAAGGCATAACATCGAGCAAGCGCATACGAAGTCAATATGAGCTCGAGGACAGTGTTACCCAACTAAATGGAGCTCTACTGGGTTCCCCGAGAAACCGAGGGCCAAGGAGAAAGATGCAGTATGGTGGAACAATAATCTCTCTACACTCAGAACCGAAGTTCGGAGGCTCTGCAATGGGGCAAATTTCTTCCAGAAACAGCAAGGTTATACAAAGCCTTTGCAAAATATGGGCCAGAAATGACAATGTCACTTAAGAAAGAGGACGGTAGTTACTCTAAGAACGGCCGAGACAGGACAAATTTGTTGCCAAAGACACACTTTCCTAGAAGCGTGGCAGATGACAACGAGCAGTCGAGTAATAGACCAAGAAACCCTAGTCGGGCAAAAAGCAGCTGAAATTTGTTCTAGGGAAAGTTTAGAATGGACTTTAGGTACTTTTCAACCATATAAATCCCCTATTCAATCCACAGGATTGAATATCAATCCGACAAAGACCGCTATTGTACCATTTACAGGGAAAAGGAAACTTCCAAGATGGAGGGCAATTCAAATTCTGGGGGAAGTCATCGAACCAAAAGTGGAGGTGAAATACCTGGGGATAGTACTGGACAATAAGTTAACATGGAAGGCACATGTCGACCACATCACTGAGAAAGCCAAGCGAGCTACAATGATATGCAGAAGGGCAGCGGGTAAAACCTTGGGATATAAACCCATATCTTGCACTGAATGTACTCTATGACAAAAGACGAGACATAACCATACTATCGGATAGTCAAGCTGCTATTTGAGCACCAAGCTCCTATGAAGTAGACTCCAACTTAGTGTGGAACTGTCTACGGAAAATAAAAGAGCTAGAAAAATACAACAAGGTTAGCCTTTGTTGGGTCCCATGACATATTGGGATTCAAGGTAATGAGCAAGCTGATGAACTTGCCAGAAGAGGAGCTTCCACAAAATTAATAGGGCCGGAACCGTTTTGTGGAATATGAAAAGGAGTATGGGAAGGCGTACTCAGGGAACATGAGAATAATGTTAGATGGGAACTTTTCTCAAGCCACTTGGGCTTAAGGCTATCCAAACTCTTGTTGGGTGGCTACAACGATAAGAGATTTGGGTCGCGCATTGGGTTGTCAAAGAATGGAATTAGAATACTAACCGGGATTTTGACTGGTCACTGTAGGCTCAGGGAACATCTGAACAGGATAGGAATCGTAGAAAATCCCATGTGCAGAATTGTTTGGAAAATATTTCATTGCTATATCTGCGGTAAACATACTATACCGGAATATAAAGTTACGTTTTTCAATAGTAAAGTTGAAGATATTTATAAAAGATATTTTGAGCTAGAAGTTTTTCCGGATGAACTGTGCAAGCCGAAGTATTGCTGTCGCATTTGTTATAACGGCTTAGTTTTGTGCTCCATAGGTAACTTAAGGTTTTTTTTTGTTCTAAAACTATAGTTTTATTTTTGAACTCTCGCTGAAGGTCAACGAAATTCAATGCAGTTTAGTATTCCTACGCGGTGGTTAGATCCAGGTGACCATAGTGACGCTATGTGCTACGCGTGCCGAAATAGTCCTATATTAAAGTGTTTTGTATACAGAGCTGTACCATCAGCTATGCTCCCAGTTCCGCACTCTGACGAACTCCCAGTACCTGTGCTACAACTTCGAAGTAATAGTAATTATCCCTCAAACAGGAACTCTTTATTGCGCAGGTAGTAATTACACAGGAATTGAAGTTATCCCAAGACCAATATTAATGTCGCAGGAGCATTTACATGCATTGGCTAGGAAACTGAATCTGTCTAAAAACATATTAGAAATTTTAGCTACAGACTTAAAAGGTCTTCATCTACTTGAATCTGGCGTCAATGTTACCAGCTTTCGTAAACGTCAAGACAGCTTTCTGCCATTCCTTTTAGTAAACGATGATAATACGTTTGTTTATTGCAACGATATTAAATTAATAATGAATGCAATGAATTTTGAGTATAACCACGAGGACTGGCGTATATTTATTGATTCATCTAAGAAGAGTCTAAAAATTGTACTTCTGTATTATGATAATACCAAAAATCCTATTCCAATTGCCTATGGAATGAACATTAAAGAAACCTATGAAATTATAAAATTTGTATTGAACTCCGTAAAATATGAAGACCATAATTGGGGAATTTGTTGCGACTTAAAAGTCGTTAGTTTCCTTTTAGGTATGCAGGCCAGGTATGGGATAGCAATATTCCAAAAATCAATGGAAGTTGAGAGTTGAGGGAACATTAGGAGAACACAATAGCGTTCATCAAGCATTGGTACCAACTGAAAAAATTCTCTTACCCCCATTGCATATCAAACTTTGTTAAATGTCTGAATACAAATGGATCAGCATTCAATTTTCTGAAAACAATGTTTCCAAAAATAAGCGAAGCAAAGATTAAAGAAGGTATTCATGTGTTCTTCAAGTCGTTGTTATTGTTAAAAGCCCTTAAATTTGTTGCATACCAACAGGTGTTTTTGTCGGTCCAGATATAAGCTAATGCAAAACGCTGACTTCGACGAAATGCTCTCACCAATTGATTTTGATGCATGGAAAAGCATTAAGGAAGTGATGTACAATGTCTTAGGAAAAATCGTTCTCCTACTGCTCGAATATACGTAGACAACATGCTTACAGCTTTTGACAAACTAGGCGTTCATATGTCAACAAAAATTCGTTTTCTAAATTCCCTATGGGATTACTTTGACAATCAGTTGTCAACAGAATCTAATGAGCGTGGTGAAAAATTTCATCAGACATGCGCACACATTGAAGAACGCTATAAAGGCAAAAGCATTAATTCGCTTATCGCTGAAATATGCTGGACATTGTATGATAATGAAGTGTAATTGTCAAGAGCTAAAAAAAAATGTAACTAATGAATACTTCCTATCGAAATTTGCTATCGAAGGTAAAATAATTCAGATATTAGTTATTTTTAGTTAAATTTGAACTATTTTTTTCATGCTAAAGTTTTGGGGTACTTTAATATAATATTCTTAATAGATGCGAAATTAACCCTAAGCACTCTTTTGTTGTGTCTTATTTCTGACTTTCTGGTTGAGTTTTCCGTTTTGGTATATTCAGGGTCTTATAGTAGAATTTCACGGGGAATATTTTTGGGGGATCATTTTAACCCCTTAAATCCCTGTTTTAATGGCGTTTTTGCTCTTTTAAAAAGGACAAAAAAGACCCATACCTTGAGGAGTAGAGGGTTAATATATTCTACAAAATTTTCTCCGTAACATTCTACATAAATTTAGTGAACACATTTTATACCTAAAATGTAAGGGTCACATGGTTTCTTATGTCGATTAACAATATGAATGTGCCAGAGCTGGGAAACTTTAACCTCCCCTCAAATTAAATTCAGATGTAAACTTTTTAAACTCCGGTACACGTCTTTTTTTTGTCTCCTCTATCAAAATTTATAGGCCGGCCCTTGTAATTTGGAAAAAAAATTTGATTTTGTTGTACAGTGTAATAAATTAATTTTTTTTTTAATTCAATGGAAACAGACAGACAGATCTATAGTATTAGTAGGCAAGGCGATTTCTTGTTACCGATTTTAGTGTTTCAGTTTTAGTCCTATTTTGACCAAACATAAATCATTTGAAAGGTATTCTTTTTACCTGTCCACCGATTTACATATTTTTAAAGTTTTAATTTTTTTGGAGTAAAATGCATTTAAGGTTGCTACTAACACATGCATAAAATTATACAATGCTATGTGTGTGTTTATTAAATTTGTTAATGTATTTGTAAAAACGAATGAGTTTGTTTTCTTCATTCACAATAATAGTTGTGTTGAATTTAAAAATAGTCTTGACCATAAACCAATAAATAATAGTATTTAAAAAGTGCTGAATTGTGAATTGGCCAAAATTGATTAGGTTACCTTTAGGATTCTTATTAACTGAAAATTTACAAATTCCTAGAATTTGTACTCGAATTTCGAGGGCTCGAATTTGCTTATTTATACAAATACCGGATGATAAGCATTTTTCTATATGAATATATTTCTACTAACTAATGTTTGAATATTTAAAGTTACCGGATAAGGAAAAAATTATAAATGCGATTATTGCATAAGTGCCATCTATGTATTGCTATACAATACATTTTGTAGCTTAACGAAAAAGCTTTAGGTTTGTGAGTTTGTAAAAATTACAGTAAAATTTACCTTTTTCAGTAAAGTTTCTTAAAAATTTACCTCTTTTTAGTAAATTTTCTCAAAAATTTACCTTTTTTTAATAAATTTTTCAATAATTTATCATGCATTGATGAATTTAAAATATTTGATTTGTAGAAAAACTATCAGACTAGAAACAGTAAGCATTTCAAATATTTTTCCTGTTGAACCCGATTAATTGATTTAATACGAGGGCGGATCAATGAGTCCGTGGCTTTTCGAACTTCTCTCGTAGTTATATGAAATTCAACACTGCTCCCATCAAGTACCACCTGTTAATAGACTACTATAAAATTTAGAGCAAGTTCCGTCATTTAATTTGCGTTTAACAGCTGTTCAAAACATACAACCTCGTGAATTTCGAGTGCTCATTAAACGTTATTTTTTGCGAAAAAAATACCGTCAACCAAACCAAGGAAAAGCTTGATAAATACTATGGGGACTCTGCATCATCGATTTCAATGGTAAAAAGTGGTATACTGACTTTCGTTGTGATCGCACAAATACACATGACGGTAAACGTTCTGGAAGGCCAGTTGAGGTCAATTGACCATAAACGTAATCGTTTGACAACTTCAAAGGTTTGTTTGGAGTTGGTTAACCGCAATTCGAATGAGTTCTTGCGGCGTTTTGTAACTCCGGATTTAGCCCCCAGTGACTATTTCCTATTTTCAAACCTAAAGAAATGGCTCGGTGGAAAGAGAAAAAAACTGTGTTTCATTCTAAAAGTCACGGACTTCTTGATCCGCCCTCGTATCATAAATAATATCATAATAATATCATAAAATTTATATGAACGTTGGATTGATATTTAGGTTTCAAGTAATCATAATGAAAATCATACATTATCATTTCAACATATCTAAAACTGAAAAATCCAATATAAATAGGTTTATTATACTCAGTTCGCACTTTACTCATTGCAATTGCAATCATTTCATAATGAATTTTAAACAAACTATGAATTATGTTCAGAAAAAAAATATATTGAAGAAATATTTTGCTTAAATTATTTTTAAATGAAAAGTTTTTTTTTATTTTTTCATGAGATATAACAAAAAATCATATTGATGGCCAGAATAGCAGCACACGGCTTTATTGATACCAGTGTGTTGTTTATCCAGTTTGGCACTGGAATTAGGTTGAAGAGTTCAAACTGGTCATGTTCAACTAATGGTAGAGATATGCTAAAAATTACTGTGTTTTTCGTGAGTCCTCCTTTGACTTTCATAAGTTTGTACAATTGTAAAACATCCTCCTGTTGTACAGGTAATTCGAGTGATTTAGGCAAATGGAATTTTATTTTTCTTCTTCCTGCTGCGACTGATTGGGTGTCAAAATTAATGGACTGATAATACATGGTGAGTGTTTGTAAGAATGTCAAGTATTGTAGATTGTGTACGTTGTAAATTTGCTGCTGTTATTGTAAGTGCGGTTAATTTTTTCTTGATGTTGTTCTTCACTCTCGTTATGTATCCTGTTGTATATTTGAGATATTTGTTGATCGATTAGGTCAAATTTATTTTTTACTGTCTGTTGGTCTGACTTCATGATGTTGATCGTGGAGTCAGTAATAGAAGTTTGATTTTTCAATAGCGGGAGCAGTTGTGCTTAATTTTCTTTGACTTTCGCAATTGTATGCGCCATGTCTTTAGCGTATTCGGAGTCCAACACCCCAAATAGTGAATGCGCGATATTTCCGACCAAATCAATTGCGGCTTTCTTGTGTATTCTCCCGGAGAGGAGGGTACTATCCATAGTTAATTCAGCTTCAGTGTGTTCAAAATATTTGAACGTATTTGTAGACGTATTGTGTTATAGGAGTGCGCCTTTTTTTCTTCGAATATTCAGGCATCTCCTTTTGGCAAATGTTTACTTGATCACTCTGGTAAGATGTTTCACCAGATTCCGTATTGGTTAGTGGTAATGGGGCTAATGGAGCAATTGGCTTTCTCCAAGTGCCATTTAATGTTTTTACGTCAGCCACTGTAACTGCTCCTTGATGTACCTTTACAACCCTTCCCAACGGCCACCGCAAAGGTGTTGTGTTGCCCTCCTTTATTATAACCATATCTCCAGGTTTGATGTTCACCTTTTCTGTTTTCCACTTATGCGATACTGCAGTTCGCATAAATACTCCCGTGACCATCGTTTCCAGAACTGCTCCTTCAGGTGAGTGACTAATTTCCATCTGGTTAAGAGGCTGGGCCGTGTTTTTGTAGAATCAAAATCGATTTGAGCGTTCAGTGGTTCTCCAATTAGTAAGTGACCAGGTGTCAGAGCAGCCAAATCCTTCGGGTTGCTTGGCATTGGGCTAATTGGTCGTGAATTGAGAATACCCTCAATTTCAATTACCACGGTGTCGAGCTCTTCGTAAGTCAAAGACGCTGTTGCTACGCTTCTGACTAGAAGATGCTTTGCAGATTTGACCGCGGCTTCCCACAGGCCTCCAAAGTGAGGTGCTCGTGGTGGTATGAAGTGGAATGTTGTGCCCCTGGATGTGCATTCTTTATCGATTGTCTCTTGAGATCATTCGGTGTTTAACAGTTGAATTGATCGGACGTGTTTTACGCAGTGTGGTAATAGTAAATTGTGAGAATAAATAATAAAGACAGTGACTTATAGTGATATTAGTGTTAAAGATAGTGACTTTGTTGATACAGTGGATTGTTGTTGTTAAGGGTGCTCCGCTGAACATAGTGAAATTTGGTGTCTCAAATTCTCCGGCGAAAAGTGAGGTTAGACTCGATAAGAAAAACCTCTAGCGGTAAATAGACGCATTAAAGTCAAAATAATTTGTGTCGGTAAACGGGTTGTGTACCAGCTAACTAGTGTCGGTACGGTTTGCGACCTCGCTACTACCGCTTGGTACATCGGCCAATAGGTGGCGTTAAGTGTCGATTAAATTATACGCAGCCAGCGCGTGTGTCCGTCCCTCCGTTCGTTCTCGCAAAATCAAAGCGTCCGTCCTTCCGTCGGTTTGTCTGTCTTTCCGTCGGTTTGTTCGTCCTTCCGCTGACGTGTCCGTCCTTCCGTCAACGTCTGAAGTTGCATTGCTGAACACAAGGTACGTACGTAGTTAAGTTTTGAGATGCCGCCGGCATTTGGCTCTCCGAAGTTCAAGCGGCCAGCTGGTGTTACTGCTGGTGCTGCTGCTTCTGGTGTTGCTGTTGATGCTGCTGCTGGTGTTGCTGCTGGAGCTGCTGCTGGTGTTGCTGGTGTTGCTGCTGCTGGTGGTGCTGCTGTTTCGGTTGAGGAGTTGGTGGACTGTGCTGGTGTAGGTGAAAAGGCGTCTGGTGCCACGACCAGGAAGACGCGTGACCGCATGAGGGCCCGGTCAGTTCGTGATACTGGCATGGTCGGCAGGATGAAGGATGTAAGTGCCGACGTGTTGGAGCTGGTGATGGGCGATGGAGTAGATTCACGGCTGGCCAAGGCGGTCATGGGCCATGTTGGTGCTTTCGAGCAGCTGCTCTTCAGCTTAATGGCGGAAAACGAGCGGCTGAAGGGGCGTTTGGAAGTCTACGAGGGCGGAAAGGTGGTCGGAGCACAGCCAGCGGCTTCGAGGGCTTCCATGAGGCCTCAGATGGCGGTCAGGCGAGGTGTGTCAAATGTTGGTATGTCCGATGGTGCTATGTCTGGTGGTTTGTCTGGTGGTGTGTCTGGTGGTGTTGCTGTGGTGCCTAAGCCGGTGGAAACGTGGTTCGTTGTGGTGAAGGGGAAGTAGTCGAGAAGGTGCAGAAGGAGGTGGGCCCCACCCTTGGGGTACGTGTTCACGCACTACGGCCGATGCGCGATGGCGGAGCGGTTATACGAACCCCGTCGGTAGCTGAAAGGGAGAGGGTGGTGAAGAACGCTAAGTTCGGTGAGGTTGCGTTGGAGGTGTCGGTGAGAGACAAGCTCGGACCGAAGGTCGTCGTGCAACGAGTTCATCCGGAAATCACTCCGGATGAATTTATGAGCGAGCTGTACGAGAAGAACCTCCAGGAGCAGATGTCCGAGGAAGTCTTCAAAAGAGCGTTCGCTTGGTGTCCAGCCCGTGGAAGGTTAATGGCGGCCCGGTTAACGTTGTCCTGGAGGGCAACGCTCGCGCTATGGAGCTGCTGACCGATGTCGGAAGATGCTACATCAACTGGTTTTCGTTTGCGGTGCGACATCACGATGCTGTTCCGTGCTACTACAGGTGCCTAGGGTTCGACCATATGATTAGGGACTGTCGAATGCCTTACGAAGTTTGTCGCCTATGCGGTACCGCCGGCCATAAAGCCTCACGGTGCGAAAACGAGATTAGATGTCGGAATTGCGCGTTCAAGGGACTTCCGGCAGGGCATCTCATGATGTCCGCAGCCTGTCCCGTTTACAGCGCCATAGTCGCCAGAACGAACGCACGCCATTAAAATGGAGGGAACAGTTTTAAAAATCTTGCAGCTTAACTGTCAGCGGTCATACTCCGTGATCTGCGAGCTAGGTCAGGCGATGTGTAACCTGGGCGCGAGTTTTGCCCTAGTGCAGGAGCCGTATATTACGGATGGCTGCATTAGGGGTTTACCTGGGGGTATGCGCGCGTTTACCGACAACGGCGGTAGCGCCGCTATTGTTGTTACGGATAGAGACGTGGACTGCACCGTTATTAGTAGGAGTATTTGGGGAATCTGCGTTAGTGTAGAAGGGGGTTTTGGTAGAATGTTACTGACGAGCATCTACTGTAGGTTCGGAACGCCTCTTGAACCCTATTTGGGGTACATGGATTCGGTACTACTACTGGATAGTAGCTAACCTATAATCCTAGCTCTAGACGCAAACGCATGCTCTCCTATGTGGTTCTCCAAGATGAGCAGAAATGCTTCTGCTCATCCGAACTACATGCGAGGTGTTATGCTTAGTGAATGGCTGGTCACGAAGCGGCTCATTGTTCGCAATGAGCCTAGTGAGATGTACACCTTTGACGGTCCAGGAGGTTGTAGTGACATTGACGTGACGTTAGGTAATGGGAGGGTAGCTTCAGAGTTTGACATTAGTTGGAAGATTAGGGATGACTTTGGGGTGAGTGACCATAGCCTCATTGAGGTTGTGGTCTCTCATCATCGGGCTACGAACGGGACGGACATACCACGCAGGTGGCGACTACATGACGTCAATTGGGACATCTACGCTGATGCCTTTAGGGGCACGGCGCTGGATGTGCCAATTGCAGAATTTAGGGCTTGGACAATAGACAGTCAGGTCGACCAGATAGATCAATGGATGTCCACAGTGAACGACACTCTTCTGGGTCGTTGTCGCCAGACTCGACACAGAGGACTTAAATGGTGGTCTCGGGAGCTGGATATGATGCGGAGGAATGTCCGACGCCTGAGGAAGCGATTCCAAAGGGGAAGGCGTTCCAATGCTGAAGATCTTGCTCAGCGTAAAGTTGACTATCTGGCCGCCTTGAGGACGTACAAAGACGAGATTGTTCGTGTCAAGGAGGAGGATTGGAGGACTTTTGTGCAGGACAGCAGAAATGACCCTTGGGGTCAGGCCTATCGTATAGTCCGGGGTAGACGGAAACAGACGGACTTGACCGGTCTTTGTATAAGTGGAGTGACTTTACTGACGTGGAGACAGTGCACTAGCGCTTTACTTGAGGCACTTTTTCCAGGGGCTGAACCGGCTGTCCATCCTCTCTATGAGGCGGTGGATGGCCCTCCGCCACTGGAAAGACTAGAGGTAGATGTTAGCATGTGCCGAGTCAAGTGTAGAAAGTCTCCGGGTTTGGATGGTATGACTGGAGAGATGTGTAAAAGCATCTGGAAGGCCATACCGGAATACCTGGAGGCAATCTACAGGAGGTGCATTAGTGAGGGGTACTTCCCTGGGGCTTGGAAGCAAGCCAAAGTTGTGGTGCTCCTGAAGTCCCCCGATAGAGTGAGGAGCGATCCTCGCTCTTATCGGGGCATAAGCCTTCTCCCAGTACTTGGAAAAGTGCTGGAGAGGATTATGGTTAACAGACTGAAGGAATCCTACAATGAGGTTGCTTCTGAGTTTCAGTTCGGTTTTAAAGACGGGAAATCCGTGGAGGATGCTTGGCATCATGTCCGTAATTGTGTGACTGACTGTCCGAACAAATATGTCCTTGGCATATTTGTTGACTTTAAAGGTGCGTTTGATTACCTCTCGTGGGATAGGGTACTGGATAGACTACGGACAGTAGGTTGTAGAGAGCTCTCCTTGTGGAGAAGCTACTTTAGTGGTAGGAAAGTTTTTGCGGTAGGAGCCAACGACACTGTTTGCAGGGAGGTTGTTAGGGGCTGCCCGCAGGGGTCCATCTGCGGTCCATTTATATGGAACCTAATGATGGATCCCTTGTTAAGGTCTCTAAGGACAACCCACCAACTTTGTGCTTACGCGGATGACTTGCTCATCTTAATCGAAGGTCAGTCTCGAGCTGAACTGGAGAGAAAGTGTGAGGGGGCCATGCGTGAAATCAACGAGTGGGGGAACAGTGTCGGTGTCGAAGTATCTAGAGAAAAGACCGTTACCATGCTGCTTAAAGGCAGTTTATCGCAGGCTCGCCCACCTTTAGTTCGATCTGGCAATGCCAGCATTCGATACGTGACTCAGGTTAGGTATTTGGGCATAACCATGGGTGAAAGAATGAACTTTCTAGTTCATCTTTCCACACTAAAGGACAAATTGACGACAGTTGTAGGAGGAGTCAGACGCATCCTTAGGAATGACTGGGGTCTTAGCAGGAGAGCTGTCCGTACCATATATAGTGATCTGTTTGTTGCTTGTGCAACATTCGGCTCGTCTGTATGGTACGGCACCGCTCTGTCTGCTATGGGCAAGAAACGAATCTTGTCTTGTCAGAGAGTGGCAATGTTGGCTTGCATGCCAGTTTGTCACACAGTTTCGACAGATGCTCTTCAAGTTCTGTTAGGTGCACCTCCCCTTGACTTGGAGGTGGTGCGACGTGGTATCATCTTCAAGGTTGGGAGGGGACTGCCACTATCAGGGCATGATTGGATAACTCCGACTGAAATCGCTGATTTAGACTTGAGGCAGGTGAAACTCCTGCTGGACGAGCATCTTCTTGCAAGATGGCGTTCACGTTGGACTGAGACGGATAAGGGCCGAACAACGTACGACTTTATTAAGGACGCGACCTTCGTTAGAGACCGCCCGGACTTTGGCTTTGGCCTTAGTCTGGGCTTTTTACTGACTGGGCATGGCTCCTTGAATGCTTTTCTGCATAAGAGGGGCCTGTCTGATACGCCGGACTGTAGGTGTGGGGAAGGGCCGGAGGACGTCGTACATGTTTTGACCGGGTGTTCACTTTATAGCGATATTAGGAATTTGGATAGGATGGGGATTTTACGGACGGCGATAGGATGGGATTTGAGTAGGGTATTAGAGGACGGGCGGACTCTTAGGAATTTAGGTGAATACGCAAGGGGCGTATTCAATCGTAGGAGAACTGGACGTTTAGTATAGGTGGCCTCTGATGCGGGCATCCGTGGTGGTGCTTAACTGCCAATGGGTGGTCGCTCCAGTAGTGCACATCGTCGTACCTGGATCTCAGATATGAGTATGACTGTTGGTGGGGGCTGATACATCGGTATCTGTCCCTCCACAACGGTGCACCGTCTTCAGCTCTCTCCCTGCTATTTGCTGTTGTTGCTGCTACATGTTTCCTGTGCATCGTTCTTGTTGTTTTATGTGTTACGTTCATTGTAGTCCTTTTGTGTGCTGCTGCTGAGGGGGCATATGTCGACTCAGAATGTGGCTGTTCATTGTTGTGTCCTTTGTGTTTTATGTCTTTTGTTTGTCGTCTAGGGCCACCAGTCCCGAACTGTTTGGAGTTCAACTGGTAGTAGTCTCGGCTACGAAGCCTGACCGGAGGCTTTATTCTGGTACCACGGGTGTCAGGAGCCCCTGGAATTTATTACAGCCTGGCAGTGGTGCGGCCCCGTTTGGGAGCATCGTGGTGGCTGTTTTTTAGACCCAAATCGCGGGTAGAGCGCAAGCTCGATGTGGAGTTGCATTGTGACCGGGTGCCGTGACCCATAGATCGGTAGGAGTTTTAGATAGTACTCCGCTCCTCATCCAAGGGGGAGGTCATGCCCAAATGCATGCCTCAAATTGGTACTCGTACTGCGAGGGCGCCGGTGGACGCATAGTTTCCACCCGGTGTTAAGTGCACCGTGAGGTCAGGCCACCGCGGCAGGTACTCACGGAAATCTTGAGCACATCTGTCTCTTGAGCTGGATTCGCATGAATTGCTTCTGATAGTTCTTGAAGCTGTTTTTTTGCGTCAACGAAATTTGTTGCGTTATCGCAGTACAATTTTTCCAACGTCCTCGCCTGCTTATGAACCGTTTTAGACCTCCGATGAATGATTCAGTGGTCAAATCGCTGACGAATTCCAAGTTCACTGCCTTAGTAGCAAATCAGCACTTTGTAATGAACCAAAATGGTTCCACAAAAGTCAACGCCGGCACTGATGAATGGCCAAGCTGGGGTAACACGTGTTGGTGGCAAATTACCCATGATTTCCATAAGTAATTTTGGTTTTGCTCTGGTGCATCAATGTTGCACAATTGATCGTGCTGCTGTCTTTCCCTTAACTGGCCAAAATCTTTGTCTTACATGCTCCAAAAGTGCTTAAGGGCCACAATGTCGATTTTTTCTGAGTATTATTTTCATGAAATCATTTGAAAGGTATTCCTTTTACCTGTCCACCGATTTACATATTTTTAAAGTTTTAATTTTTTTGGAGTAAAATGCATTTAAGGTTGCTACTAACACATGCATAAAATTATACAATGCTATGTGTGTGTTTATTAAATTTGTTAATGTATTTGTAAAAACGAATGAGTTTGTTTTCTTCATTCACAATAATAGTTGTGTTGAATTTAAAAATAGTCTTGACCATAAACCAATAAATAATAGTATTTAAAAAGTGCTGAATTGTGAATTGGCCAAAATTGATTAGGTTACCTTTAGGATTCTTATTAACTGAAAATTTACAAATTCCTAGAATTTTTACTCGAATTTCGAGGGCTCGAATTTGCTTATTTATACAAATACCGGATGATAAGCATTTTTCTATATGAATATATTTCTACTAACTAATGTTTGAATATTTAAAGTTACCGGATAAGGAAAAAATTATAAATGCGATTATTGCGTAAGTGCCATCTATGTATTGCTATACAATACATTTTGTAGCTTAACGAAAAAGCTTTAGGTTTGTGAGTTTGTAAAAATTACAGTAAAATTTACCTTTTTCAGTAAAGTTTCTTAAAAATTTACCTCTTTTTAGTAAATTTTCTCAAAAATTTACCTTTTTTAATAAATTTTTCAATAATTTATCATGCATTGATGAATTTAAAATATTTGATTTGTAGAAAAACTATCAGACTAGAAACAGTAAGCATTTCAAATATTTTTCCTGTTGAACCCGATTAATTGATTTAATACGAGGGCGGATCAATGAGTCCGTGGCTTTTCGAACTTCTCTCGTAGTTATATGAAATTCAACACTGCTCCCATCAAGTACCACCTGTTAATAGACTACTATAAAATTTAGAGCAAGTTCCGTCATTTAATTTGCGTTTAACAGCTGTTAAAAACATACAACCTCGTGAATTTCGAGTGCTCATTAAACGTTATTTTTTGCGAAAAAAATACCGTCAACCAAACCAAGGAAAAGCTTGATAAATACTATGGGGACTCTGCATCATCGATTTCAATGGTAAAAAGTGGTATACTGACTTTCGTTGTGATCGCACAAATACACATGACGGTAAACGTTCTGGAAGGCCAGTTGAGGTCAATTGACCATAAACGTAATCGTTTGACAACTTCAAAGGTTTGTTTGGAGTTGGTTAACCGCAATTCGAATGAGTTCTTGCGGCGTTTTGTAACTCCGGATTTAGCCCCCAGTGACTATTTCCTATTTTCAAACCTAAAGAAATGGCTCGGTGGAAAGAGAAAAAAACTGTGTTTCATTCTAAAAGTCACGGACTTCTTGATCCGCCCTCGTATCATAAATAATATCATAATAATATCATAAAATTTATATGAACGTTGGATTGATATTTAGGTTTCAAGTAATCATAATGAAAATCATACATTATCATTTCAACATATCTAAAACTGAAAAATCCAATATAAATAGGTTTATTATACTCAGTTCGCACTTTACTCATTGCAATTGCAATCATTTCATAATGAATTTTAAACAAACTATGAATTATGTTCAGAAAAAAAATATATTGAAGAAATATTTTGCTTAAATTATTTTTAAATGAAAAGTTTTTTTTTATTTTTTCATGAGATATAACAAAAAAATCATATTGATGGCCAGAATAGCAGCACACGGCTTTATTGATACCAGTGTGTTGTTTATCCAGTTTGGCACTGGAATTAGGTTGAAGAGTTCAAACTGGTCATGTTCAACTAATGGTAGAGATATGCTAAAAATTACTGTGTTTTTCGTGAGTCCTCCTTTGACTTTCATAAGTTTGTACAATTGTAAAACATCCTCCTGTTGTACAGGTAATTCGAGTGATTTAGGCAAATGGAATTTTATTTTTCTTCTTCCTGCTGCGACTGATTGGGTGTCAAAATTAATGGACTGATAATACATGGTGAGTGTTTGTAAGAATGTCAAGTATTGTAGATTGTGTACGTTGTAAATTTGCTGCTGTTATTGTAAGTGCGGTTAATTTTTTCTTGATGTTGTTCTTCACTCTCGTTATGTATCCTGTTGTATATTTGAGATATTTGTTGATCGATTAGGTCAAATTTATTTTTTACTGTCTGTTGGTCTGACTTCATGATGTTGATCGTGGAGTCAGTAATAGAAGTTTGATTTTTCAATAGCGGGAGCAGTTGTGCTTAATTTTCTTTGACTTTCGCAATTGTATGCGCCATGTCTTTAGCGTATTCGGAGTCCAACACCCCAAATAGTGAATGCGCGATATTTCCGACCAAATCAATTGCGGCTTTCTTGTGTATTCTCCCGGAGAGGAGGGTACTATCCATAGTTAATTCAGCTTCAGTGTGTTCAAAATATTTGAACGTATTTGTAGACGTATTGTGTTATAGGAGTGCGCCTTTTTTTCTTCGAATATTCAGGCATCTCCTTTTGGCAAATGTTTACTTGATCACTCTGGTAAGATGTTTCACCAGATTCCGTATTGGTTAGTGGTAATGGGGCTAATGGAGCAATTGGCTTTCTCCAAGTGCCATTTAATGTTTTTACGTCAGCCACTGTAACTGCTCCTTGATGTACCTTTACAACCCTTCCCAACGGCCACCGCAAAGGTGTTGTGTTGCCCTCCTTTATTATAACCATATCTCCAGGTTTGATGTTCACCTTTTCTGTTTTCCACTTATGCGATACTGCAGTTCGCATAAATACTCCCGTGACCATCGTTTCCAGAACTGCTCCTTCAGGTGAGTGACTAATTTCCATCTGGTTAAGAGGCTGGGCCGTGTTTTTGTAGAATCAAAATCGATTTGAGCGTTCAGTGGTTCTCCAATTAGTAAGTGACCAGGTGTCAGAGCAGCCAAATCCTTCGGGTTGCTTGGCATTGGGCTAATTGGTCGTGAATTGAGAATACCCTCAATTTCAATTACCACGGTGTCGAGCTCTTCGTAAGTCAAAGACGCTGTTGCTACGCTTCTGACTAGAAGATGCTTTGCAGATTTGACCGCGGCTTCCCACAGGCCTCCAAAGTGAGGTGCTCGTGGTGGTATGAAGTGGAATGTTGTGCCCCTGGATGTGCATTCTTTATCGATTGTCTCTTGAGATCATTCGGTGTTTAACAGTTGAATTGATCGGACGTGTTTTACGCAGTGTGGTAATAGTAAATTGTGAGAATAAATAATAAAGACAGTGACTTATAGTGATATTAGTGTTAAAGATAGTGACTTTGTTGATACAGTGGATTGTTGTTGTTAAGGGTGCTCCGCTGAACATAGTGAAATTTGGTGTCTCAAATTCTCCGGCGAAAAGTGAGGTTAGACTCGATAAGAAAAACCTCTAGCGGTAAATAGACGCATTAAAGTCAAAATAATTTGTGTCGGTAAACGGGTTGTGTACCAGCTAACTAGTGTCGGTACGGTTTGCGACCTCGCTACTACCGCTTGGTACATCGGCCAATAGGTGGCGTTAAGTGTCGATTAAATTATACGCAGCCAGCGCGTGTGTCCGTCCCTCCGTTCGTTCTCGCAAAATCAAAGCGTCCGTCCTTCCGTCGGTTTGTCTGTCTTTCCGTCGGTTTGTTCGTCCTTCCGCTGACGTGTCCGTCCTTCCGTCAACGTCTGAAGTTGCATTGCTGAACACAAGGTACGTACGTAGTTAAGTTTTGAGATGCCGCCGGCATTTGGCTCTCCGAAGTTCAAGCGGCCAGCTGGTGTTACTGCTGGTGCTGCTGCTTCTGGTGTTGCTGTTGATGCTGCTGCTGGTGTTGCTGCTGGAGCTGCTGCTGGTGTTGCTGGTGTTGCTGCTGCTGGTGGTGCTGCTGTTTCGGTTGAGGAGTTGGTGGACTGTGCTGGTGTAGGTGAAAAGGCGTCTGGTGCCACGACCAGGAAGACGCGTGACCGCATGAGGGCCCGGTCAGTTCGTGATACTGGCATGGTCGGCAGGATGAAGGATGTAAGTGCCGACGTGTTGGAGCTGGTGATGGGCGATGGAGTAGATTCACGGCTGGCCAAGGCGGTCATGGGCCATGTTGGTGCTTTCGAGCAGCTGCTCTTCAGCTTAATGGCGGAAAACGAGCGGCTGAAGGGGCGTTTGGAAGTCTACGAGGGCGGAAAGGTGGTCGGAGCACAGCCAGCGGCTTCGAGGGCTTCCATGAGGCCTCAGATGGCGGTCAGGCGAGGTGTGTCAAATGTTGGTATGTCCGATGGTGCTATGTCTGGTGGTTTGTCTGGTGGTGTGTCTGGTGGTGTTGCTGTGGTGCCTAAGCCGGTGGAAACGTGGTTCGTTGTGGTGAAGGGGAAGTAGTCGAGAAGGTGCAGAAGGAGGTGGGCCCCACCCTTGGGGTACGTGTTCACGCACTACGGCCGATGCGCGATGGCGGAGCGGTTATACGAACCCCGTCGGTAGCTGAAAGGGAGAGGGTGGTGAAGAACGCTAAGTTCGGTGAGGTTGCGTTGGAGGTGTCGGTGAGAGACAAGCTCGGACCGAAGGTCGTCGTGCAACGAGTTCATCCGGAAATCACTCCGGATGAATTTATGAGCGAGCTGTACGAGAAGAACCTCCAGGAGCAGATGTCCGAGGAAGTCTTCAAAAGAGCGTTCGCTTGGTGTCCAGCCCGTGGAAGGTTAATGGCGGCCCGGTTAACGTTGTCCTGGAGGGCAACGCTCGCGCTATGGAGCTGCTGACCGATGTCGGAAGATGCTACATCAACTGGTTTTCGTTTGCGGTGCGACATCACGATGCTGTTCCGTGCTACTACAGGTGCCTAGGGTTCGACCATATGATTAGGGACTGTCGAATGCCTTACGAAGTTTGTCGCCTATGCGGTACCGCCGGCCATAAAGCCTCACGGTGCGAAAACGAGATTAGATGTCGGAATTGCGCGTTCAAGGGACTTCCGGCAGGGCATCTCATGATGTCCGCAGCCTGTCCCGTTTACAGCGCCATAGTCGCCAGAACGAACGCACGCCATTAAAATGGAGGGAACAGTTTTAAAAATCTTGCAGCTTAACTGTCAGCGGTCATACTCCGTGATCTGCGAGCTAGGTCAGGCGATGTGTAACCTGGGCGCGAGTTTTGCCCTAGTGCAGGAGCCGTATATTACGGATGGCTGCATTAGGGGTTTACCTGGGGGTATGCGCGCGTTTACCGACAACGGCGGTAGCGCCGCTATTGTTGTTACGGATAGAGACGTGGACTGCACCGTTATTAGTAGGAGTATTTGGGGAATCTGCGTTAGTGTAGAAGGGGGTTTTGGTAGAATGTTACTGACGAGCATCTACTGTAGGTTCGGAACGCCTCTTGAACCCTATTTGGGGTACATGGATTCGGTACTACTACCGGATAGTAGCTAACCTATAATCCTAGCTCTAGACGCAAACGCATGCTCTCCTATGTGGTTCTCCAAGATGAGCAGAAATGCTTCTGCTCATCCGAACTACATGCGAGGTGTTATGCTTAGTGAATGGCTGGTCACGAAGCGGCTCATTGTTCTCAATGAGCCTAGTGAGATGTACACCTTTGACGGTCCAGGAGGTTGTAGTGACATTGACGTGACGTTAGGTAATGGGAGGGTAGCTTCAGAGTTTGACATTAGTTGGAAGATTAGGGATGACTTTGGGGTGAGTGACCATAGCCTCATTGAGGTTGTGGTCTCTCATCATCGGGCTACGAACGGGACGGACATACCACGCAGGTGGCGACTACATGACGTCAATTGGGACATCTACGCTGATGCCTTTAGGGGCACGGCGCTGGATGTGCCAATTGCAGAATTTAGGGCTTGGACAATAGACAGTCAGGTCGACCAGATAGATCAATGGATGTCCACAGTGAACGACACTCTTCTGGGTCGTTGTCGCCAGACTCGACACAGAGGACTTAAATGGTGGTCTCGGGAGCTGGATATGATGCGGAGGAATGTCCGACGCCTGAGGAAGCGATTCCAAAGGGGAAGGCGTTCCAATGCTGAAGATCTTGCTCAGCGTAAAGTTGACTATCTGGCCGCCTTGAGGACGTACAAAGACGAGATTGTTCGTGTCAAGGAGGAGGATTGGAGGACTTTTGTGCAGGACAGCAGAAATGACCCTTGGGGTCAGGCCTATCGTATAGTCCGGGGTAGACGGAAACAGACGGACTTGACCGGTCTTTGTATAAGTGGAGTGACTTTACTGACGTGGAGACAGTGCACTAGCGCTTTACTTGAGGCACTTTTTCCAGGGGCTGAACCGGCTGTCCATCCTCTCTATGAGGCGGTGGATGGCCCTCCGCCACTGGAAAGACTAGAGGTAGATGTTAGCATGTGCCGAGTCAAGTGTAGAAAGTCTCCGGGTTTGGATGGTATGACTGGAGAGATGTGTAAAAGCATCTGGAAGGCCATACCGGAATACCTGGAGGCAATCTACAGGAGGTGCATTAGTGAGGAGTACTTCCCTGGGGCTTGGAAGCAAGCCAAAGTTGTGGTGCTCCTGAAGTCCCCCGATAGAGTGAGGAGCGATCCTCGCTCTTATCGGGGCATAAGCCTTCTCCCAGTACTTGGAAAAGTGCTGGAGAGGATTATGGTTAACAGACTGAAGGAATCCTACAATGAGGTTGCTTCTGAGTTTCAGTTCGGTTTTAAAGAAGGGAAATCCGTGGAGGATGCTTGGCATCATGTCCGTAATTGTGTGACTGACTGTCCGAACAAATATGTCCTTGGCATATTTGTTGACTTTAAAGGTGCGTTTGATTACCTCTCGTGGGATAGGGTACTGGATAGACTACGGACAGTAGGTTGTAGAGAGCTCTCCTTGTGGAGAAGCTACTTTAGTGGTAGGAAAGTTTTTGCGGTAGGAGCCAACGACACTGTTTGCAGGGAGGTTGTTAGGGGCTGCCCGCAGGGGTCCATCTGCGGTCCATTTATATGGAACCTAATGATGGATCCCTTGTTAAGGTCTCTAAGGACAACCCACCAACTTTGTGCTTACGCGGATGACTTGCTCATCTTAATCGAAGGTCAGTCTCGAGCTGAACTGGAGAGAAAGTGTGAGGGGGCCATGCGTGAAATCAACGAGTGGGGGAACAGTGTCGGTGTCGAAGTATCTAGAGAAAAGACCGTTACCATGCTGCTTAAAGGCAGTTTATCGCAGGCTCGCCCACCTTTAGTTCGATCTGGCAATGCCAGCATTCGATACGTGACTCAGGTTAGGTATTTGGGCATAACCATGGGTGAAAGAATGAACTTTCTAGTTCATCTTTCCACACTAAAGGACAAATTGACGACAGTTGTAGGAGGAGTCAGACGCATCCTTAGGAATGACTGGGGTCTTAGCAGGAGAGCTGTCCGTACCATATATAGTGATCTGTTTGTTGCTTGTGCAACATTCGGCTCGTCTGTATGGTACGGCACCGCTCTGTCTGCTATGGGCAAGAAACGAATCTTGTCTTGTCAGAGAGTGGCAATGTTGGCTTGCATGCCAGTTTGTCACACAGTTTCGACAGATGCTCTTCAAGTTCTGTTAGGTGCACCTCCCCTTGACTTGGAGGTGGTGCGACGTGGTATCATCTTCAAGGTTGGGAGGGGACTGCCACTATCAGGGCATGATTGGATAACTCCGACTGAAATCGCTGATTTAGACTTGAGGCAGGTGAAACTCCTGCTGGACGAGCATCTTCTTGCAAGATGGCGTTCACGTTGGACTGAGACGGATAAGGGCCGAACAACGTACGACTTTATTAAGGACGCGACCTTCGTTAGAGACCGCCCGGACTTTGGCTTTGGCCTTAGTCTGGGCTTTTTACTGACTGGGCATGGCTCCTTGAATGCTTTTCTGCATAAGAGGGGCCTGTCTGATACGCCGGACTGTAGGTGTGGGGAAGGGCCGGAGGACGTCGTACATGTTTTGACCGGGTGTTCACTTTATAGCGATATTAGGAATTTGGATAGGATGGGGATTTTACGGACGGCGATAGGATGGGATTTGAGTAGGGTATTAGAGGACGGGCGGACTCTTAGGAATTTAGGTGAATACGCAAGGGGCGTATTCAATCGTAGGAGAACTGGACGTTTAGTATAGGTGGCCTCTGATGCGGGCATCCGTGGTGGTGCTTAACTGCCAATGGGTGGTCGCTCCAGTAGTGCACATCGTCGTACCTGGATCTCAGATATGAGTATGACTGTTGGTGGGGGCTGATACATCGGTATCTGTCCCTCCACAACGGTGCACCGTCTTCAGCTCTCTCCCTGCTATTTGCTGTTGTTGCTGCTACATGTTTCCTGTGCATCGTTCTTGTTGTTTTATGTGTTACGTTCATTGTAGTCCTTTTGTGTGCTGCTGCTGAGGGGGCATATGTCGACTCAGAATGTGGCTGTTCATTGTTGTGTCCTTTGTGTTTTATGTCTTTTGTTTGTCGTCTAGGGCCACCAGTCCCGAACTGTTTGGAGTTCAACTGGTAGTAGTCTCGGCTACGAAGCCTGACCGGAGGCTTTATTCTGGTACCACGGGTGTCAGGAGCCCCTGGAATTTATTACAGCCTGGCAGTGGTGCGGCCCCGTTTGGGAGCATCGTGGTGGCTGTTTTTTAGACCCAAATCGCGGGTAGAGCGCAAGCTCGATGTGGAGTTGCATTGTGACCGGGTGCCGTGACCCATAGATCGGTAGGAGTTTTAGATAGTACTCCGCTCCTCATCCAAGGGGGAGGTCATGCCCAAATGCATGCCTCAAATTGGTACTCGTACTGCGAGGGCGCCGGTGGACGCATAGTTTCCACCCGGTGTTAAGTGCACCGTGAGGTCAGGCCACCGCGGCAGGTACTCACGGAAATCTTGAGCACATCTGTCTCTTGAGCTGGATTCGCATGAATTGCTTCTGATAGTTCTTGAAGCTGTTTTTTTGCGTCAACGAAATTTGTTGCGTTATCGCAGTACAATTTTTCCAACGTCCTCGCCTGCTTATGAACCGTTTTAGACCTCCGATGAATGATTCAGTGGTCAAATCGCTGACGAATTCCAAGTTCACTGCCTTAGTAGCAAATCAGCACTTTGTAATGAACCAAAATGGTTCCACAAAAGTCAACGCCGGCACTGATGAATGGCCAAGCTGGGGTAACACGTGTTGGTGGCAAATTACCCATGATTTCCATAAGTAATTTTGGTTTTGCTCTGGTGCATCAATGTTGCACAATTGATCGTGCTGCTGTCTTTCCCTTAACTGGCCAAAATCTTTGTCTTACATGCTCCAAAAGTGCTTAAGGGCCACAATGTCGATTTTTTCTGAGTATTATTTTCATGAGTATTTTTTATATTGGGTCATAGTAAGGAATAAACATTGGGTGCCTGGCATCGTACTGAAGTATTGATGAGCCTAACCGTCCTCCCACTCTGATGATGCCATTAGTATCCATAGATTGGTGTATGCACTATTTTTGCTTACATCGTTATTTATTTTCAAATGCTCTAAGTCATCTTCGAAATCTGATTGCTGCATTGCACGAATTATGACTATAATAGACTGTTCCAATTCATCGACTGTCAAGGCCAGCTCAGATTGTTGTATATGCT
The DNA here is from genome assembly GCA_963682025.1 of Cordilura impudica. Classification (NCBI taxonomy): domain Eukaryota; kingdom Metazoa; phylum Arthropoda; class Insecta; order Diptera; family Scathophagidae; genus Cordilura; species Cordilura impudica. The sequence continues at coordinate 223,002,620 of OY821517.1, read as the reverse complement.
TCCTTGTGTTGTTAATGAATCTCAAGATATAACCAACAGTTCGTTGTAACGTTCGAAATGACCCATTGTGTTGTATTTTGTAGATTATGCTCGATGAAGTGTAGTGTAACTTGCTGTTGTTACTGCAGTGACTGTCTTTCGTTCCATGCAAGTCTCGTTGTTAGATATTGTGTGTAGCTTGGAGTATTTTGTGGCCAAATTTCCTCCGTACAATGTAGAAATATGGGTCCGGAGAACCATTAGGTACATGGTGCCAATTTTCTTGGAGAAATACCACGTGATAGGACGGCGGCAGGGTTGTCTTTTGGTTTTACATGACGTCACTGTTCAGCTAAGGATAATTTCTGTATTGCAGCTATTCGGTTGGCCATAAATGTTTGGTAGCATGATGACTGAGAGTTAATCCAAGCCAAAACAATTTCCGAAACTGTACACAAGTACGTGGATACATTTTCAAGCTTCAGGTCCCTTTTTACCCTTGCTGTTAGTTGAGCGCATAACAATGCAGCGCAGAGCTTAAGACGAATGAGAGTTTGTTGTTTTAAGGGTGCTACTCTTGACTTTGCACATAGTAGCTTCACTATAACCTGTTTGTTTTTGATGACTGATCTGATGTTAATTGCTGCGCCATATGCCCTTTCTGAAGCATCTGCAAATTGTCGTCCATCTCATATGCAGTTCTAGTGGCAACGCCTCATCCCATGTCAGTTTCATCTGCCACAGATCTTGAATAAACATTTTGGCAGTGACAACAATTGGTGCTAGTACTCCCAAAGGATCAAAGAGTTTAGCTAAATCAGACATAACACAGAATTGTCAATTTTTGGCATCCATGTTAAGCCTAAGGTTTTCACTTCATGATATTTTCATTGTTAAAATCAATATTGAATTCATGTTCTTCTTCTATGATGTTTTGAAGTAGCTGCTGATGATTTGCACTTCATTTTTGTAGGATTAGACCGTGCTGACTTAGGAGTGTTTCAGCTCTTGTTGGATGTTAAGTGTTGTATTCAGACTGTCATCTCCGCCGATTCCATCATATACGTAAAAATTTTCAAGTAAGAATCGGGCTCCATATGGATACTGTGCCATGTTTTCTTTAGCTATCTTCTCCAAACATTTTGTAGCCAGATATGGCGCGGATCGTGTTCAATAGGTAATTGTGTTCAGTTGATAATATTTGATTGGCTTCGTTGGATCCTCTCTCCAGATAATGATTTGGAATTTTCTGTCTTCTGGGTGCATTAATATTTGCCGATACACTTTTTCAGTGTCGTAATAATAATAATAATAATAATAATAATAATAATAATAATAATAATAATAATAATAATAATAATAATAATAATAATAATAATAATAATAATAATAATAATAATAATAATAATAATAATAATAATAATAATAATAATAATAATAAAATAATAATAATAATAATAATAATAATAATAATAATAATAATAATAATAATAATAATAATAATAATAATAATAATAATAATAATAATAATAATAATAATAATAATAATAATAATAATAATAATAATAATAATAATAATAATATAATAATAATAATAATAATAATAATAATAATAATAATAATAATAATAATAATAATAATAATAAATAATAATAATAATAATAATAATAATAATAATAATAATAATAATAATAATAATAATAATAATAATAATAATAATAATAATAATAATAATAATAATAATAATAATAATAATAATAATAATAATAATAATAATAATAATAATAATAATAATAATAATAATAATAATAATAATAATAATAATAATAATATAATAATAATAATAATAATAATAATAATAATAATAATAATAATAATAATAATAATAATAATAATAATAATAATAATAATAATAATAATAATAATAATAATAATAATAATAATTAATAATAATAATAATAATAATAATAATAATAATAATAATAATAATAATAATAATAATAATAATAATAATAATAATAATAATAATAATAATAATAATAATAATAATAATAATAATAATAATAATAATAATAATAATAATAATAATAATAATAATAATAATAATAATAATAATAATAATAATAATAATAATAATAATAATATAATAATAATAATAATAATAATAATAATAATAATAATAATAATAATAATAATAATAATAATAATAATAATAATAATAATAATAATAATAATAATAATAATAATAATAATAATAATAATAATAATAATAATAATAATAATAATAATAATAATAATAATAATAATAATAATAATAATAAATAATAATAATAATAATAATAATAATAATAATAATAATAATAATAATAATAATAATAATAATAATAATAATAATAATAATAATAATAATAATATAATAATAATAATAATAATAATAATAATAATAATAATAATAATAATAATAATAATAATAATAATAATAATAATAATAATAATAATAATAATAATAATAATAATAATATAATAATAATAATAATAATAATAATAATAATAATAATAATAATAATAATAATAATAATAATAATAATAATAATAATAATAATAATAATAATAATAATAATAATAATAATAATAATAATAATATAATAATAATAATAATAATAATAATAATAATAATAATAATAATAATAATAATAATATAATAATAATAATAATAATAATAATAATAATAATAATAATAATAATAATAATAATAATAATAATAATAATAATAATAATAATAATAATAATAATAATAATAATAATAATAATAATAATAAAATAATAATAATAATAATAATAATAATAATAATAATAATAATAATAATAATAATAATAATAATAATAATAATAATATAATAATAATAATAATAATAATAATAATAATAATAATAATAATAATAATAATAATAATAATAATAATAATAATAATAATAATAATAATAATAATAATAATAATAATAATAATAATAATAATAATAATAATAATAATAATAATAATAATAATAATAATAATAATAATAATAATAATAATAATAATAATAATAATAATAATAATAATAATAATAATAATAATAATAATAATAATAATAATAATAATAATAATAATAATAATAATAATAATAATAATAATAATAATAATAATAATAATAATAATAATAATAATAATAATAATAATAATAATAATAATAATAATAATAATAATAATAATAATAATAATAATAATAATAATAATAATAATAATAATAATAATAATAATAATAATAATAATAATAATAATAATAATAATAATAATAATAATAATAATATAATAATAATAATAATAATAATAATAATAATAATAATAATAATAATAATAATAATAATAATAATAATAATAATAATAATAATAATATAATAATAATAATAATAATAATATAATAATAATAATAATAATAATAATAATAATAATAATAATAATAATAATAATAATAATAATAATAATAATAATAATAATAATAATAATAATAATAATAATAATAAAATAATAATAATAATAATAATAATAATAATAATAATAATAATAATAATAATAATAATAATAATAATAATAATAATAATAATAATATAATAATAATAATAATAATAATAATAATAATAATAATAATAATAATAATAATAATAATAATAATAATAATAATAATAATAATAATAATAATAATAATAATAATAATAATAATAATAATAATAATAATAATAATAATAATAATAATAATAATAATAATAATAATAATAATAATAATAATAATAATAATAATATAATAATAATAATAAAATAATAATAATAATAATAATAATAATAATAATAATAATAATAATAATAATAATAATAATAATAATAATAATAATAATAATAATAATATAATAATAATAATAATAATAATAATAATAATAATAATAATAATATAATAATAATAATAATAATAATAATAATAATAATAATAATAATAATAATAATAATAATAAATAATAATAATAATAATAATAATAATAATAATAATAATAATAATAATAATAATAATAATAATAATAATAATAATAATATAATAATAATAATAATAATAATAATAATAATAATAATAATAATAATAATAATAATAATAATAATAATAATAATAATAATAATAATAATAATAATAATAATAATAATAATAATAATAATAATAATAATAATAATAATAATAATAATAATAATAATAATAATAATAATAATAATAATAATAATAATAATAATAATAATAATAATAATAATAATAATAATAATAATAATAATAATAATAATAATAATAATAATAATAATAATAATAATAATAATAATAATAATAATAATAATAATAATAATAATAATAATAATAAATAATAATAATAATAATAATAATAATAATAATAATAATAATAATAATAATAATAATATAATAATAATAATAATAATAATAATAATAATAATAATAATAATAATAATAATAATAATAATAATAATAATAATAATAATAATAATAATAATAATAATAATAATAATAATAATAATAATAATAATAATAATAATAATAATAATAATAATAATAATAATAATAATAATAATAATAAAATAATAATAATAATAATAATAATAATAATAATAATAATAATAATAATAATAATAATAATAATAATAATAATAATAATAATAATAATAATAATAATAATAATAATAATAATAATAATAATAATAATAATAATAATAATAATAATAATAATAATAATAATAATAATAATAATAATAATAATAATAATAATAATAATAATAATAATAATAATAATAATAATAATAATAATAATAATAATAATAATAATAATAATAATAATAATAATAATAATAATAATAATAATAATAATAATAATAATAATAATAATAATAATAATAATAATAATAATAATAATAATAATAATAATAATAAATAATAATATAATAATAATAATAATAATAATAATAATAATAATAATAATAATAATAATAATAATAATAATAATAATAATAATAATAAATAATAATAATAATAATAATAATAATATAATAATAATAATAATAATAATAATAATAATAATAATAATAATAATAATAATAATAATAATAATAATAATATAATAATAATAATAATAATAATAATAATAATAATAATAATAATAATAATAATAATAATAATAATAATAATAATAATAATAATAATAATAATAATAATAATAATAATAATAATAATAATAATAATAATAATAATATAATAATAATAATAATAATAATAATAATAATAATAATAATAATAATAATAATAATAATAATAATAATAATAATAATAATAATAATAATAATAATAATAATAATAATAATAATAATAATAATATAATAATAATAATAATAATAATAATAATAATAATAATAATAATAATAATAATAATAATAATAATAATAATAATAATAATATAATAATAATAATAATAATAATAATAATAATAATAATAATAATAATAATATAATAATAATAATAATAATAATAATAATAATAATAATAATAATAATAATAATAATAATAATAATAATAATAATAATAATAATAATAATAATAATAATAATAATAATAATAATAATAATAATAATAATAATAATAATAATAATAATAATAATAATAATAATAATAATAATAATAATAATAATAATAATAATAATAATAATAATAATAATAATAATAATAATAATAATAATAATAATAATAATAATAATAATAATAATATAATAATAATAATAATAATAATAATAATAATAATAATAATAATAATAATAATAATAATAATAATAATAATAATATAATAATAATAATAATAATAATAATAATAATAATAATAATAATATAATAATAATAATAATAATAATAATAATAATAATAATAATAATAATAATAATAATAATAATAATAATAATAATAATAATAATAATAATAATAATAATAATAATAATATAATAATAATAATAATAATAATAATAATAATAATAATAATAATAATAATAATAATAATAATAATAATAATAATAATAATAATAATAATAATAATAATAATAATAATAATAATAATAATAATAATAATAATAATAATAATAATAATAATAATAATAATAATAATAATAATAATAATAATAATAATAATAATAATAATAATAATAATAATAATAATAATAATAATAATAATAATAATAATAATAATAATAATAATAATATAATAATAATAATAATAATAATAATAATAATAATAATAATAATAATAATAATAATAATAATAATAATAATAATAATAATAATAATAATAATAATAATAATAATAATAATAATAATAATAATAATAATAATAATAATAATAATAATAATAATAATAATAATAATAATAATAATAATAATAATAATAATAATAATAATAATAATAATAATAATAATAATAATAATAATAATAATAATAATAATAATAATATAATAATAATAATAATAATAATAATAATAATAATAATAATAATAATAATAATAATAATAATAATAATAATAATAATAATAATATAATAATAATAATAATAATAATAATAATAATAATAATAATAATAATAATAATAATAATAATAATAATAATAATAATAATAATAATAATAAATAATAATAATAATAATAATAATAATAATAATAATAATAATAATAATAATAATAATAATAATAATAATAATAATAATAATAATAATAATAATAATAATAATAATAATAATAATAATAATATAATAATAATAATAATAATAATAATAATAATAATAATAATAATAATAATAATATAATAATAATAATAATAATAATAATAATAATAATAATAATAATAATAATAATAATAATAATAATAATAAATAATAATAATAATAATAATAATAATAATAATAATAATAATAATAATAATAATAATAATAATAATAATAATAATAATAATAATAATAATAATAATAATAATAATAATAATAATATAATAATAATAATAATATAATAATAATAATAATAATAATAATAATAATAATAATAATAATAATAATAATAATAATAATAATATAATAATAATAATAATAATAATAATAATAATAATAATAATAATAATAATAATAATAATAATAATAATAATAATAATAATAATAATAATAATAATAATAATAATAAATAATAATAATAATAATAATAATAATAATAATAATAATAATAATAATAATAATAATAATAATAATAATAATAATAATAATAATAATAATAATAATAATAATAATAATAATAATAATAATAATAATAATAATAATAATAATAATAATAATAATAATAATAATAATAATAATAATAATAATAATAATAATAATAATAATAATAATAATAATAATAATAATAATAATATAATAATAATAATAATAATAATAATAATAATAATAATAATAATAATAATAATAATAATAATAATAATAATAATAATAATAATAATAATAATAATAATAATAATAATAATAATAATAATAATAATAATAATAATATAATAATAATAATAATAATAATAATAATAATAATAATAATAATAATAATAATAATAATAATAATAATAATAATAATAATAATAATAATAATAATAATAATAATAATAATAATAATAATAATAATTAATAATAATAATAATAATAATAATAATAATAATAATAATAATAATAATAATAATAATAATAATAATAATAATAATAATAATAATAATAATAATAATAATATAATAATAATATAATAATAATAATAATAATAATAATAATAATAATAATAATAATAATAATAATAATAATAATAATAATAATATAATAATAATAATAATAATAATAATAATAATAATAATAATAATAATAATAATAATAATAATAATAATAATAATAATAATAATAATAATAATAATAATAATAATAATAATAATAATAATAATAATAATAATAATAATAATAATAATAATAATAATAATAATAATAATAATAATAATAATAATAATAATAATAATAATAATAATAATAATAATAATAATAATAATAATAATAATAATAATAATAATAATAATAATAATAATAATAATAATAATAATAATAATAATAATAATAATAATAATAATAATAATAATAATAATAATAATATAATAATAATAATAATAATAATAATAATAATAATAATAATAATAATAATAATAATAATAATAATAATAATAATAATAATAATAATAATAATATAATAATAATAATAATAATAATAATAATAATATAATAATAATAATAATAATAATAATAATAATAATAATAATAATAATAATAATAATAATAATAATAATAATAATAATAATAATAATAATAATAATAATAATAATAATAATAATAATAATAATAATAATAATAATAATAATAATAATAATAATAATAATAATAATAATAATAATAATAATTAATAATAATAATAATAATAATAATAATAATAATAAATAATAATAATAATAATAATAATAATAATAATAATAATAATAATAATAATAATAATAATAATAATAATAATAATAATAATAAATAATAATAATAATAATAATAATAATAATAATAATAATAATAATAATAATAATAATAATAATAATAATAATAATAATAATTAATATAATAATAATAATAATAATAATAATAATAATAATAATAATAATAATAATAATAATATAATAATAATAATAATAATAATAATAATAATAATAATAATAATAATAATAATAATAATATAATAATAATAATAATAATAATAATAATAATAATAATAATAATAATAATAATAATAATAATAATAATAATAATAATAATAATAATAATATAATAATAATAATAATAATAATAATAATAATAATAATAATAATAATAATAATAATAATAATAATAATAATAATAATAATAATAATAATAATAATAATAAAATAATAATAATAATAATAATAATAATAATAATAATAATAATAATAATAATAATAATAATAATAATAATAATAATAATAATAATAATAATAATAATAATAATAATAATAATAATAATAATAATAATAATAATAATAATAATAATAATAATAATAATATAATAATAATAATAATAATAATAATAATAATAATAATAATAATAATATAATAATAATAATAATAATAATAATAATAATAATAATAATAATAATAATAATAATAATAATAAAATAATAATAATAATAATAATAATAATAATAATATAAATAATAATAATAATAATAATAATAATAATAATAATAATAATAATAATAATAATAATAATAATAATAATAATAATAATAATAATAATAATAATAATAATAATAATAATAATAATAATAATAATAATAATA